>PVHT021183698.1:876030-912818 GCA_004024745.2 Catagonus wagneri | reverse complement strand
GGAAGGGGCGCCTGGCTCAGACTGGGCCGGGGATGGGTTTTTCTTCCAAGGGCTCCTCGCCTTCAGGGAGAGCAGCACGTTCACACCGCAGGACTTTCTCTCCCCGCAAAGATGGTGGCAGGTGCCTGGAGAGCGGCCCATCCGGGACGTCCGGGCTCCAGGGCTTCCTCCTCTGTGTGGTGCCCAGCAGGCCTCTCCCCGCCGGGGACCGAGACAGCAGCAGGAGCCCTGGCCCAGCCCTTAAGTTCACAGACACCCCCGCACCTTACCCCCTCCACACCCTGGGGCCTTTAGGGGCTTCCTGGGAAGGGAGGGAGGTGGGCAGCACGGGAATCGGTGTCCCGCATCTGAGGAAGCCGGGCTCTGATAGAGAAGCAGTTTGCCGAGGACATACAGGTGTCCCTGGCAGAGATGGGCCCAACCCCAGGCTTCTTGCTGCAGGTGCCGGCTGTTTGCCTGGGGCCCAGATGGACGTCTCTGCAGGGCTCCCACCCGGGCCTGGAACAGCAGGGAGTGACTTGGCTGGTGTGGCTGGCCACTTGTAGAGATGCCATCACCTTGGCCCAAGTCATGCTCAGAGGCAGCAGAACTAGTCTCAGGAAACTTTGATGAAATCTGTTACATGTTTTAAATTTGCTTTGGCTCTGCCTGCAGTTTCCAAAATGGCAGCTCTGCTTACAGATGTGTCCTTAGGCTTCCCACCCCATGGGCCCTGCTGCGAGTCTAGAACAGCCATCTTCTCTTGAGCCTCAACACTCGGCACACCAGCCCCACCCAGGCTTCATGGTGCCCTCTTCCCCTGCCCTCCTAGCCCCCTGCACTCTGACCCCTGGCTCGGGCAATTTATAAACAAGGATAAGATTAAAAGGCATCAAGAGGCAAAGGGGCTGGTTTTGTTTCCTCACAGACCACCCAACCCCCACCCCATTCTCTGTAACATTAGCAACTCACCCCTTCCTCCAAAGCCCCAGGAGAGGCCGCGGTGGGGGTGTGGGGGTGCCCTGCTCCCAGTAATTGAGGCAGCAGCAGCTTGGGCTAAAGAGCAGACTGGTCTGCTGTGAGGGCTGCCCGCGTCCCCAGGCTCTTTCACGACCGCTCTCCTGCTTCACCCTCTTGCACTATAGAGGGAAGGTCTGTAGGACTTTTCTGCATCACAGAGCTGATTTTCTGCCCCAGGAAGATAAGCTGTGCTGTGCTCCCTGGTCCCTCTGCCAGGCCGGTACTGAAGACTGGCAGGTGTGAGGGGCTGCCACCTAGGGGAGGGCATGGGGCAGGGGGGGTGGCAGACACAGTTGGGGAGGCCAGTGGGTGTCCCCTGCATCTGTCCCTGGAAGGCCCTCTTGGTGGGGGTAGGGGGCTGGGGGCCAACTGGAAGGTGAGGGGAGGAAGCCAGGGCAATCCTCCAGAGGAGGGCACTGCGCCTAGGGTGGGTGGCAGTGAGTGGGAGGGCACCCGGGCTGGTGGATGTTGGGGTGGGGGTGCTAGAGCCCAGTGGCCCTGTATTTCCAGTCAAGAGTCTCAAGCACGAATCTGGCTCCGTTGGATGAAGCAGGACTCCTTTGGCCCATGGTTAGATATTTGGGGGCTCTGGGAGAGCCGGTGGGATGTCTGACGTTTCTCTGCCACCAGGCAGACTGAGGCTGCCTCCTCTCCAACCTAGGGGCCTCCCCAGCCCAAACAGCAGCAGCCAGGGCCCCTCAGTCTACAACTGCTGCGGCATAGTTTTGCATTCTTGCTGCTTTTAATTTTCTACAGCAAGCCCTCTTCTGTATTAAGATCACAGGATGTCGGAGTTCCTGTTGTGGTGCAGCAGAAACAAATCCAACTAGGAACTATGAGGTTGCAGGTTCGATCCCTGGCCTTGCTCAGTGGGTTAAGGATCCAGCGTTGCCATGAGCTGTGGTGTAGACTGCAGACGTGTCTTGAATCTGGCATTGCTATGGCTGTGGCATAGTCTGGCGACTACAACTCTGATTAGACCCGTAGCCTGGGAACCTCCATGTGCCGCAGGTGCAGCCCTTAAAAGACAAAAGAAAAAAAAAAGGTCACAGGATGTCATTCATGACTGGTGTCTGGTCTTCGTGGTGGTGTTTTTCACGTTTATTTCTGATTGGCACATTTTCAGCACTAGGCTGGTCTCTGCCAAATAAAACTGCTTATATTGTAAGAGGCTGTGTATTTAATGACTACAGAAGGAAAGGAAAAGATGGGAAAGAGAGAAGGAAGGAAGGGAAGGAAGGGAGAAAAGGGAAAAGGAGAGTCAAGGACTCTCACCACTTGGAGGAGTTCTGATCCTGAACGCTGGAGTCATAGCCCCTGCTTCCGTTTATATGTCAGCTAGGATGATGCCTCCGTATGGCAGCAGCACAAATAAACTGAAAATTCATTCAGCCCAACCACCATTAGCTTTAAGAATGTTAAATTCTTGGCACATTTTAAAAAATTTGACGTGCATTATTTGAAATTTTGGGCACTGAGACATAAACATTTTTGAATTATTCCATTTCAAACAAGCACAATTCAATTTCAGATAAAATGCCACTGCTATTCAGGATTTACCACCATAGAGAAGAAATGCAGATTTTTTTTTAACTGCATTACTGACATATACTTTACATGCCACAAAAACCTATTGTAAGTGTACAACTTAATATCTTAATAAATCTCCTGAATTGTGCAATGCTCATGACAGTCCAGTTTTAGAACAATTCCATCACCCCACCAATGCAAACAGTGGAAAGGTTTTTTTGGCAAAATCTATACCTAGATCAACACTTCCCCCTCCACCAACCCCTAGCCAGTTCCAGGCCAGACCAGTGGAAAGGCCACTTCTGCTAGTCAGCTGCTTGTCCAGTGTACCCATAGTAGCCCAATCTTCTTCGTTCCTCTCCCCCTGCCTCCTGTTGGTGGGACCCCAGTCCATCCTCTCTCCTGGACCCATTTTTCCCTTCCCTCCCACCTGGTGCTGCAGTTGACCATTCAAGGCTAGAGGCAGATGTTGCTTTGTGGGGTCCTGGGCTTTGACCTGTGCCCCTCCCCAGAGACAACCCAGCATGTGGAAGCCTCCACTAACTATCCTCCAGTCTACTTGGAGGGATGCTGTGCCCCATAGCTCCAATCTGATCTAACAAAGGTGGGCTCCCAAATCAGCTTTTTTTTTTTTGTCTTTTGTCATTTTAGGGCCACACCCCTGTGGCATACGGAGGTTCCCAGGCTAGGGGTTGAATTGGAGCTGTAGCCACCGGCCTATGCCACAGCCACCCACTGAGCGAGGCCAGGGATCGAACCCGTGACCTCACCATTCCTAGTCGGATTCCTTCCCTCATCGTTCCTAGTCGGACAGGAACTCCTCCAGATCTGCTTTCCCATGGCACTTGGGGGCTCCTTTCTTTGGGTGTTTCCCATGGCAGTGAAGTTCAGTAACCCTTCACCTTCTCCTTTGGTCTGCCTTTGTGTCCTAGTCCATTCTCTTCCCACTTGGCTAGTAAAGCTGGTCAGGGTCCTGGGGCACTATCGGTCCTGGTGGACTTGCTCTCTGTGGTCTCCTTAAGCTGTGGGAAGTGTGTGAATTTTTCTACGCTTTGGTCACTGATGTATTCCAAGGCTTTGGAAGAGTACCTGACCAGCAGCAGGCATTAATCAAATTTAAAAATTACATGGAGGAGTTCCCGTCATGGAGCAGCAGTTAATGAATCCGACTAGGAACCGTGAGGTCCCTGGCCTTGCTCAGTGGGTTAAGGATCCAGCGTTGCCATGAGCTGTGATGTGGATTGCAGACGCGACTTGGATCTGGCGTTGCTGTGGCTGTGGTGTAGGCCAGTGGCTACAGCTCCGATTCCACCCCTAGCTTGGGAACTTCCATATGCTGTGGGTGTGGCCCTAAAAAAGCAAAATAATAATAATAATAATAATAATAATAATAATAATTACATGGAGTTGTAGGGCTGTCTGCGGAGGGCAGGATTGTTCTCAGTTCCCTTTCTTCTCGGTAACTGGGGAGCCTCTTGGGGAATACATCTTATTTGATCTGTTTTAAGCTTCTCACAGACATTTAGGTCTCATTTCTCTGAGGAGCCCTGGTTCACTGGGCCATCCCAGAACAGGTCCATGCTTTCACAGAATTCCCCCTGAACCTCCCTTCTTCCTCCGCTCAGGACAATCTTTGATGCTTATCAGGTGGGTCAGTTCCCCCAACTGGACCTGTGTCCCCATCCTGAGACCTTGGGGCAGCTGTCTCCACCACTGTGGGCTGCCTTTTGGGCTTGAGATCCCATACCTCCTCCTGGTCTAGCATCCTACCGAATGGGTCTCCCATTTCCACTCTCCTAGAAATCTGGCCGGCCGGGTGGGGTGGGGGTGGGTGGGGGTGGGGAGTCACCTTGAGCACCCAGCTCTCAGGCCCCTTCCCCACAAGGATTCTGGCCTCTTCCCCAGTTTTGTAGCCAACTTAGTTTTTGGCCTCACTGAAGCCTTCTCTTTTTCTCCTTTTCCTTCGTCAACATGGGAAAATGCCACCAGTTATGGCATCCTGTGTTGGAGGGGATCCCTGTCGGTGCTATTGATGTGAGCATTTGCTGTCCTTTCCCCAGAGATCCATTCTAGAAGAGGCCATTCTGCGTCTCAGGGCTAGGTTAACAGCGGCCCCCCGCCCCGAGACCGCACCTTCCCTCGAGCTCGCTCCTGACTGGCTCTGGGACAGCCCGGATAGGAGAGGCCAGGCAGGTAGGACAGCCCAGCTGTGGGACAGGCCTGGGGAGGGGGAAGTGCGAGAGGGAGGCATACAAAGGCGGTGGGCGCTAGGCGGGCGCTGAGAGTGGCGCCACGAGAGGAATTGGGTTGTGGGAGGGCTTAAGGGCGGAGCGAAGGAGTGGTAACCTGCTGAGGGCGGCCCTGAGGCTGCAGTGGCGATGGGGGCGGGACCAAGAGCTGGGCTGGGGGCGGAGTCTTTCCGGGATGGGGGGAGGTGGGGAACTCTGAAGTGGATTCTGATTGGGTATTTTCTGAGGGCGGAGTCTCATTGGAGGCGGTCCTGAAAGGCAGTACTGAGAGCCCTGTAGGGCTGGGGGCGGGGTCTGATTGCAGGCGGTCTGGGGGCGGAGTCCGGCTGGGACGGCCCTGAGGGCGGGGTCTGGATGGGGCGTGTCCGGGGCGGTACCCAGGGCGGGCCTGAGATCTGGATTGGTCCGCCGCGCAGTAGAGGGCCGGGCCAGGCGAGTCCGGGGCGGAACCGCGGCTGTGGGGCGGGGCAGGTGGGGCGGGCCAGGGCAGAGCGGGCGGTGGTGCCCCTTCTCCAGGTGTTGCGGCGCTTCCACGTCGCCAGGCGGCCCGCGGCTTGCGCGAGCCCAGGCCGCCCCAGCGTCCGGAGTGCCGGCCCTTGGGCTTCCGAGGCCATGGCGGGGCCGGGCCCAGGGGATCCAGACGAGCAGTACGATTTCCTGTTCAAGCTGGTGCTGGTGGGCGACGCGAGCGTGGGCAAGACGTGCGTAGTGCAGCGCTTCAAGACCGGCGCCTTCTCCGAGCGCCAGGGCAGCACCATCGGCGTGGACTTCACCATGAAGACGCTGGAGATCCAGGGCCAGCGGGTCAAGGTGGGAGTCCCAGCCTGGGCCGCCGCGCAACCGAGCCCCACGGCACTAGGGACATCCAGGGCCCTTGAGGGTCCCCCCCCTTGGGGCGGGGGCCGAGGCTAGCGCCCCGACTGCTCCGCGGCGGCCAGCGGCTCCCGCTAGACCCCTCCCCTTCCTCGCGTCCGAGCAGGCCTGGGCCTTGGCTTCTGTGCTCACAGAAGGGGTGCGTGGGTACGTGCGCTGGGGGGATTGCGGAGGGGGAGGCTCAGCCCTCCAGAGGTACACGCTGCGGGGAGACTTTGCCCCAAAATAGCTTCTACTGTGCTGGCCTGCGGAGCGCCTAGGGCACCGGCACAAGGGGGGAGCCTGGCCTGCCTGGCCCTGCCCCACCACTGTCGGAGCCCCCAGTTCGGCCCTCGGGTGGGGACCCTAGGCAGAAGGGGACACCCCCCCACGACTAGGCGGGACCAGGAAGTAGTTGCTTGTAGGGCCGGAGGGCCAAAACTTTTTGTCAGAATTTCCGGCCTGGCCACGCCTCCCTGCAGTCTCTTTGTGGACCTGGTGGTGGAACTTTACTCGGCCTGGGCCGGCCTGGGTCCCCTCCCCCAGCTCAACTCATAGGAACTGAAAACTTCACAGACACCGGAAGGTGGGGGAGAGGACCGAGCGCTGGCAACCGCTCCGCACAGAAACAGCGAGATGTAGCTGCCACAGTGTCCTAGGAATTGTTTGAGAACTATTATTTGTGATTAATGAATCAGTTTCTTCACCTGGGTGCCAGCCTCTCTAATAGAGGTTATTGTTCTTGCTTGGTAACTTGACTTAACTGCGCTGCTCGGAAATCCTTTCCTTTCTTTCAAGGTTTTGAGTTCCCACCGCCCCCGCCAGCGCCTATGAGCCCTGGACAGGGACGCCACAGGGCAAGTGTCTCTCCACTTATCTCCGTGTTTTCGAGTTGAGCCGGATGGTTGAGTCCCTTGAGCCCTGCTGCTGTGGAGCTCAGCCTCCCTGGGCAGCTGTAGGCCTGCTACCCGTTGCCTTTTGCCAGGATGCTTAGCTCTTTGTTTCTGCAAAATTGGGATAATTTCTGGGTGTTGTCTCCCTCCTGCCCCACTGTGGAGCAAAACTCAGCCAACAGTCTTTACATGACCACAGTGCCTCTGGAGTAGATGTGACAGGAAGCAAAAACTCCCTCCCTGAAGGGTTGGTTTTTGTTTTCGGTTATTTTTTTTTTTTAATGACTTTCAGGTTTCTGTGTGTTTTGGGTCTCCTTAGGATAGAAAAAAAAAGAACAAGGTGTGGCAGGCAGCTTTGAGTCATTATTCAGGACCACCCTTTAGAGCAGGTGACCAGGGAAGGGCTTTGGGATGGGTGGAGTGTGTCCTCCGGTGAGTTTGTGTCCTGAGATGATGCCAGAGCCACGGGGAAGTGGCGAATTGACGGATAGGCATAAACAAGCCTGCTCTCCCTCCCCCTGCCCCTCCCCTGGTGCTGACGGTGGTCAAGGAGGGGGCAGGGTGTTCCTGTTTACCTGGCGAGATAACCTGTGCTGAGTGTGTTCTGTGTGCGGAGCACAGGTTATGCAATGCATGGAGGCACTCTGTGATTTCTTTTCCTTCTGGTCGCCTCCAGGTTGTTCTTCTTGGATGGGACCGGGATCAGGAGAGCAGTGTAGGCATGGTAATCCCCTAATAGTTACAGTGGCCACCCCTCTTGAGAGTGTGTTGTGTGTCAGCTGTTGACAGATGTGTTCTTGCGATTAACCCTGCCTCATGAGGGAGAGGCTGCCCCAGGCACACAGCTGGGAGGTGACCACAGACCTGGACTTTTTCTTCCAGCTTTTCTGATCCCATGGCGTTGGGGGATTTCCCTTTTACCAGATTCCTTCAAATGTAATTGTCTGGAGTGGGAAAGCCTGTGGCAATCGCTCACCTCCTCATTTTGCAGTCAGAGAAGCCTGAAGCCTGGGCATTGAAGAAGCTGTGAATTGAAGCTGGGGGAGTGGGGAGGAGGATGGGGGGTGGGAAGCCGGGCAGGGGATGGGGACAGGTCCCAGGTTCTAGGCTCTCCGGACTCAGCAGGAGCTGGTTGTTTTTCTTCACCTATAAAGTATCTGGGATGTCTTCCAGCAGTATATTTAAAAAAAAAAAATCTAATTTACTGCAGTTTAATTTATACACAGTATATGTCACTCATTTTAGGCGTACATTTCTGGGAATTTTGACCAGCGTTTACAGCCCCATAACCACCACCACCACCTTTGGCGTATAGATTACTTCCATCAACCCAGAAAGTTCCCCTGTGTCCCTTTGTGTCAGCGTCCTCACTTCACCCCAGGCCCTGGCAACCACTGATCTGTTTTCTGTCCCTATAGTTTCAGCAGTGTGATTTCAACTGGGGCCTTTGAGGAGCCAGATTTTATTGTTGTTGTTTCCACAGAAAGCGTGTCCACATCAGGGATTTAGTTAAAAATCTTTCCAGGCCTGTCTGGGGTCCAGCAAGTGTCCAGCATCCAAGCTGCCTCTCCCTGGGCCTGCTGGCTCTGGTTAGCGCTTGAGGAGCCTCAGAGATAGGTCACCTAGTGTCTTTTCAGCTCCTTTGAGCAGCAGCACTTGGGCCGAATGGAGACAGTCCAGAGGTCCCAGGGCCACAAGGACCTTAACCAGCTCCTCACCTAGTAGAGCCATACTAGCACTTTTGTCTAGTTTCATATTGAGGTTCTACTCGTTTTTATTTGACTGAAAAGTTCTGCTGCCCCAAAATAAAAAGTTTGAAACATCACAAATCAAATTTCTGTAGTCATTTTTCCCTTGCAGCCAGAGTCACGTCCAGACTCTTTACCTGGAGAGGCGGGTCCCGGTCTGCCTCGCCGACTTCGTCTCCCTGCCTCTGCCCCGCGCTCTCGACTCCTCACTGGGTCTCTCTGCCCTTCACACCTGCCTGCCTCAGGCCCTTGGCGTCTGCTGCCCTGCCTGTCACACTCTGCCCCAGGCCCCTGTGTCAGGGCCGCCTCATCATTCAGCTCCCACTGCACCTGCCACCTCTTCGGAGCGAGCCCTCCCCTGATCCCCCAGGCCCTCCATCCTATTACGGGACAGGTTCAGGGCTAAGTTCACAGCACTTACCAGGGCCTGACCTCACCTTGTTTGTGGGTTTCTCCCATACAACATCGGGTCCTTCAGAGCACAGGGATCCAGTCTGCCTGGCGTACCTATGAATCCCTGGGCCTGCAGCTGTGTCAGACACATGGTACTCACTCATATCTATTGACTGACTTTTATTTATAGGGAGGAAGCTGAGGCCAAAATAAGGGAAGTGACCAGCATGCCTAAGACAACACCCAAGTCAGTGGCAAAATCAGGCTTTGAACCCAGGGTCGGCCTGGCTCCTAAGTCCAGTGTTCATTTTCATACTTGGCTACTCTTCTGAGTCCCTCCCAGTTCGTAAATAACCATGACCCCGAGATTCTGCAAATTAATGAATCTGGTGAAGATGCTGTCGTGACCACCGCACAAATAAGCATGTGGATTTGGGCATTTTATAGATTTTCTTTTTATAAATATTTATATTTTATTTGTTTGTTTACTTTGCTTTTTAGGGCCGCACCCACAGCATAAGGAGGTTTCCAGGCTAGGGGTCAAATTGGAGCTACAGCTGCCGGCCTACGTCACAGACACGGCAACGCCAGGTCCGAGCCGCGTCTGCGACCTACACCACGGCTCACGGAAACCCTGGATCCTTAACCCACTGAGCGAGGCCAGGGATCGAACCTGCAACCTCATGGTTCCTAGTCAGATTCGTTTCTGCTGAGCCATAACAAGAACTCCCATTTTATAGATTTTCAGTGGTGAAGGTTGAAACCCTAAGGAATTTCAAGGTGTTTGTCAGCTAATGGAGCATCCAGCTAGCCCCAAACACTGCCCTGCTGGTTAGGAAGCCTCCCTGGCCAAGGGGGAGGGCTCCCTGGCGGTGCCCTGTGCCTTTTCTCGGCTGGCCCTACGAGGACTGAGTGTGGAGGGCGAATCTGGGAGCTGCTGGCCTCTCAGAGTTGGTGCCTCTGGAAGAGAACCCTGGACCTGGAGTCTGAAGAGCCAGGTCCCACACCCAGCTCCAGGCACCCTCGTCACAAAGTGGCACGTCCTTTTTGCCTTCTGTAGCCTCAGGCTTCCTCCTTCACAAAATAAGATGGATGATCTTTGCTCTCTGTTTCTTGGGGTTTTCTGGCAGCTATGGACACGCTCAAAGTGGTTTCAAATTCCCCTTGTATGTTTTTGGAGAATTCATCCTCATGGTTCAGAATTTCGTAACCTCAAAGATGTATAAGGGTATACAGTACAAAACCCTCCCTTCCATTTCTGACGCCCCCGTAAGTAAAGGCAGTCAGTGGGACCTGTTTCTTGTCTGTCCTGAAAGTGCTCTTGTGAATAAACCAAGGCATCACACACACAAGGGATTATTTTATTGTTGCTGTTGTTAGCATTTTCCTCCTTGGATCAGACAGATTATTTCTTAACCCGCTCCCTCCCACCTCACCGTCCCGCAGGAAATCTCAGCCGGTGCTAAATCCTGCAGACATCTCAAGCACTGCTCTGGGCCCGCTTATCTGGGACGAGGCAAAGGCCCGTTATGTAAGCTGGACTGTGCTCCTCACAGGGGATGCACACAGGTCAGCCTTGAAGAGTAGCGCCCCTTTGCCAGGCTCTCTGTCAGGGTCACCGTCCCCGTGCTGGGGAGGCGGCCAGGGCTGTCCCTTGCAGAGCTCAGTCTCTGCCCTGGGACCCGGCCCCCACATTTTAGGACCTTTGGCCCTGGCCCTCAGGCCCCTCCTAGGCCTCACAGTCTCCTTGTCTGAAAGAGGGTAAGGCCTGGGTGGAAGGAAAGGGCTTCATTTTAAAGTCTGCATCATCCTCAGACCTTCCAGCCAGGGGTCTGGCTTTACTCCTGTGCTGGTCCTGTTGGCGTAAAATTGGTTTGGCTATTCCTCTTTTGATCAGAAATAGCAAAAGAAGAAAAAAAGAAATAGCAAAAGGGTTCTTAGATAAGAGAGCAGTTCTCAGTCATGGTGGTTGTCTGAAGAAATTTTTTTTTTTTTTTTTAAAGGGCCGCACCTGCATCATATGGAGGTTCCCAGGCTAGGCGTCAAATCATAGCCACAGCTGCCAGCCAACGCCACAGCCACAGCACCTCGGGATCTGAGCTGAGTCTGCGACCTACACCACGGCTCACGGCAAGGCAGGATCCTTAATCCACTGAGGCCAGGGATCGAACCTGCGTCCTCATGGATAGTAGTTGCGTTCATTCCTTCTGAACCATGACAGGAACTCCTGAAGAAATCGGTCCATGATGCCACCGACGGCCATCCTCATTGCAGAATGAAGCCCTCCTCCTGAGATCTAGGACAGTCTCGAGGCAGCCCTTGTAGCGGGAAGACAGTGGAAAGAGGGCCCTGCTCTTGGCCAGCAGGGGCCTTGAGCAGCACCATTGCTTCTGATCTGTTCATGGTTGAGCCTAAGCTTTAGGGACATGACCCACCATGGGACATAAGCAGGTGGGGGCTTACCTCGGCGTGGGTCAAATGAGAGGGGTTCTTCTCTGCCCGCTGCCTGGCTGCCCGGGTGCCATTCAACCTACTGTTACCCCAGGGGCAAAATGCAAGAATCCCGTGGCCCTGCCCACCGAGGGAGGGCCCGCTGTGTGAAAAGAGGCAAGTCTGCTAGGGCCACCCAGGGGGACAGAGTCTCACCGGCCAGGCTCCTGGTCGGCTGCCTTGTCCTCACCGCTGTGTCACACCCTCTACTGTTGCCAGCTTGCATATGCATGCAAACACACACTTACATGGAAAGGTTTGGGGCCAACTGACAATCTAGGCCATCATGTGTCATTTGCATTTTCCGTTTTCTTACATTTTGATTAGCAGTGTCCTATCAACATCCCTGACGCCATGTGCTGCTTAAACAAATCCTGATTAACTCAGATTAGTTGGGAGAATTGTGCATATGGCCAGCGTAAACAAAAGAAAGCTCCTGCCTTCTAGAATGGCCTGTGCAATGCTCTTGTATTGAACATACAGCAGCAGAACCGGGTCAGTGCTGGTAGCTAGAGGCCTCTCTGACCCGCATTGGGGAGTTAGTGAGTCAGGACCGTTGGTTGTTAACAGGGCCCTCCTCTCTGCATTATAGATTATCTCCTCCCTTCTGTGTTCTGCTTGGCCTTGGGCCTCCCTCTCTGGCACCAGCAGGTGCTGGCATGGCCTAGACCAGGTATTTGAGTTTCCACACAGACTCGGGAGTGATCACGCATAGGTAATCAGACCAGAAAGTGGTGTGACTGATTTGTGAAAAGCAGCACCACTGTGATGCAGTGGGTTAAGAGCCTGACTGCATCAGCTTGGCTCGCTATGGGGGTGCAGATTTGATCCCCATCCCGCACGGGGCTTAAAGAATCCAGCATTGCTGCAGCTGCAACTCTGATTCAATCCTGGGTTCAATAAAGAACCTAGAACTTGGCTGTGTCACTAGGCATTGCCCTTCTCAAAGTGGCCTCCTTGAGAAATTGTATGCATGTTTCCTGACGTTGGGGCAGCTGTGACAGCCCCTCCTCAGGACCCTTAGGACCTGCAGTTCTGCCATTGGCAGGCCCTTTGGGGGGGCTGACACTAAGAGGGCCAGAGGCCAAGGAGCCCCACGTTGTGTCAGAGGCCTTTGGCCCCAGATGAGCCGTGGCTCACATCTGGCAGGGGCCTTTCCTGAGGACGCAGGGCCAGTTGCTCTGAAGGGGACAAGGTTCATACTCATTTGAGAGGCCTGCAAAGGTGGCTTCTAGCTCAAGGCGACATTGGTGGTCATTTCCTGCCCTGGTGTCAGTCTCCTTGGCTGCCTTGTGAGGGGGCCGGACCACACGATTGCTTAGGGACCAGCATTCCTGAAGAAAGTTCCCAGTAGTTCCAACCCAGATAGTCCCCACCCCTGCCTTTTTTATGCCTGAGAAGTGTAAAAATCAAATTTTAACATTAAAAATATTCTGTTTAGGGGTTCCCATTGTGGTGCAGCGGAAATGAATCTGACTAGGAACTAGGAGGTTGCGGGTTCAATCCCTGACCTTGCTCAGTGGGTTAAGGATCCACTGTGAGCTGTGGTGTAGGTGGCAGACACAGCTCAGATCTGGCGTTGCTGTGGCTGTGGTGTAGGTCGCAGACGTGGCTCAGATCCTGTGTGCTGTGGCGTAGGCCAGCATCTACAGCTCCGATTCAACCCCTAGACTGGGAACCTCCATATGCCATGGGTGTGGCCCTAAAAAATGACAAAAAAAAATTCTATTTATATTTTTCAGTGAAACCCTTTGATTTTTTTTTTTTTTTGGTTTAACTTGTTTTTTACTCTTGGGCTTTAAGTCACAAAGAGTGGATGATTTCATGACCAAAAAATGGATCACAGAATCAACTCTAGTTTGCCATCTAGGAATTGTCAATATCTGCCGTGTTTGTATTATAGATGAAATACACAGGAAAAAAAAAAAAGGCAACCTTAGTATTGAAATCCCAAGGTAAATAACGTCCTGCGAACTCTGACTCTGCAGTTTTCATTGGGTTATTTTGCCCGGAATAAGCCCTTGACCAGCGTTGGCTGGATGAATGAGAAAGGAAGGAGGCGAGGGGGCACGTCTGCCAAGACAGGTCGTCCGTGGATCTGGAAGCTCAGCGTGCAGAGAGGGGTCCATGCCAGAGCCGGAGTGCTGAGCTCAGGGTCCCCTCCCACTGGGAAGGAGTGGGAATGGGTGAACGGGTCCGTGTGGCTGGTCTCCTGGGGCGGTCTGCCGTGTGTGTGGACAGGGGTATGTGTATCTACAGGTTATTGTTTCGATTTACGTAGGTTGGCCTTAGCTGACCATCCTGTCCAAGGTAGCCCTCTACCAAGTTCCTTTTTAAAAAAGTCTTGAGATATAACTCATGTAACATAAATTCTCCCATTTAAAATGTGCAGTTCAGAAGTTCCCATTGTGGCTCAGTGGGTTAAGAACCTGACTAGTATCCATGAGGATGTGGGTTTGATCCCTGGTCTCGATCAGCAGGGATCGTTTTGTTTTCTATACTCATCACCAAGAGGGGAACCTGGTACCCCTTAGCTGTCACTCCCATTCCATCCACCCTCCCCCAGGCCGTTTCTGTGGCGCTGCCTGTTCTGGACACGCATGGACATGGAATCACAGCAAGGGAGTCCTTGTGTAGTGTTTCTGAGTTACTGTTCATCCCTTCCTCGTCCTGCTTAGTTTTTCTTCCTAGCACTCGCCACGCTCCAAGTCGTACTCACCAGGGCAAGTGAGAGAAGCACTCTGTCCAGGCAACGGACTGTTTCCTTTCATCGTCTCTGAAGGTGTAATCACTGTGAAAAGTCCTGTATTCCTGAAGCTCCACAGCATCTGCTTTCATTGCTTCAATGCACTTCTTGTCATTCCCCCCAGTTCTCAAAGGCTGCACAGGGCAGGAACTGGGTTTAGGGTCTGTCCTCTGTCGTGACTGTGTGCTCTGCTGTGCTGTGTTCCAGTGGCCCTGGCCCCATCTCCCAGCTCTCTAATTTACTTTTCAGCTGTAACTATTCCCGTATTCCATTTTATCTTTTGGTACCTTTGACGACAACTTTTTTTTTTTGCCTTTTTACCTTTTGTAGGGCCACACTTGTGGCATATGGAGGCTCCCAGGCTAGGGGTCTAATCGGAGCTATAGCCGCCGGCCTACACCACAGCCACAGCCACGCGGGATCCGAGCCGCGTCTGCAGCCTACACCACAGCTCACGGCAACGCCGGATCCTTAACCCACTGAGCAAGGCCAGGGATCGAACCCAAAACCTCGTGGTTCCTAGTCGGATTCGTTAACCACTGAGCCACAACGGGAACTCCGACAACTACATTTTTCATTTCCAAGATCTCCAGTTGGTTCTTTTTCATATTAGTAATATTTCAACCTCAGGATATTATTAATTCTTTGATTTTCCCCAATTTTTCACTCTGATCAAGTTCAACCTCAGGATATTATTAATTCTTTGATTTTCCCCAATTTTTCACTCTGATCAAGTTCAAAAATGAAAAGTTGGAAGAATTGCACAGTGAGCCCGTGTACACTATATGTAGATGTAACTGTTGTTCATATTTTGCTATATATCTTTGCAATATATCTTTCTTTGTGTGTAATATAAATTTTTTTTGGATTTTATTTCAATTATAGGTGTACATATGTGTGTAATATAAATTTTTTAATTTGAAAGTAAGTTGCAGGGAGTTTCCTTTGTGGCTCCGTGGTTAACGAACCTGACTAGGATCCATGAAGATGCAGGTTTGATCCCCGGCCTTGCTCAGGGGGTTAAGGATCTGGCGTTGCCGTGAGCTGTGATGTAGGTTTGCAGGCATAGCTTAGATCCTGTGTTGCTCTGGCTGTGGCGTAGGCCGGCAGCTGTAGCTCTGATTCGACCCCTAGCCTGGGAACCTCTATATGCTTCAGGTGCTGCCCTAAAAAGCAAAAAATTAAAAATAAAGTAAGTTGCAAATATCATGATGCTTCACTCCTGGATACCTTGTCATGCGACTTTTAAGAATAGCCACAGTGTAGGAGTTCCCGTTGTGGTGCAGTGGAAACGAATCAGACTAGGAACCATGAGGTCGCGGGTTCAATCCCTGGCCTTGCTCAGTGGGTTAAGGATTCAGTGTTGCTGTGAGTTGTGGTGTAGGTCACAGACGTGGCTCAGATCTGGCGTTGCTGTGGCTGTGATGAACGCTGGCAGCTACATCTCCAATTGGACCCCTAGCCTGGGAGCCTCCATATGCCGCGGGTGCGGCCCTAAAAAGACAAAAAAAAAAAAAAAATAAGCACAGTACATTATCATACTGTAGCAAGTCAGTGTTTCTATAAGCATCTACTGTCTAGTCCATTTTTGAGTTTCCCCGTCTTCCTCCAAAATGTCTTTTACAGTGTTTCCCCCCCTTGAACCAGAGTCCAGTGTGGGTTTAGAACAACACCTCACTTTCTTTTTGATGACAGTGATTTTTTTGAGTCACTTTCTGAAGTTACCTCCTGTTTCTCGTGGTGTCTTTTCCCTGTCCCTCTATCCCTTATAATTTCTGTAAACTGGAGGTTGTGCTTGGAGGCTCAGTGAGACTTGCAAGAAAGGGTTTTGGCGAGAATGAGTCACGGGGATGTTTGCACCCACAGCTCGCGGCACGTGACATAGGTCCCCTACTGGGGATGAGGCCAAGTTCGATCTCCATTCAGATTTATCATTAAAGATTCCTTTTTGCTCTATTAACTTTGTTTCTTGGGCTTTCATTTCAGAGCCCTGGGCTTGAGCTGGCCTTTTCTGTCTGGAGCAGCAGGCAAATTAAGTGAGATGAAAAGGGAAAACGCCTGAAAAATGCCTCTGTTGAGCATAATCATTGTTGTTGGCTGGAAGTTTCCATCCGACCCGCAGGGCAGAACCTGCATGTTGGTGGGTTCAGGGATTTTTCCATGAGTACCTCCCATCTCCCAGGTGCTGTTCTGAGCACCGATGAGAGAAAAGACACCCGAGAGGCGTCCCTGTGCCTCGGGAGCTCACATCTGTTTTGGGGGACAGATGCACACACACCCGAGTAGCATCGACGCCATCCATGCTGATGTTGCAGGGGCTGAGTTGCCAAACTGAGACCTGACAAGCATGTGGGTTGTTAATGTGGCAATAGCAGGACCAGATTTTTGAAATTCAGACTCTTCCTGAACGACGGGGCCTGCGGGTACCATGCTGTCTCAGGACATGTGCTGTGTGCCTGGGGTACCAACGAGTCTTGGTCCTCTCCCAGGGGTCACAGAGGCAGTGGGTTTCAGCCTGGGCCCTCAGGGAGGTCAGTTCCCAGTGAACAGAGTTAGGGGTTCTGCTCCCAGCCGTGCCCATGTGCAGCCTTGGAGGCACGAGGGCTGGATGGGATTCCTTTCAGGCGTGCTGGAAGGAGTGTGCTGGGCCAAGGAGGCAAATGGTCAGCTTTGTCTGGTGTGGGGTGGGGGGGGTCCAGGAGCTGCGGTCCCTGCCCTCACCCTCTCTGGGGGCACAGGGCTTCTGTGTCCTGCCTGGGTTTCCCACTGTGCCTGAAGGGGCTGCGAGCAGGGACGAGGATTGGTGAGTCCCACCTTGGTCGGCAGCTCCCAGGCCTTTCTCACTGCTGGGGGAGCCCAGGCTTCCCTCAGCCTTTCCCACCAGGTCTTCAGGGCAGGCTAACTGGCTCCTGTGGGTTGGGTAAGTCATCAAGGAGGTTTCATGACCAAAGCCCAGGACACGGTCTGTGGAGGAGCAGTGCACACAGCAGAGGGCACACAGCTTCGGAGTGGGACCACGCTCTCCGGTGCAGCGAGTCACCCACCGGGGCTGCCTAAGAATGGAAAGCACTGATGGGGAGCTCCGGCAGATCCAGCTCTCAGGGTCTCAAAGTGCATCCACCGCCTTTGCCCTGTGCTCCCACCACTTGTCCCCGTGAGGCTGGAGAGCAAACGCAGGCACCAGGAAGCTACCTGAGCGTCCTTGGTCCCTCAGTTGGTGGAACAGAATGGGGACTGATCTCCCTTTCTCTTCCAGTGGCTGTGGCCCTACAGGGAGAGCTGCATGGTAACAAGGGACACAGAAAGTAGCCCCTGATGTTGAGATCCTGAGTAACCATGTTTAGGGACAGGAGGAACTTGGGCCCAGGAGTCTGTCTGCAGGCCTTCCCTGCAGTGCAGAGGTGCTGTCTTATCAAGTCCACGTGGTGTGCCCCTCCAATGTCACTGGCCCAGGTTCTGGCCTTCCTTGTCATGGCTTGGCCCGTGTCCGCCTCCTGCCTGTGTCGCCCGCTAACACGTAGGAGGTTTTGCGGCATCTGACAGTGCACCTCCTTCTCGGCCCGGGTCTTGTTTCCGAGCCCTGGGCCGAGCTCTTCCCCAAGAGCTGAGGCAGAAGAAGGGACAGCGGCTGGCCAGGGAGTGGCCTGCAGGCCACCTCCTGGTTCTGACTCCCCACATCCTGGGACGCGACAAACAGTAGTACAGGGACTCGTATTTGGGGCTGTCTGACTAGTTTTCAAAGTTTCGTCATGGGAACTCTTCTTTCCAAGGTTCTTTTCTGCCTTGAAGAATCAAGGAACTTCCCACTGCCGGTGACGCCAGGCGGGAGAAAGTCTGTTCAAATAAAATCTTCTTCTCTTTCCATTGGAAGGGATGATGCTGGACACAAGTTCTGGGGCCTGAGCTGCCAGTGGTGCTGTTTATTTTATTTAACCTAATAAGCAGAACTGACTTCCCATGGGGGTACATGGGAGCTCTGTGTCCCGAAGCCGTGGCCAGGAGTCCCTGGAAAGCAGCTCTCATCCTTGGGCCTCGTCTCCTTCCCACTGGCCTCACCGCAGGACCTCCCCTAGCAGGCTTCCTTGTCCAGCACCTGCTCGTGACCAGGGTTCGAAGGAATGAGATGGGGTCTTTGCACTTCAGAGCCTGTTGTCGATGGCAAGAGGCACCCGTTCCCACCATGAGGCCCGTTTTGTTTGGCCTGCACAATAGCGATTTGCTGGTTTGTTTTTTATTGAATTTGCTTTTTGGCAGGATATCCTTTTCTGTCATCTTACTGCATTTTATGTTCCTTGCCTGGACCCCAAATGCACCCAAGTTTGGGCCTCTTAACGTACTGTGTGCTGTGCTCTTATAGAGGCAAGAATAAAAGGCTGAAGGCCCAGGCCTTTGTGTCACAGGAGCTCCACTGACCACGTGACCTTGAACTGGGGTTCTGAAGGTTAGATAGGAGTTCACCAAAAAGTCACAATGAATGCAGTAGTCTTTCCTGGAAAAGAGATAATGACAAAACAATCATGGCCCATCATGGGTGTGGGGACCCAGAGGAACAGTGTGAACTGGGAGTTGTCAGGTGTGGGCTTAGAAGGGAAAATTGCCTCATCGCTCACCTTGAGACCGTGCTTCCCGGACTGAGGCAGCCATCTGTGAGCTCGAGCCTGCTGTCACCCAGACAAAGAAGGACCTGAAACCCAGGACTCCCGCTGCCTTTGAAATCCCCACCCCAGCTCCACCTGTTTGTAACTCATCTGACCAACCCCTGCAGAACTGGGTGGGGGGCAGCCCTTCTCCCGGCTTTTGAGTTCTGGGAGCCTTGTCCATCCTGCCCGGGCCTCCCTCCTCCCCTCTGCGCCCTGATGCTCCTGGACATCACTCCGGTTGTCAGCAGCTCAGAGGATTTCCCCCACAGCCGGAGGAGAGGGCCTGGCCGCGAAGGTCAGAGCAGCTGGCGCTGTGCTGGTGGGAGGGGAGCGTTGGCAGGGGGCTCAGGTGTGATGACAGGACAAAGTCCCCATCTGCCCGTCCAGTGAGCGTTCAGGTGGAGAGCTTCTGGCGGGTGGGGAAGGAGGTGGGCGTGGTGGTGGTGGTTTCAACTGGGCAGGTGTTCTCCGGACTTTAAGGGGGTAGTTTAACGGTGATTATGTGCTCCGGGTAGAGAAACGCTCCCTGAAGTGCATCAGGAGGCAAATTGTCCAATGGTCACCTTTCCTAGGCTGGTACTGGGCTGCTAGAGGGAGGCCAGGTGGGCCACGTAGCAGGCTCTGAGGGCAAACAGGTGCTTACCCATCCAGGGAAGACGGTCTATCCAGACAGGTGCTGTGTATGAATCCAGCACCTTCAGCGGGGTGCTGGGCATATGCACAAAGCCAGCTGGACACGGACTTTGCCTTTAAGAAATGCAAGTGAGGGAGGAACAGTAAACATTTAAGAGGTGCCTGTCAGGCCAGGCACTGAAGAAAGTGAGGGGAGAGGGTGGTGTCCTTTAAGGCAGCGTGGTGGTCAAGGCCTGTCCGGAGCTGACATTTGCATCTAGGCTGGACAGGAGGGGCAACGGTAGGTACATGTCTGGGAGAACATTTAAGCCAGGGTTTTTTTTGTTTGTTTTTGTTTTTTGTCTTTTCAAGGCCGTACCTGTGGCATATGGAGGTTCCCAGGCTAGGGGTCTAATCAGAGCTGTGGCTGCCGGCCAGTGCCACAGCCACAGCAACGTAGGATATGAGCCACGTCTGCGACCTACACCACAGCTCACGGCAATGCTGGATCCTTAACCCACTGAGCGAGGCCTGGGATCAAACCCACAACCTCATGGTTCCTAGTCGGATTCGTTAACCACTGAGCCACGATGGGAACTCCAAGCCAGGGGTCTTGAGGAGGCCTTGGAACACTCAGAGCCAGCAAGGAGGCAGACCCTGGGAGCTTGGGGTGTATACCAAAGCCTGGAGGGCAGAGGGGCTGCAGGATCTTAGCCAGGTTGTGGCAGCTCCAGGTCGGCTGCTGTCAGGACAGAGGACTGGGTGCCAGGGTGGCAGCCAGGGTGGGCGGAGGCTGCATGCCACATGCAGCAGAGGCAGAGGGGATCCCCACCTGCTGGGCTTCTGTTGGGGTCTGGGGCAGGGAGGCAGACAGAAGGTGGACTTGGACTCAGCATGAGGCTGAGATGCCTTCCTTGGCCAATCTCTGCGCCTCTAGACCACCTTTCTCCTCCTGATGCTGGGCGTGTGGTCCTTGCCCACAGGCCCCTGTGAGACCTGCACTCACGCTCCCCCCCCTCCCCCCGTATCCATGTGGTTCTGCTCTGGCTTCTGAGACAGCGCCGGGCTGTGCCCTCCAGGTGATGGATCAGGATGCTGCTGAGCTGCTCGCCTGGTGCTCAGGTGGCCAGGGTGGCTGATCAGACTCATTAACCTTTTCTCAGTTTCCCTGGGGCTCTGCCAGGTGACAGGCCTGGGCCTTCGGTGGAGGAGCTGTGCTTGGCCGCAGGGAAATCAGGGTGCTCCTGACCTGGGTTCTCTCAGCTCTCGGAACAACAGCATTTGCGCCAAGAGACAGGGCCACCTCTGTGATCCCACAGCAGGACTGTCCTCCACTCCACAGCCAGGGACACTTTACAGTTTGCGCACGTGTCTTAGCCTGGGCTCCCCTGAGAGCAGCCTGAGGCAGGAGTCCACAGGCAGCTCCTGTGTTTCGAGGACAGAGTCAGACGGAAGGGAGGGAACCCTCAGGTTGGTCCCCGTGGGAGGTGGGGCTTGACTGGCCCTGCACCCCTGCCCCGCACCGGCGTTGAGCTGTGGGCTGCTGAATCCCTCTGCGTCACGGTGCCAAGTGCTCAGTGGTTTCCAGCGGGCCTGCGGGGCTAGGATCAGAGAGGCCGTTTCTGCGGGACACGCGTTGCTGCAGCGGTGGTGGGTACAGGGTGCTGCTGAGGCATGCAAAGTGGGATAAGAGAGGCACCCTGCTTCAGACGCTCCCTAGTGGCTTCCCGCGGCAGTGAGAATAAAGCCCGCGCTCCCGTCGGCCCCTGGGAGCCTCCCTGCTCTGGTTCCAGCTCCTCCAACCGCATCACCTTCTGGGCTGCTGCTTTTTCACCACCTGGCCACAGTGCCCCTTGTGTCTCCAACTTGATGCGCTTTTTCCTGCCTCTGGGCCTTTGCGTTGTCCCCAGGACTGGCGTCAGCCCAGATGCCACCTCCTGTGACCACCCTTGGAGGTCTGCATCCTGGGACCCCCACCCACTACCTTCACTTTCTCCAGAGTGTGCTCTACTTCTCCTGCAAGCATCCTACTTGCGTCCTTGTCTGCCTCCTTTTTACTAGAAGGGAGCCATTTATGTGTCACTACTGAAGCACCTCAGTCCCTCCAGCAGGGGCTGGTGGTGGCAGACACTCAGCCCACCCCAACAAACAAAGAATGACCGTGTGCACAGCCTGTGTGTGTTTCTGTGAGCAGGTCACGCATTCTGCTTTGTGTTAAAGCGCCTTTGCATGTACTGGAAACGCGGGCCCCAAATGATGCCAGCTCGGTGGCATTGTCTGGCAGGCACATTATCCAGCCCCTTCTCTGTAGGGCTACTAGGCGCACTGAGCCTGTCATTTGACCCTTCATGAAAGACTGACTTCAGTTTTAGCCCAGAGACGCGGAGCTGGTGAGAGACGGGACTGGTGGGGTATCTCGGGCCTGCCGGCCGAGCGCCGCCTCTGCTCTCTCTTCCCCTCGCTCTGATGTGGGCAAAGTAGGGTGAGAACATTACCAGTCATGGGAAGGACCTACTTTCCAGAAATACCTGCTCCATAACTGCCCAAATTTCACCCGTCGCTTGACCTAGATAGTGTAATCTGTAGCTATTTTGTTGGGTTTTAATTTATTTTTAATTGTTATCTATGATTTTTTTTTTTTGCTTTTTAGGGCTGTTTGGAGGTTCCCAGGCTAGGCGTCAGATCGGAGCTACAGCTGCCGGCCTACGCCACAGCCACAGCAACACGGGATCTGAGCCGCGTGTACAACCTACAAAGCTCACAGCAACACCAGATCCTTAACCCAGTGAGCAATCTTTTTTTTTTTTTTTTTGTCTTTTTAGGGCCACACCCGCAGCATATGCAAGTTCCCAGGCTAGGGCTCTAATCCGAGCTGCAGTCACCGGCCTACACCACAGGCAGAGCAATGCCAGATCCAAACCACATCTGCAACCTACACCACAGCTCCCAGCAACCCCGGATCCTTAACCCATTGCATGAGGCCAGGGATCGAACCCTCAACTTCATGGTTCCTAGTCGGATTCATTAACCACTGAGCCACGATGGGAACTCGCCCACTGAGCAATCCTTAACCCCAGGGATTGACTCCGCATACTCATGGATACTAGTTGGATTTATTTCCTCTGTGCCACAACGGGAACTCCATTGTTTATGATTTAAAGAGTCCTTTGGTTCAACAAGGCTGTTACCAAAGGTTCTCTCATGACCCCACCCACACCTCTGGGGCAGTCACCAGTTGCAGGCATCGCCTGTTAACTTCCTACTTCGGAGGATGAGGATTTATCTCTTAGTACCACCCTAGCCCCCATCTCTGTCTCTGTCTCTCTCTCTCTCACACACACACTCACACATACACCTTGCATCCTCCCTGTGGAGTTGTGTCATGATGTTGATTAGATCAGTTCCTGATAGGTTCCCATCAGTTCTGTTCCCAGAATATTCAATCCCTTCTCCTTGCCTTCACTGCCACCACTCTGGTCTTTTACCTGGATGATGGCCATAACTTCCTAACTGGTGTCCCCATTTCTGTCCTTGCTCTCTTATGAACTATTCTCCATGAAGTAATCAGAGTTGATCCTGTTCAAAAGTACATCTGGGTTCAATCCCTGGCCTCGCGCAGTGGGTTAAGGATCTACTGTTGCCGTGAGCTGTGGTGTAGGTCGCAGACGTGGCTCGGATCCTGTGTTGCTGTGGCTGTGGCGGCGTAGGTCAGCGGCTACAGCTCCGATTAGACCCCTAGCCTGGGAATCTCCACATGCCGTGAGTGTGGCCCTAAAAAAGCAAAAAAAAAAAAAAAAAAAGTATATCTGGGAGTTCTCTGCTGGCTTAGCAGTTAAAGGATCCATTATTGCCATTGCTGTGGCAAAGGTTTGATCCCTGGCTCAGGAACTTGCATGTGCCATGGGCATGACCAAAAAAGAAAAAGAAGGTAAATCTTATCAGTTCCAAACTCGCCGGCTTCCCCCTTCACTCACAGTGACGGCTGGCATTCTCGCTGTGACCTCCAGTGCCCTGCGGATCTAGCCCCTTGCGTACTTCTCTGTCATCCCTTCTTCCTCTCTCCCTTTTTGCTCTGCTCCAAACACTGATCTGCTTGCTTGCGTCTTGCACCAGTTGTGTCTTTGCCTCAGGGCCTTTGCACCTGCTCCCATCTCTCCCAGGCACCTGCACAGCTAACTTCTTCAGATCTTTGCTCGACAGTCATCTCCGTGAGGCCTGCCTAGCTAAGCTTCCTTCCTGACCATCCTTCATAACTTCTGCCCCTGCTTGATTTTTCCACCTTGTCACTATCTAATGTATTGATTATTTTATTATTTTATGCTAAATGTCTTATATTCTATATTTCTATATACATAAATATATATCCTTATTACTCATTATTATCTTCCTTAGCATCTGTCTTGCACCGAGTTGTAAGCTTGAGCACGGGAATTTGTGTCCGCTTTTTCGGCCCTGGTATCTCTGGTGCCTAGAACACATAGCAGGTGGCCAGTAAGTCCTTGTTGAAATGATTCAATAATACCCTTTGATTAGTAAGAGCTGTTTGTTCCCGGCTAAGCCATATAGTCTATGTAGCATGCTGTCATTTTTCGTTTCCCGTGTTCATCAGTGTTTCCTGGCCATAGTAATCATCTTGTTTTTGCTTGAATTAATGGTAAATACATCTCCAGACTCTCCCCTAATTGGCATAACTCTCCTCTCCATCTGTCCAACATACTGTGTAATTTTCCTCTCACTGTATTGCTTCTCTCAGTCTATTTTCTTGAAGAAGTTTTTCCCAGACTGTTTTTGATTTCTGTTTTAGTGTTTGTTTGTTTATTTATTTATGTATTTGCCTCCCGGCCCGCATATAGAGGCTCAAATCCTAGCTGCAGCCCCACAGCTCCGGATTCTTAACCCACTGCGCTGGGCTGGGGATTAAACCTAAATCCCAGTGCTCCAGAGACGCCGCTGATCCTGTTGCACCATAGCGGGAACTCCTATTTTAGTTTTTTGTGTGTGTGTGTGGTTAGAGGAATTTCTGTAAGAATTCAAGCTATTTAAATTTATTGAGGCTTATCTTATGGCCCAGCATATGGTTTATCTTGGTGAGTGTTCTATGTCCACATGAATAAAAATTGCAGTGTTCTGCAGTGTGAGTGCATTGTTCTGGAAATGTCAATTAGGTCAATACTGTTGTTTAGATATTCTTTATATGTACTGATTTTTTTTTTTCTGTGTCTAGTTACCGGGAGGGAGATATTAAAATCTCCAACTATAGTTGTGGATTTGTTTCTGTCCTTAGTTATATCACTTTTTGATTTCATGAAATTAAAAACTCCGTAGTTAGGTGCATGCATATTTAGTATCATTATGTCTTTCTGATAAAATTACCTCTTATCATTATGAAGTGTCTCTTTATCTCTTTTAAGTCTTTGATATTACTATAACCATCATCATTCTTATAATTTGTTATGCTTACTTTTTGTGAGACACACACACACACATTTATTTAATTACTACCTTTTTTGGCTGCCCCATGACAAATGGAATTCCATATCCAAGCTGCAGTTGTGACCTATGCTGCAGCTAGTAACCTGTGTGGCAATGCCAAATCCTATAACCTGCTGTGCTAGGCTGGGGATCAAACCTGCGTTCCATTGCTCCAGAGTCACTGCCTATCCCTTTGCGCCACAGTGGGAACTCCCATTTATTTATTTATTTTACTTTCTACTTTTTTTTTTTTGCTTTTTAGGTCCACACCCGTGGCATATGGGGTTTCCCAGGCTAGGGGTACAATCAGAACTACAGCTGCCGGGCTACACCACAGCCTCAGGGTCACAGGATTCAAGCTACATCTGCGACCTACACCACAGCTCACGGCAACACCGGATCCTTAACCCGCTGAGTGAGGCCAGGGATTGTACGGCGTTCTCATGGATGCTAGTTGGGTTCGTTACTGCTGAGCCACAACAGGAACTTCCTGAATTTTTTTTTAAGAATACCATTTTATTTCCTGTATTATACCATCGTTTCTTTTCCTAGTTGATATAGGATTAACGATATGCACCTTGAAGTCTCTTCAGAGTCAGTTTGTATGTATGCTACTTCATACCTCACAGCTGACACTTAAAACCTCTCATTTATCCTTTCACATCTGATGCTTCGTAAGTGTAGTAACCTTGCAATCGTATCATTTCACCTTTCTGCTCCCATTTCGTATGTGCTATTTTTGGTAATGTATTTCTAATACATTATAAACCCAACTTTATGGTCATTACATAAAATTTTACAGGCAGTCATCTTATAAGGAAATTACAAGAAGAAAAAAATGGTGCTTTATATAGACCCACTTATTGACCATTCTGTTGCTTCTTGCTCCTTTTATAGATCGAGTTTCTGTTCAGAGTCTCCACCCTTCAGCATTTCTCTAGGGGCGGGTCTTCCAGGGAGATTCTCTACATTTTCATTTACCTGAAAATATCTTTATTTCTCCCTCATTTTTATTTTATTTATTTCATTTTGGCCGCTTTGCGGCATATGGAGTTCCCAGACCAGGGATCAGATCTGAGCCACAGTCAAGACTTAAACTGCAGCTGCAGCAACGCAGGATCCTTAACCCAGGGATGAAACCTGAGGCCCAGTGCTCCCACCCTCATTTTTTTTTCTTTTCTTTTTAGGGCTGCACCAGCGACATATGGAAGTTCCCAGGCTAGGGGTCTAATCGGAGCCCTAACTGCCAGCCTACGCCACAGCCACAGCATTGCGGGATCCGAGCGTTGTCTGCAACCTACACCACAGCTCACGGCAACACCAGATCCTTAACTCACTGAGCAAGGCCAGGGATCGAACACACAACCTCATGGTATCTAGTCGGATTCGTTTCTGCTGCGCCACGACGGGAACTCCCCCAAACTCATTTTTGAGAGAGATTCCCCCCCGCCCAGATACGGAGTCTTGTGTTCAATTTTTTTCTTTCAGTACTTTCCTTTTTTTTTCTTTTTAGCACTTTTCAGCATTGTCTTCTGGCATCCATGATTTCTGGTGCAAAGCCATGTCATTTTTCTTGCTGTTTCCATGTATGGACTATGTCTTTCTTTTTTCCTACTGGTTTAAAAATGGTTTCTCTTATCTTTGTTTTTCATCAGTTTGGATTCGGTCTTCCATGGTATATTTTGTATTTCTTCTCTTTGGTGTCTGGTGAGCACTTTGGATCACTAATTAAGTCCATATGTATTTTTTAATCAAATTGGGAATTTTTAATCATCAGTTCTGCCATGTGTTCTTTCTTCTCCTGGGACTGCAGTCCTGTGACTCTGAGGCTGCTTGGTTGTCCCGCAGATCCCTGTGGCTCTGCTCTTTTTTATTCAGTCTTTTTTCCATCTTTGTTTTTCAGATGAAATCATTTCTGTTGATTTTTCTTCAAGTTTGCTGATTCTTTTTTCTCTCTCCAGTCTGCTCTTAAACTCATCAAATGAATTTTCTGCTTCACTTATTGTACTTTTAAGTTTTAGAATTTGACTCCTTTTTTTGGGGGGGGTACACCTGCAGCATGCTGAAATTCTCAGGCCAGGGATCGAACCCAAGCCACAGCAGTGACAATGCTGAGTCCTTAACTACTAGGCCACCAGGGAACTCTGAGTTTTGACCCTTTCTAAATATGTTTTTAGAAATAATTTCCATTTCTCTACTGAAATTCCCTATTTGCCCACTCATAGTGATCATATTTTGCATCAGATCTTTGAACATATTTTCCTCTAATTCTATCTGCGACCTACACCGCAGCTCATGGCAATGATGTATCCTTAACCCACTGAGCGGGGCCGGGGACTGAACTTGCATCCTCGTGGATACTAGTTGGGTTTGTTATCACTAAGCCACAGTGGGAACTCCTCTGTTATCTTCTTTTGAAGAATACTGATTCTCATCCTAGTAATCAGTTCAGTTCCTGCCTGATCACCTTGAACCTGTGTGGCTTGTCTTTATGTTCTGTTAGGGCAGAGAGGTGAAGGCCTAGCGGTATTTCTCTGGCCTTTTAACTTGATGGAATTCAGACTCCAAACATGGAAGCTTGGTTTTAGGCTTCGTTGGGGCAGATGTCCGGAGACCTGCCTCTAGCTGGGGTTCTCACTCTTAGGGTGCAGCCTTCCTCATATCTCAGCTTAATATGTGGGCCACTAACGAGGTGCTCAGGGGGCCTCTTCCCGCGGCTGGATTGGAACTTCATCATCCCCCACCACTGCTCAGCCTCCATCTGGTCTGTCCTCACCCCTGCAGGACCCGCTCTCTGCTGAGGTCCTGGTGGTCACACCCTGTGCGTGGAGCCCGTGAGCATGGACTCACTGCAGACTCCCACTAGGCCTTTGTCCTCTCCCACCCCCGTCACATCCAGACTCTGATCTCTGCCTCCTGGCTCAGTGGGCCCCCCTGGATCCCAGCCCCATGTCCTGTGGTCAGGAAACTGTCCCTACCAGCATCCTGGCGATTATGGGGTGCAGTCAAGGATTATGGTCTTGGAGTTCCTGTCGTGGCTCAGCAAAAAGGAATCTGACTAGCATCTATGAGGATGAGGGTTCGATCCCTGGCCTCGCTCAGTGGGTTAAGGATCCGGCGTTGCCGTGAGCTGTGGTGTAGGTCGCAGAAGTGGCTCAGATCTGGCGTTGCTGTGGCTGTGCTGTAGTTCAATAGCTGTGCAGCTCCGATTAGACCCCTAGGCTGGCAACTTCCATATGATGCAAGTGAGGCCCTAAAAAGACCAAAAAAAGAAAAGGATTAAGTCTGTGCAGCCTCCATATTTTTCTCTTCATGACTGTCTTTGGAGGGGGGCCTGACTGCACTGATGACTCCGCCTGGGCTGGAGGCTGCTGGCGAGCCGCGCGCCTGTCCGAGGGGGTGCCTTCCAGGCCTAGCCAGGCTCGCCCCAGCTGCTGTCCTGGGCCTTCCCTGCCACCCTGGAGTTCCCTTCGCCTCTCTGTTGAGTTGAAATCTCTTTTCTCAATCCCCACATTTTCTTTGTTTCAGTTGTTTTCAGTAGCTTCCTGAGAAAAGGTGGCAGAAAGGTAATTTTTTGAGACCTGTATGTCTGAAAATGCCTTTATTAAACCATCGCATTTGGCAGATAACAATTAGGCAGAGAATTTGGTGTTGGAAATCATTTTCCCTCGTAATCGTGGGCATTGTTTTGTTGACTATCTAATGCAGTGTGGGTCTTTTGTGTGAAACCTTGAAACCTGTTTTTCTTTTCTGTCTTTTTTTCTGTGCAAGTTTTCAGGGTCTTTTTTCCTCCCCCATTGTTCTGAAGTTCCCACAGTCACGTGCATTGTGGGTCTGTTTTCCTCCATTGTGTGTATGCTTAGTGGGCCCTTTCCATCAGTTCTAGGGAATTTTTTGAAGTATTTCTTTGATTTCCTTCCCCTTGATTTTACTATTCTTTTATTTATTTATTTTTTTTAGGGTCGCACCTGCAGCATACGGAAGTTCCCAGGCTAGGGGTCAAATCAGCACTGTAGCTGCCAGCCACAGCCACAGCCACGCCAGATCCAGGCCACATCTGTAAACTTTACTGCTGTTCACAGCAATGCCAGATCCTTAACCCACTGAGCGAGGCCAGGGATCGAACCCACATCCTCATGGATACTAGTTGAGTTCGTTACTACTGAGCCATGGTGGGAACTCCTGATTTTACTATTCTTTTTTTCCTAAACTCTTACTGTCCTGATAGTGGACCTTCTAGGCTGGCTCCACGATTTTCTTTTCTCTCTTTCTCACCTCCCTTTTTTTTTTTCCCCCTTTACTTGGAAGGAGTTCTTCAAGTTGACCTTTCAATCCTTACATTGCATTTTTCGTTTGTTATATTTTTAATTTCCAAGAGTTCTTTTTTCGTTTCTGAATGCTCTGTCTCCTTAGAATAAAAGTGTTCTCTTATGGTTTCACGGATCTTTTCCTATTTCCAAAAACACCGATGGATGTTTTTGAGACTCTTTTGAGAAGCTCTGCCCAGTTTCTGTTTCTTCCAAGTTGCCTGGCCTCTGGCTTTGTGTTACATGATCCCCTCTGGGGTGTGGAGTGAGTCCTTGGGCACCTGGGTGCCAGGCTGGTGTGGTGGCCCCACCTCTTGCATCATCCCTGAGTGAGTTGTGCCCCAGGCCCACTTCCTGGAGTCTCTCGCCCTATGGAACAAGTAGGAAGTCTCGGGCAGGGGTGGTTGGCTGTGTCGTGGCCCAGAGCATGTCAACTGTTAGACCTGTCTTGTGGGCCCCTCGAAAAAGTGGTCACCTCCACCATGCCAGGGCCAAAGCACGGAGGTTCTGTCCATGCCCTGGACACCCCTTGAGAATTGGATGAAGAGGCTTGTGCTAGCGGAGGAGAGTGGTGGGCCTGCAGCTCGGGGTAGACCCGTGCCGTGTTCACGCTCAGCGCCCTGAGGACCTGGGGTTTGTGGAGCAGAGAGGGCAGCCTTGAGCTCCCCGGATCCCGGCACCCGTCTGCTCTGGGGGCCTGCCAGCAGCCCGGCTCTCCCAGCCCAGGCCCAGCCTCCACAGGAAGACCCTGCCCGTTGCCTCCCTGGGCCCTCACGGCCTCTGTGAGCACCTTCCCCCATATGCAACAGAGGCAGAACAGAGAGCCCGAGCGCTGGGGGCGCCTCCCCACGGTCCACAGGGGGCAGGCGCTGGATGTGCACACGGTGGAGGTGGTGGACGTGTCCCCAGCAGTGAGCCCGGTGTCCGGGAGAGAGAGGACGCAGGGTTGAGTGTCCTTCCTGCCGCGGCGCAGAGCCTACCTGCTTTACCCAGAGGCAAAGATGGGGCTGCCCAGCTCCCCTTTGCTCGCCTTGGCCGCTGAGTTGCTTCTCAGGGCTCAAAAGGACCGTTCTTCTCCGTTTACCTTCTGGCTCCTTATGGGTGGTCCCTGCTGAGCTGTGGCTGGTGACCTGCCCCGCGAGGCAGCGCTTTGGGCGTGGGCCTGGGGGCTTGGCCTCCCCATCCCCTGCGCTCGGCTGCACCTCCAGGTTCACGGGGCCCCTGTTTCTTTAGCTGCAGATCTGGGACACGGCTGGCCAGGAGCGATTCCGCACCATCACGCAGAGCTACTACCGCAGCGCCAACGGGGCCATCCTGGCCTACGACATCACCAAGAAGAGCTCCTTCCTGTCGGTGCCTCACTGGATTGAGGACGTGAGGAAGTATGCTGGCTCCAACATCGTGCAGCTGCTGATTGGTGAGCTGGGCCCGCTGTCCGTCCATCCTGTCTGTCTCAGTCTCCCCCCACCCCTTTTGTTTTTTTGGCTTTTTAGGTCCACACCCACAGCATATGGAGGTTCCCAGGCTAGGGGTTGAATCGGAGCTGTAGCCACCGGCCTACGCCACAGCCACAGCAACATGGGATCCTTAACCCACTGAGCAAGGCCAGGGATTGAACCTTCGTCCTCATGGATACTAGTTGGGTTCGCTAACCACTGAGCCACAGTGGGAACTCCTTTCTCTCCTCTTTAAACAAAGGGTGAGCTGGAGCACCAAGAGGGCTGCCCTTGGCCAGGCGGGTGCAGAGCCAGGGCCTGGACCATGATCTCGCAGATTCAGATCCTGCTAATGACTTGCAAAGTGACAGTCAAAGCTGGAGTGAGGGTGAGGTCAGGAAGCAGAAGCACAGCGGTCAAGGCTGGCTGAGTCTTCAGGCGTGTCTTCATAACCCCGCCTCTCCTTGTTTGTATGGGGATGGGCTGAGGCCAGAAAGTGAAGAAATTTATCTTGGTCCACACAGCCTGTGGGCACGTCAGTGGGGGATTTGAGTTCAGTCCTGCTGATCATAGCCCAGCGACTTGCCCTGTCTGCCACGCACAGAGGGGCTTTGCCAGCCTTCGTGGGCCCCCGAGTCCCTCTAAAGGCTTGGCGATGTGCAGCTGCTGGGCAGCACCCCCAGCACATGGTTCAGGAGGTCCAGGTAGGCCTGTGTGTGTCTAACAAGTCTGCAGGGGACACGGTGACTCTGCTCTGAGAACCGCTGCTGCAGAGGGCTGCCTTTTCCTTCCGCATAGACCTCCCAGGCCTGGGCTCTAGCAGCTTTGGCCCTTGTGTGGTCCATGGGGTCCTAGTCCCAGCTGTCAGACTGGTTCCTTCAAGGCGAGCTCGAACAGAGGGGCCTCACGGGGTGTGGGTGCACTTGGCAGGGTGGGGCTCCGCTGGCAGGAAAGGGGCTCTGCCCACCCAGCCTTACGCTTCCCTGTCATCTAGGACTTTTGAAATAAAACATTCTATTATAGAGCATTTTATACAAGTACAAAAAAGGAACAGCGTAGGAGTTCCCGCTGTGGTGCAATGGGATCAGCAGCGTTTTGGAAACACTGGGATGCAGGTTCTATCCCCAGCCCAGCACAGTGGGTTAGGATCCAGCGTTGCTGCAGCTGCAGCTTAGGTCACAAAGGCAGCTTAGATCTGATCCCTGGCCTGGGAGCTCCACATGCTGTGGGGCAGCTGAAAAACAAAACAAAACAGAACAAAAAAACAAATAGTGTAATGGCAGATGATTAATCTTTTCCACATTCATCCCCTCCCCCACCTCACCTTATTTTGAGGAAAATTCCAACACCAGAGCATCTGCAGATATTCTAGCATGGGTCTGTAGAAGCTACAAACACAAAAAACATATAACAAACAGCAGTACCATTTTCACATCTAAAAAATAGCGACATTTCCTTAATATAACAAATACCTGATCTATGTTCAGATTTATAGCTGCTTTAAATATCGCATTTGCCTTTTTTTTTTTTCCAGTTTATTGACATCAGGACCCCGATAAGTTCCACGCATTGAAATTGGTTGCTGCACCATTTCGGGTTACCACAGAAATTTTAGATCTTTATAGATGCTTATCTCTTTTTTTAAGTTTGTTCTCCCTACCTTACAGAAGTCACTTAGAGACTTGCAAACGTTATTCTAGGAATTGGGCCACGAAGCAGCTGACCAGATTATTTAGAACATAATGAACATCTCACACATCACAGGCGAAGCAAAGTCTTGCTCTCAGGAGCAGCTGTAGTCTGTGCTTTTATTATCAGAAAAGCAAAATAAAACCCATGATCTTACAGAAAATGGGAGATAATAAATAATAAACATAATAAAATTTTAGCAAAGAATTTAGCAGTGCCAGGTTTCTTTAACTTTGCCATTTATGGAGTGCCTGGCAGGTGCCAGCCCACCTTCACTGTGTCATTTAATCTCTATGCTGCTGAAGGTGGAGTCTTAGATGAGGAGGCTGAGACCAGAGACGAGCTGAATTACCTAGGGGTCACACAGCAGGTGACAGGAAGCTGACCCAGGTTTTCTTCCAGCCCTGAGTGCCCTGTGCTTTTCGTCAAACTGTACCGTTTCTGTTTCTTAGGAAGAAGCAATACAGTATAGAGGCCTCTGGCAAAGATAAAGGAGAGATAAGATGAGGGGCGGAAGGATGGGGTGAGAGCGTTAAAATGCAGCCTCCCAGGCACTGTGTTTATCCGTTTATCCGTAGCTGCGCCTGCCTGGCGCCCCGGGCTCACTGCTGCCCCTGCTTCCCTGCAGGGAACAAGTCGGACCTCAGCGAGCTGCGGGAGGTGCCGCTAGCCGAGGCGCAGAGCCTGGCAGAGCGCTATGACATCCTGTGCGCCATCGAGACGTCGGCCAAGGACTCGAGCAACGTGGAGGAGGCCTTCGTGAGGGTGGCCACGGAGTTGGTCATGAGGCACGGGGGCCCTCTGCTCAGCGAGAAGGGCACCGACCACATCCAGCTGGACAGCAAGGATGTCGGAGAGACCTGGGGCTGTGGGTGCTGACCGGGCGCAGGGCAGGCAGGCGGGGCGCCCCCTGCTCTTGCCCTCTGGCCTCTACGCCCAGCCCCCCAGAGCTGGCCCTCCAGCGCACCAGCCGGATAGTGTCCTGGAATTTTCCATCCAGTGGCCTGGATGCTTGATGGCAAGGCTGCCCTCCAGGAAGGAAGAAGCAGGACTTCTCCTGCAGGAGACCCACTGGCACAGGGTGGGGTGTGGGACCCATCCCGCAGCCAGCGGCTCTCGGTGTGCTTCGCATCCCAGGACTGACCCGAGCCTGCCGGTGTGGGCCTCCCCACTTCCACGTGCCCTCTTTCTGACCATTTCACACCTGAGACTGCGACACTTGGCGCTTTCCAGGAATGTGGCTGGCGCGCTGGGTCCCCAGGTCATTCCAGCAAGAGCCCTGGGCCCAGCGGACTGGGTTCCTGAGCTCGGCCCCAGGGGAGCCCTGACTCCCCACTTTCTTCACTGCCAGCCCTCAGTTCACAGGCGCCCTGCAGCCCGGCTCCTGCCTTAGCAAGACCTCCGGCTCACGTTTTCCATGTAGCTTCTCATTTTCACTGGTATAAGCGTGGGTCAAGGCCCACTGCCGAGTGGGGACCATCTGCTGGCTTGGGGCCCAAAGATGTGCCACTGAGGTTGCAAAACCAGCTAGTCCTTTAGCGCTGGCTCTCGGAAGCTTGAGGTAGGAGAGGAGTGTGGACATTTAGGGAAGAGGAAAATCTTGCATTCCTGAGGCCCGGGGCCAAGAGTGGCCCTCAGGCTGCCTACTCTCACTTCCACGTGCAGACCCCCAATCTGTGTTTGAGAGTTTCCCAGGTGGAGGAGGTGAGGCCTTGCAGTCCTGGGTCTGGCTAGTTCATGCCCCTGGCCACCCATCCTCGGTGGCCTCCACGTGCACTGGGCACTAGGGTGAGACGGCCTGGCCCCGGGGTCACTGCCGCAGCTCAGAGACCGGGGCCAGGGGTGGCGGGTGACAGCTGATCCTCGCACACCAATCCCAGGCTCTCCACGCCTGCCAGGTTCAGCCCCTCAGGCCCATTTTGGGGCCCCAGGAAACAAACTACTCTCGGAACCGAGGACGAGGCCACACCTGAGGGAACCAGCCCTGAGGCAGCTGCACAGCCTTCCAGGCCAGGACTTGGTCTGGCTGACCCTTCTCAGGTAGGCCTGGCTGCAGAGCAGGAAGCCGACGGTGCCCGGCAGCCCTGGGAGGTGGGGTCGGGCAGGGCTGGCGGCTCCCTTCCAGCCAGAACTCAGCCTTGGACCACTGAGTCTGCTTCTGGAGGGGTGGGCTGCTGGCCTGCTTGGGCTAGGAGCTGCTGGGCAGGGGTTTGCGCTGAGGGGATCAGCCTGCTTGGGTGGAGGTTAGTAGGGACTGGAAGCAAAAAGGCTGCCTGGCTTCCCTCCTCAGTGGCCTCACCGATGGGAAGGGCCCAGGCCCTCCACCTGCACAGTAGAAAGTGCCTGCACAGGGGAGTTGCCCAGAGGGGGCCCCTTCTGGCCAAGGGCAGAGGTCCTCCAGCCCCAGGGCCTCTCTGCTGGGGGCTCGTGTTTGGGCAGAGCTGAGCTTTCAGCCCAAGCTCCAGCTGGAAGGCAAGGCTCATGAAGACCGCTTTGCAGAGACCTGCTGCTGGGGGCAGGAGGTGCAGTCAGGGAGCATGGGTGCTGGCCCTGCCCACTGACCCCAGGCCTCAGGGCCGGGCATGGCCCTCAGCTGCCTCGCAGGGCTTCTGGAAAGAGGCAGGCCCTCCTCTCCTTCAGAGGGAGCCCTGGGCTGACAGGGTGGGCATGGACGCAGCAGTGGGCAGCTGGCAGGTGGCAGGGCTCGTTTGTCACCTTGGGCTGCGAGCTATCCCTCTTGTGCTCTGAATCCCAGCACAGGGTCACTTGCAAGGGGAGGAGCCCCTCACTGTGACCCCTTCCTTCCCTCCCCCTGCCTTCACAGTCCCGAGATGTCAGAGCCTGGGACCAGGGGGTCTACCGCCACCCATCCTCTGCATGGAGCAGCCCCACTCGCGGTGTAGCCTAGAACTTGGGTCACCCTGGGCTCCCCACTTTTCATCCCCACCCTACCACCATGCCCCCTGCCCCTCTGCCCACATGGGCCCCCTCCCCTCACCTGGACATCTGAGTGACCTTGGCCGGGGCTTTCGCAGCCCCAAGCACCCTGCTGCTGTGGTCAGAGGCTGCTATGAGAGGTCCCTCCTGGTGCCCCCCCTACCCTGATACCTTCCGGAGTCGGTGTGCTCTCAAGTGGGTGTCCAAGGCCTCCACAGCACCTTCTGCTCCCAGGAGCCCTCTGTCCAGGCCGACCCTTCCTGCGATTCCCCGGCTTGCTGACCTTGCCCTTGTATTCATATCCCTTCGAGCCCCGCAAATGACCAGCTGACAACTGAGGACTGGCCCCAACTAGTCCCTGGCTCAGGATACCCTCTGGCAAGGAGTTCTAACCCCACCGCCTGCCCACCCGCCCACCTGAGGTTCCTGGCCCCGCAGAAAGGCTTGCCCTGCCCCAGCCTCAGACCCAGGCTAGTGCTCAAGATGTGTTGGCCCAGGGCCTGCTCTGTGGCGCCCGCGGGGCGGAACGGGGGCCTCATCACCTCTGGGCCTTGCACCCTGTCAAATGGGACTTGGACTCGGATAAGAGAAAATGGGGAAGTATGTAAGACAAAGCACAGCCTCGCCTCTCCCCTCTCGAGGAGAGTGGCTTGATCTCCTCTGTTTATAAGTTTCCCAGGAACAGGAGCAGGTGGGGGAAGGAGGGCTGGGAAGTGTCCCTGCCGCCAGGTCGGAGGAGGGGTCTGTGGCCCGGGCTGAAGGAGGACCAAGCGGCAGGTGTTTTACACTCACAGGAGGAGGAGCTGGCAGGCAAGGAACGGGGATCCTGACTCCTGAGCCAGAAGTTCGGGGCAGGGGGGTGGGGTCCCCCAGGGACATGGGCCCCAGCAGGCGTGGAGCTGCAGGAAGCTCCTAATTCATATTGAATTCAGTTCCCCCCACTCTGGGGGGCTGCCGGGCTGGGGCCTCAGGGACCTCTGACCCTGCACCTGGTCAGGGGTGGGGAGGGCCTCAGCGCAAGGATGCCATTGCATTTGGATTTTTCACATTGCCTATTTATGAATATATGAATCTTTATATCAAATCTATTTTTTAAAACATGGAAACGTTGCCTTTATGGAGACTTAGCAGAGCCAGAGCATACACATTCCTAAACCATTAAACGTTTCTGTAACGAGCCAACAGCCTCCAGACTGGTTTTCTCAGCTTGGAGCCCAGAGCCCGCCAAGTGGCCGCCTCCCCTCAAATGTGGCACCTTCCTGGCCGCCTTCCCCCGACCAGCCCCCAGGCCCACATACTGTCCATGGCTTGGAGACCGTTGAGACCCTCGCTCTGTCCCAGACCCATGAGGGGAACTGCCCCCCTGCCATGAAGAAGCAGACAGGGCCTCAGGGACACCTGTGTGACCTGGGGCAAGTGGCTGCACCTCTCTGGACCCCAGGCCCCTTCAGCTGGGTTTGTGTTGGGGAAGTGGCTGGGGACCAAGCCCAGCATCCCTCACGCCTCTCCACCCCGGGGAGGGATGTGTTACCAGCCTTCCACCCTTGACTTTGTCAGGTGCACCAGCATGCCTGGGGCTGGGAGTCTGTTCCTGAGCCCTGTGGCCCCGGGCAGGCGGGCTGTTATTCCAAGTCAGGACCTGAGAGGCCCCGGCGGGTCCGGGTCTTCCCCCCCCCACCCCACGACCAGCAAGGGGCACAGAGCCAGGCACACAGCAGGCGCTCAAGGAGCTGCTGAGTGCCTGGATCAGAGCCCTGACCCCAAAGCCCACGAATCCATAGTCCCCCAAAATAAT
>PVHT021183698.1:850646-866077 GCA_004024745.2 Catagonus wagneri | reverse complement strand
GGGGGCCCTGTGCCCACACGGGGACTGTCCTGGGCACAGTTCACAGAGCAGGCATGACAAAGCTGGGCAAGGCTCTCGGGTGGTTTCAGGTGGTCCAGGCCTAGGACGGAACAGAACCGCGGAACAGATGCTCCTCCCTGACCTGGAGGGGCAATTTCATTGTATTGTAATGGAAGCCACCTGGGAAGACCCTTTACCTTGAGGGCCCAGGGCCATTCACTATCTTCCTGAAGCAATTTTTCCTTCTCCCAGAAGCAGAGGCAATTAAGAGCTCTATACTGTCATGGAACACTTTTAGCCTGTGTGGCCCTGGGGTAGAGGTTGTTGGGGGGAATGGGTGAACCCACCAGAAACCCTGCTTGTGAACCTGAGGGTGTCAGTTGCACCCCTTGTTCCATGGCTGGGTATCCCCATCATTGCTGCCCGTCTGCCAGGCACACCAAGCTTAAATAGGGAGGTGTCTGCCTGAGTTGTTGGGCGGAATTCAGAGTCAGCAGTGTCCAGTTTGATCTCTGGCCCAGTGAAGGGGGTTAGGACCACCAGCCTTCCTACAGGGCCTGCCAGTGTCTGCCCCTTGACTTTTTGACATCAGAGGTCCCAAACTCCACCCTCATAAGATCCTAAGGCGGCTGTTTTTTTTTTTTTTTTCCCCCTGAGTCTGCAGCCTCGGGAGGATGGTGGAGCAGGTGCAGGATCCCTCAGCTTTTTCTTATTGTCCTTTGCCGTCCCGTCTGCGCAGCCGCAGTGTATCTTATAAATACCCCTGCCCCTTCCCCCGCCCCGGAAGTGGATTTGTGCTTTGCTCTCCCGAGTGAGCCCTTCTTTGCCACAAGCATGGGCGCAGGGCAGACGCAGACGGACCTGGCTGTGGGGTCACTCGCTGCTTCTTTACAGAGCCGCACCTCTGTCAGCAAGGCTCTTTGGGGCCTGGTTTCTGAGCCTGTTGTTTAGTGCCAGCCGGCGGTCTGGGGGTAGTCCCAGCCTCTCTCCGCTTCAATGAGCGCATCTGTAAAATGGGGAAAACGAAGCGTGAAGCTTGAGTGCCGCGGGCGTGGACCTGGCACTGCTGGACGCAGGCTCCTTGCGCGCAGGGGTGGCCTGACGGTCCCCTCCGCCTCTGGGGTTGGAGGGCTTCTGTCTCGGGACCTGCAGCCCCGACAGCAGCTTCCCCGCGCTGGTTTCCTTGGCTCAGCACAGGCACCTGGTCAGAAGCCAACCGTCGCTGCGTCTTCTGTGAATTCACGTTGGGCGGCCGCCTGTGCGAGGTAGGTAAGGCTGCTTTCTCTCAGCTAACTTGGAACATACACTTTGCTTGTTAAAGTCATTTGCGTACATTTTGAAAAAGTGAGCTGATTCTGAGTAAGAGGTAGAGTAGGTAGGAGCACAGGTGGTGGGGAGATAGGGCACCTCTCCAGGGAGCGGAATTGAAGCGAGTGAACCCGGCACACCCACCTGCTTAGAGTTTTAGGACCTGCTCACCTTCGCTTAGCTATTCAACGCGTGCTCTCGCCACCTGGTGGCGAGAATGTGAAACTACAGCATGTTCTTCATGGAGGGCTGAGTGAGGTCAATTTCATGGGGGCAATTTCAGGTCAAGAGAATGATATTGCTGCAGAAGGTAAGAGAGGACATTAGTTGGAATTTCCCAGAAAACACTTTTAACAAGTGTCAGGCCATCTGAACAATCCCAAAGAAGCCTTTCTAGAAAAAGGCAAAAAGGAGAGTGGTGGATGTGAAAGCTGCTCACAAAGACCTGTTCTCCTGTTTTTCCAGAAAGTGGTAGAATTCCTGCTCCACCCTTGCCCTTCCCCAGCCTCTGCCCACCCAGGGCCAGCTTCAGGGCCAGTGACCAGTGCAGCTGCCCCGTGCCCACTCAGGAAAGCCTTTAGGTTTGGTGCTTTGCGGATACCATCCTGAAATTCACGATCCTTGCCTTGTTCTGTAAGTGAAGTCCAGGTGGAGTCTGCACCAAAGACTTGCAACCTTCTGCTGCATTCTCCGCTTCCTGTCATCTCCCCAACTCCTGGCTGCCTGCCCTCCAACCTCCCAGGCCCCAGCCTGCCCTTGGCCAGGATGTGTTGTGTCAACCTGTAGCTGGTATGGGGCCGGCGCGGGGTCCATCAGGCCTGCCTCTTCCCCCGGCATCACTGGGCCCTTGAGTGCTCCTTCATTCCGCTCTGTGTCTCAGGGCCCTTGTCCTCCTTCCAGTCCGCTAGTGGTTACTGTCCGGCCTCCGATGGTTACTTATATACCTAAACACCTGCCAGAGCGCTCCCAGAGTACCCTGCGTTCTGAGCAAGTATGTTTTCATTGGGAAATGTTTATCTATTGCTGTTACATAACAGATCATTCCCCAAACTAGCAGCTTAAGGCAGTAACATGCATCCATGTATTATCTCCCTGTTTCCGTGGGTAGAGACCTTGGGAGTGGCTTAGCCAGGTGGGTCTGGTGCTGGATTATGCAGTCAGGATCTCAGCTGGGGGCTACACTCACCTGAAGACCGAACCTGGCCTAGAGGACACACTTCTGTGATATAAGTGAGGCTGCTGGGTGGAGGCCGCTGTTCCTTGCTGTTGACAGGGCCCGATGATCTCCTGTCCCAAGGCCTTTTCCAGGGGCACCTGGGTGTCCTCCTGATGGGGGGGAGGGAGGAGGTAGCCCAGGCTTTTCAAGCCCTGGTGTCCAAGGGCACAGGGGTGGTTGCGCCATTCTGTATTGGAAATGCGTCTCTAAGTCTAGCTCACACTCTAAGGGAAGAGAATTTGGTTTTATACCTCAAAGGGAGAGTATTGAAGACTTTGTAGACTTTTTTAAGAACCAGGTTTTATTTATTTTTCTTTTTCGGCCACACTCGAGGCATATGGAAGTTCCTAGGATCAAATCTGAGCCACAGCTTATGGCAACAGCGAGTCCTTGACCTACTGTGTTGGGCTGGGGATCGAACCAGCATTGCCACAGAGACAAGCTAGATCATTAACCCACTGCGGCCACAGTGGGAACTCCCCTTTGTAGACATTTTAACAGGAAATTTTCAAATTCAAATTTCCTATTCAGATGGCAAGGACTCTGTCAGGAAAACTCCACAGCTTTTCTGAGGAGCATCTATGCAGGGGTTGATTGGTTAGTGAAGCTTCCAGGAGCCTCAAGGGCAGGAAACTTCTGGGTCAGGGTCATGACTGATTCTCAGGCCCTGTTTGTGATGAGGGTTTCTCAGGAATTGTGTACTTTCTCTGCTTCTGACTGAAGGAAACCCTATTTTCCATGATGTCAGCGCCCAGGCTCTACCATTTCTCCCACTGGGAGACGTGGCCCCAGCCTTCTGCACAAGGCTGAAGGTTCAGGGAGCACCTGATGCCAGAGCTGACTCTGCAGAGATGGCTGGGGGACCTCCTGTACCCATTCTCCCTTGACTCATTTTTAATCAGTTTTAGATTCACAGCAAAACTGCCTGGAAAGTGCAAAGCTCCCCCACCCTTCCCCCAGACTCCCCTGCCATGTACATCCCCCCCAACCCCCAGCCTGTGGTGCAGTTTGTTACAGTTGATGAACCTACGTGGACACATCATGAGAAGTTTGTAGCCTTTTCAGATTGGCTTCTTTCACTTAACAATACGTATTTAAGTTTTCTCTGTGTCTTTTCATGGATTGGTAGCTCATTTCTTTTTAGCACTGATCTGTTTGAAGTACCATTGTTTGTCCGTCCACCTACTGAACGATGTCTTAGTTGCTTCCGAGTTTGGGCAGTTATGAATCAAGCTGCTATAAACCTCTGTGTGCAGCTATATATATATATGGCATCGCTTTTCATTTCATTTGGGTAAATGCCAAGGAGTACAACTGCTGGATGGTATGGTAAGAAGACATTCAGATTTTAAGAAATTGCCAAACTGTCTTCCAAAACGGCTTTATCCCTGTGGTATTTCTGCCACAAAGGGACATACCATCCGAAATGAATTAATGAGCATTCCTGTGGTTCCACAGTCGTGTCAACACTTGGTGTTATCAGTGTATTGGATTTTGGCCATTCTAACAGATTTGTACTGGCATCTCACTGTTTTAATTTGCATTTCCCTAGTGACATACATTGAACATCACTTCGTTTGTGGATTTGCCATCTCTATAGCTTCTTTGGTGGTTGGTTTGTTTAGGGTCTTTGCCCACTGAGAAAAATCATGTTGTCTTACTGAGTTTGAGTTCTTTGTATATTTTGGACAGTAGTCCTTCATCAGAGATATCCTTTGCAAATATTTTATCCTAGACTGGGTTGTCTTCTTTTTCTCTTGACACTGTCTTTCTCAGAGCAGAAAATTTTTGCTTTTATTTATTTATTTTTTTAAGGCCACACCCCCGGCATACGGAGGTTCCCAGAGTAGGAGTCTAATGGGAGCTAAGGTTGCTGGCCTACACCACAGCCACAGCAATGCCAGATCGTTAACCCACTGAGCGAGACCAGGGATCAAACCTGCAACCTCATGGTTCCTAGTCAGATTCATTTCTGTTGCGCCGTGGCAGAAACTCCAGAAGATTTTAATTTTAGCAAAGTCCCCCCTTTTCTTTGATGGATCATGACTTTGTTGTATTTTAAAAATCATAGCCATACCAAAGGTTGTCTCGGTTTTCTCCTGTGCTGTATTCTAGGGGCTTTAAAGTTTTTCACTTTACATTTAATGATCCACTTGAGTTAATTTTTAAGAAGTAAAAGGTCTGTGTCTAATTTTTTATGTGTATTTCCAGTTGTTCCAGTGCCTCTTGTTCGAGAGACCATGTTTGTATTATATTGTTTTTGTTCCTTTGTCAGAAATCAATTGACTCTTGTTGTGTGGATTTACTTATGGGCTTTCTGTTCTGTCCCATTGATCTCTTTGCCTCTTCCTTTGCTTGTTCCATACTGTCTTGATGACTAGTTTTGTAATAAGTCTTTTTTTTACATTATTTAATGAATTTTATTTCAATTATAGGTGTACAAAAATCATCACAAGTCAATTTGATAGCATTTGCGTCCCAAACCCTCAGTGCATCCCCCCAGCCCCCAGACTGTCTTATTTGAAAAACCAAAGGTTTTCCAAAGTCTGTGAGTCATTGTCTGTTCTGCATAGAAGTTCATTGTGTCTTTTTAGTTTCCACATGTAAGCAGCAGCATTGGGTGTTGTTGTCTAATTGTCTGACTGGTTTCACTTCGCATTATAATTTCTAGGTCCATCCATGTTGCTGTAAATGTTGGTATTTCGTTCCTTTTGATGGCTGAGTAATATTCCATTGTGTGTGTGTACCACATCTTCCCTATCCACTCCTCTGTCGATGGGCATTTAGGTTGTTTCCATGACCTGGCTATTGCATAGAGTGCTGCAGTGAACACTGGAGTACAGGTGTCTTTTCGAGTCATGGTAGTTTTGTAGTAAGTCTTGAAGCTGGGTACTGCCAGTCCTTTGACTTTATCCTTCTCTTTCAATACTGAGTTGGCTGCTCTGGGTCTTTTGCCTCTACATAGAGTCCTTGGAATCAGACTATCAATATCTGCAAAATAACTTGCTGGAATTTTGATTGGCAATACATTGAATGGCGAGACCAACTTGAAGACTGATGTCTTGACAACATTGACTCTTTCTGTCCATGATCATGGACTATGCCTGCGTTTATTTAGTTCTTTTATTCCTTTTATCAGTTTTCTAATTGTCCAGATACAGGTCTTGTGCACATTTTATTATATTCATACATAAATATTTCGTTTTGGGGGGCTGCTAATAAGGTAAATGGCATTGTGTTTTGATTTCAAATTTCACTTGTTCATTGCGGTATATAGTAAAGTGACCTTTGTATGTTAACGTTGTATCCTGCAATTTTATTACACATACTTTTTAGTCCCCTTGTCATTGATTCTTTTGGATTTCTGCATATATAATTATGTCATCTGCACATAGAGACGGTTTTATTTCTTCCCTCCCAATCTGTATGCCTTTTGCCTAATTTAATTTCGGCTGCTCTCACAGGCTGCCTCAGACTGGATGGCTTAAACAGTAAATACTCCTTTCTCATGGTTCTGGAGGCTGAGAGTCTGCATGGTCAGGTGTGTCAGCATGGTGTGACACCTAGTGTGACGTCCGGGTGTCAGCACGGTCAGGTTCTTGGTAGGGCCCTCCTCCTGGTTGACAGATGGCCATTTTTCTCATTGCAGCCTCACATGGTTACAGAGCAAGGAAGCATGCTCTGTGTCCCTTCTCATAAGGGCACTAATCATCCTGAGGGCTGCACCTTTGTGACCTAATCACCTCCCAGCTCTCTCATTTCCAAATACTATCATGTTGGAGGTGAGGGTTTCAACATATGAACTTTGGGCGGATACAGATATTCAGTCTGTAGCACCTTTGATTTTCTTTTCTTGTCTTTTGCACTAGCTTGGTCTTCGAGTAAGATGTTGAAAATGAATGCTGAGAGGGGACATCTTGCCTGCTCATAATCTTAGTGGAAGTTTCCTGTTTCTCACCATTAAGTGTGATGTTCTCTGTAGGTTTTCTATAGTTGTTCGTTATCAAATTGAGGAAATGCCCCCTCTGTTCCTAGTTTCCTGGTAGGTTTTTTTCTTTTTAAATCATGAGTGGATGTTTTTTCAAACAGCTTTTCTGCAGCTATTGATATGATCATGTGACTTTTCTTGATTCTGTTGATGTGATGGGTTGTATTCGTTGATTTTTAGATGTTGAACCAGCCTTGCATACCTGCAATAAATACCACTTGGTCGTGGTGTATAATTCTTTTTACACATTGTTGGATTCAATTTGCTAATATTTTGTTAAGTATTTTTACATCTTATCTTTGTACAGTTTTGGTATCAGCGTAATGCTGGGCTCACAGACTGAGTTAAGAAGTGTTCCTTTTGCTTCTGTCTTCTGGGAGAGATTGTAAAGAACTGGAAAATTTTCTCCCCTAAGTGTTGGGTAGAATTTACCAATGAGCCCATCCGAGCCTGATGTTTTCCCTTTTGGAAGGTTATTGATTACTAATTCAGTTTCTTTAGTAGACATGGGTCTATTCAGATTTCTTCTCGTATGAGTTTTGGCAGATTGTATCTTTCAAATAATTGGTTCATTTCAACTAGCTCAGATTTGTGGGTTTAGAGTTTATAGTACTCTTATCATGCTTTCAGTGTCAATGAAATCTATAGTGATGTCGCCTCTTTGATTTCTGATACTGGAAATTTTTGTCTTCCCTCTTAATTAGCCTGACTAGAGGCTAAATGATTTTTATTAATCTTTTCAAAGAATCTGCTTTTGGTGTCATTGATTTTTTTTCTCTCTGTTTTCCTGTTTTTAAAAAATATTATTGATTTCTGCTCTAATTTTTATTTTTATTGAAGTATAGTTGATTTAATATATCGTTTTGGGTGTATGTGCTAGTGATTTAGTATTTTTGCAGATTATATTTCATTATAGATTATTATAAGAATGGGTGTAATTCCCTGTGTTATACAGTATACCTTGTTGCTTATCTACGTTATTTTATTTATTTATTTATTTAGGCCACACCTGTGGGATATGGAAGTTCCTACGGCCACAGTTTGAATCCGAGCCACAGCTGTGACCTGTGTCACAACTGTGACAACACCAGATCCTTAACCTGCTGCATTGAGCTGGGGAATCTAACTTGAGCCACTGCAGAGTCAATGCTGGATCCTTAATGTGCTGTGCCACAGTGGAAATGCCTAGCTTATCTGTTTTACATATAGTAGTTTGTATCTAATAATCCAGTACCTCTAATTTGTCCTTCTACCTTTCTTATTCTGTTTGCTAACCGCGAGTTTATTTTTTATGTCTATGAGACTGGTTTTGTAGTACATTCATCTGTACTGTTTTTTAAATTCCACATATAAATGATATATTGTTTTTCTGTCTTATTTCACCAAGCATAATATTGCCTAGGTCCATCCATGTTGCTGCAAATGGCAGTATTTCATTCTTTTTTTGATGGAATATTATTCCCTTTCTCTCTCTCTCTCTCTCTCTCTCTCTATATATATATATATACATATATCCATTTGTCTGTTGATGGACATTTATGTTGATTCCATGTCGTGGCTATTGTAAATTGTGCTACTGTGAGTACTAGGGGGGTGCATGTATCATTTTGCTGTGAGCCACAGGGGAAGTCCGAATGTATCATTTTGAATTAGTGTTTTCATTGTCTTCAGAGAGATATACCCAGGAGTGGAATTGCTAGATTATATGGGAGTTCTAGTTTTAGTTTTTTGAGGAACCTCTATACTGTTTTCCACAATGGTTACACCAGTTTACATTCCCGCCGACAGTGTACAAATGTGCCCCTTTCTTCACATCCTTGCCAGCATTTTTTTCTGTGGTATTTTTGGCAATAGCCATTCTAATATGTGTGAGGTGATATCTCATTGTGGTTTTGGTTTGCATTTCTCTGATTATCAGTGTGGACAATATTTTCATGTGTCTGTTGGCCACCTGTATGTCTTCTTTGGAAAAATGCCTATTCAGATCTTCTGACTATATTTAACATCAGGTTTTTTTTTTTTTAAATATTGAGTTTAGAGCTATATATATTTTGACTATTAACACCTTATCAGTCATATCATTTGGAAATATTTTCTCCCATTCAGTAGGTTGTTTTTTCGTTTTATTGATGGTTTCCTTTGCTGTATAAAAGTTGAATTAGGTCACATTTGTTTATTTTTGTGTTTTTTTTTTTCTTTGCCTTAGGGGACACATCTAAAAAAAATTAATATATGTCAGTTTTCTGCCTGTGTTTTCCTCTAGGTTGTTTCTGGTGTCTGGTCTTAAATGCAGTTTTTTTTTTTTTTTTGGCGGGGGTGGGGTGCGGTGGGGGCTGCGTACCTGTGGCATATGGAAGTTCCCAGGCTAGGGGTTGAATAGGGGCTGGAGCTGCTGGCCTACGCCACAGCCACAGCCATGCCGGATCTGAGCCACATCTGCAACCTACATCACAGCTCATGGCAACACCAGATCCTTAATCCACAGTGTGAGGCCAGGGATCAAACCTGCATCCTCATGGATACTATTCATTAACTGCTGAGCCATGTCTGGAACTCCCAAGGGCCTTTAATACATTTTGACTTTAGAACATCTGCTCACACCATACATAAAAATAATTTCTTTCTTTTACGTGTAACTGTCCAATGTTCCCTGTACCATTTTTAAAACAAATTTTGTTGTGGTATAGTTGACTTAACAATGTTATATGTTTTAGGTGTACAAAGTAAATCAGTTATACATATATCAATTCTTTTTTCCCAGATAGGTTATTATAAACTATTGAATAGATTACCCTGTGTTGTAAGTAGGTCCTTGTTAATTATCTGTTTTATACAGTATTGCGCATATGTTCTTTCCATCCTTCCAGTTCCTCCTTCCCTTGCCATGGTTTCCCCCTAGTAAACCATAGGGTTGGTTTTGAAATCGGTGAGTTTGTTTCTGTTTCATAAATAAGTTCTTTTGTGTCATTTTTGAGATTCCACATATAAGTGCTATCACATGATATTATCTTTCTCTGACTTACTTCACTTAGTATGATATTCTCTGGTTCTATCCATGTTGCTGCAAATGGCATTATTTCATTTCTTTTAATGGCTGAGTAATATTCCATTGTGTATGTATGTATGTGTGTGTATATATCACATTTTCTTTATCCATTCCTCTGTTGGTGGACATATAGGTTGCTTCCATGTCTTGGCTATGGTGTGAATAGTGTTACAATGAACAAGCGGGTACATGGATCTTTTTTAAATTATGGGTTTCTCAGAGTTCCTGTCGTGACTCAGCGGAAACGAATCCGACTAGAAACCATGAGGTTGTGGGTTTGATCCCTGGACTCGCTCAGTGGGTTAAGGATCTGGCGTTGCCATGAGCTGTGGTGTAGGTTGCAGACATAGCTCGGATCCTGCGTTGCTGTGGCTGTGGTGTAGGCTGTCAGCTATAGCTCCTGTTGGACCCCTAGCCTGGGAACCTCCACATGCGACGGGTGCAGCCCTAAAATGACCAAAAAGAAAAAAAATTATGGTTTTTCTCTCTATATATACCCAGGAGTGGGAATGCTGGATCATATGATATTTAAATACTCAGTTTTATGAGGAACCTCTATATCGTCCTCTGTAGTGGTTGTACCAGTTTACATTCCCACTAGCAGTGTAGGAGAGTTTTCTTTCTCCACACCCTCTCCAGCGTTTAATGTTTGTAGACTTTTGCGTGTGTGTGGTGAATTCTTGCTTTTTAAAATAAATTCTGTGGGTGTATAGGTGACTTATAATGCATTAGTTTCAGGTGTACAGCAAAGTGAATCAGCCATAGACATATATACTTATTTTTCAGGTTCTTTCCCCACATAGGCTATCAGAGTTGTTTGTAGACTTTTTGAAATTGACCATTCTGAGTGGTGTGAGGTCATACCTCGTTTTGGTTTTGATTTGCATTTCTCTAATAATTAGTGATGTTGAGCATCTTTTCATTTTTTTTTGTGGTCACGTCTTTTTTGGAGAAATGTCTGTTTAGATCTTCTGCCCATTCTTTGATAGGTTCATATGTTTTTATTTACAAAACTACATGAGATATGTGTGTACTTTGGAGATTAATCCCTTGTCGGTTGCTTTATTTGCAAAGATTGTCTCCATTCTTGGGTTTTTTTTTTTTTTTTAATGTTTCCTTTGCTGTGAAAAAGCTTTTAAATTTAATTAGGTCCCATTTGTTTATTGTTTATATTTTCATTACTCTAGGAAGTGGATCCAAAAAAACATTGCTGTATGTCAGAGAGTGTTCTGCCTATGTTTTCCTCTATTAGTTTTATAGTATCTGGCCTTATGTTTAGGTCCTTAATACATTTTGAGTTTATTTTTGTGTATGGTGTTAGAGAATGTTCTAATTTCATTCTTTTACATGCAGCTGTCCAGTTTTCCAGCACCACTTGTTGAAGAGACTGTCTTTCCTCCATTGTATGTTCTTGCCTCCTTTTTCATAGACTAGTTGAACATAGATGCTTCGGTTGATTTCTGGGCTTTCTATCCTGTTGCAGTGATCTGTATTTCTGGTTTTGTTCCAGTACCACATTGTTTGGATTACAGTAGCTTTGTGGTATAGTGTGAAGTCAGGGAACCTGGGTTCCCCCAGCTCTGGTTTTCTTTCTCAGGATGGCTTTGGCTATCTTTTGTGTTTCCATATATATTTATAATTTTTGTTCTAGTTCTGTGAAAAATGCCATTGGTAATTTGATAGGGATTGCATTTAATTTGTAGATGGCCTTGGGTAGTATAGTCATTTTGACAATATTGATTCTTCCAACCCCAAAGCATGGCATATCCTTCCATCTGTTTGTGCCATCTTTAGTTTCTTTCACCAGAGTTTTATAGTTTTCAGAGTACTGGTCTTTTGTCTCTTGAGGAAAGTTTATTCCTAGGTATTTTATTCTCTCTGCTGCGGTGGTAAATTAGGTTGTTTCCTTAATTTCTCATTCTGATCTTTCATTGCTAGTATATAGAAATTCAAGAGATGTCTGTGTATTAAGTATGTATCCTGCAACTTTCCTGAATTCATTGATGAGCCCTAACAGTTTTCTAACAGTGTCTTGAGGGTTTTCTATGTACAGTGACAGTTTTACTTATTCTTTTCCAATTTTGATTCTTTTTTATTTCTTTTTCTTTTCTGATTGCTCTGGCTAGGACTTCCAAGACTACGTTGAATATCAGTGGTGAGAGTGGGCATCCTTGTTTTGTTCCTGATGTTAGGGGAAAGGCTTTCAGTTCATCATCATTGAGAATGCTTTTAGCTGTGGTCTTGTCATATATGGCTTTTGTTATGTTGAGGTTTATTATAGATTATCTCTATACCCACTTTCTGGAGAGTTTTTTATGAAAAATCGGTGTTGAATTTTGTCAACAGCTTTTTCTGCATCTGTTGATATGATATGGATTTTATTCTTAAGTTTGTTAATGTGGTGCATAACATTGATGGATTTGTGGATACTGAAGAATCCTTGCACCCCTGGGATAACCGGTACCATTTATTGAAGAGATTCTTCCCCCATTTGTGTATTCTTGCCTCCATCATTGTACATTAATTGGCATAAGTGCATGGATTTATTTCTGGGCTCTCTAATCTGTTTGATTGATCTATGTATTTGTTGTTCAGTACCATATTGCTTTGATGACTATAGCTTTGTAGTGTAATAGAGGTCAGGGAGCATCATAACCTCCTATTCGATTCTTTTGCAAGATTGTTTTGGTTATTTGGGATTTTTGTGTTGCATACAAATTAAAATTTTTTTCTAGCTCTGTGAAAAATTCCATTGGTATTTTGATAGGTATTGATTGCATTGAACCTGTAGATTCCCTTGAGTAATACAGTCATTTTTTTTTTTTGTCTTTTTGCCTTTTCTAGTGCTGCACTTGCGGCAGATGGAGGTTCCCAGGCTAGGGGTCTAATTGGAGCTATAGCCACCAGCCTATGCCAGAACCACAGCAACGCCAGATCTGAGCTGCGTCTGCAACCAACACCACAGCTCATGGCAATGCCAGATCCTTAACCCACTGAGCAAGGCCAGGGATCGAACCTGCAACCTCATGGTTCCTAGTCGGATTTGTTAACCACTGAGCCACGACGGGAACTCCAACGGTCATTTTAATAATTTCTTAGAATCCATGAACACAGGATTGGAAGATATATACTGTATATATTTTCCACCTGTTTGTCTTTTCTTCACTTCTTTCATCAGTGTCTTAAGAGATTTCTGAGTACAGGTTTTTTACCTCCTTAGTTAGATTTATTCCTAGGTATTTTGTTCCTTTTGATGTGGTGGTAAGTATAATTGTTTGCTTAATTTCTCTTTTTGATAATTCATTGTTAGTTTATAGAACTGCAGAAGATTTCTGTGTATTAATTTTGTATCCTGCAACTTTACCAAATTCATTGAGTTCTAGTATTTTTTTGGCAGTGTCTTTAGGATTTTCCTATGTACAGCATCATGTCATCTGCAAACAGCATAACAGTGACAATTTTATCTCTTCCTTTTCAGTTTGGATTCCTTTTATTTGTTCTTTTGTCTGATTGCTGTGGCTAGGATTTCCAATACTATATTGAGTAAAAGTGATGGAAGTGGGTATCCCTGTATGTTCTGATCTTAGAGGAAGTGCTTTAAGCTTTTCACCATTGAGATTGATGTTAGCTGTGGGTTTGTCATATATGGACTTTACTATGTTGAAGTAGGTTCCCTCCAGACTCATTTTCTGGAGAGGTTTTTTTTTTTTTTAATCATAAATGTTGAATTTTGTCAAAAGTTTTTTCTACATCTATTGAGATGATCGTGATTTTTTTTATTCTTCAACTTGTTAATGTGGTGTATCACACTGATTTTTTTTTTTTGGTGGATATTGAACTATCCTTGCATCCCTGGGATAAATTCCACTTGATGGTGGTATATGATCCCGTTAATGTATTATTGGATTCAGTTTACTAATACTTTGTTGAGGATTTTTGAATCTATGTTCATCAGTGATATTGGCCTGTAATTGTCTTTTCTGTGTATGCGTATCTTTGCCTGGTTTTGGTATCAAGTTGATGCTGGCCTCATAGACTGAGTTTGGAAGCATTACTTCCTCTGCAGTATTTTGGAATAGTTTGAGAAGGATAGATGTTAACTCCTCTCTAAATGTTTGGTAGAATTCTCCTGTGAAGCCATCGGGTCCTGGACTTTTGTTGGGAGTTATTTTTCTTTTAATTACTGATTTCAGTTTCATTACTGGTAATTAGCCTGTTGATATTCTCTATTTCTTCCTGGTTCAATCTTGGGAACAGGTTCTAGGAATCTGTTCTTTTCTTCTAGGTTGTCCATTTTATTGGTGTGTAATTGTTTGTAGTAATCTCTGGTACTTCTTTGTATTTCTGTGGTTTAGGTTGTGGCTTCTTCTTTTCTTTTGGCCATGCTCACAGTATGCAGAAATTGCTGGGCCAGGGATTGAATGTGAGCCACACAGTGACAGTACTGAATCCTGAACTGCTAGGCCACCAGAGATCTCCTCATTTTTCATTTCTGATTTTATTGATCCCCCCCCTTTATTTTCTTGATGAGTCTGGCTAAAGGTTTATCAGTGTTATTTATCATTTCAAAGAGTGATCTCTTACTTGCATTGATCTTTTCTATTTTTTTTCAGTCTCAACTTCATTTATATCCATTCTGATCTTTATGATTTCTTTCTAACTTTGGATTTTGTTCTCCTTTTTCTAGTTCTTTTTTTTTTCTTGGCTTTTTAAGGCCATGTTATATGGAAATTTCCAGGCTAGGGGTCGAATTGGAGCAGTAGGTGCCAGCCGATATCACAGCCACAGTAGCATGGGATCTGAGCTGTACTGCAACCTAAACCACAGCTCATGGCAATGCCAGATCCTTAACTCACTGAGCAAAGCCAGGGATGAAACCCTGGATATTAGTCAGGTTCATTACTGCTGAATTGCAATGGGAACTCTATCCTTTTTCCAGTTCTTTTAGGTATAAAGTTAGGTTGGTTTGTTTGAGATTTTTCTTGTTTCCCGAGATAAGATGTGTCACTCTAAACTCCCCTCTTTGAACCGTTTTTGCTATGTATTAGAGCTTTTTTTTTGGTGTGCCTGAGACATGTGGAAGTTCTCTTGTCAGGGATTGAGCCAATTCCACAGCAGTGACAATGCCAGATCATTAACCCACTGCACCTCATAAATTTTTTCGGGATTGGTAGGTTTTCATTTTCATTTGTCTCCAAGTATTTTTTTTTCTTTTTTTAAGGCCACACCCACAACATATGGAGCTTCCCAGTTTAGGGGTCATATAGGGGCTGTAGCTGCTGGCCTATACCACAGTCACAGCAATGTGTCCTCATGGATACTAGTCAGATTTGTTTTGGCTGAGCCATGATGGGAACTCCTGTCTCCAAGTATTTTTAAATTTCTTCTTTGATTTTTTTTAAATTTTTTGGCTGCCCTGTGGTATATGGAGTTCCTCAGCCAGGAATCAGATCTGAGCCACAGCTGTGGGAATGCTGGATCCTTTAACCCATTGTGCCAGGACAGGGATTGAACCCTCATGCTGAGCTCTAGAGACACCACTCTTCCTGTTGTGCCACAGTGGGAATTCCTTCTTTGATTTTTATTTTCAGTGATTCATTGGTTGTATACTAGCATATTGTTTAACCTCCACATGACTGTGTTTTTTTGTGTTTTTTTTCTTTGAGTTGATTTCTTTTTTTTTTCTCTTAATGGATTTTATTTCAATTATAGGTGTGCATAAATCATCACAAGTCAATTTTACAGATTTTGTATCCCAAACCCACAGTGCATCCCCCCACCCCCCCCAGATTGTCTTATTTGAAAAACCAAGGTTTTCCAAAGTCTGTGAGTCATTGTCTGTTCTGTAAGAAGGTTCATTGTGTCTTTTTAGT
>PVHT021183698.1:817337-841721 GCA_004024745.2 Catagonus wagneri | reverse complement strand
TTCTTTTTTTTTCCAGCATCAGTGATTTCCACTACTCTGTCTTACAATTCCCTGATCTGTTCCTCTATCATTTAATTTACTGTTGATTCCTTCTAGTGTATTTTTTCCTTTCAGTTATTGTATTCCTCATCTGTTTTGTTCTTTATATTTTTGAACTCTGAAAAAACTTGTAGCTTCTTACTCTTTCATATATTCGTCCTGAATTCTTTATTTTTATGACCATTACCTTGAACTCTTTATCTAGTAGATTGCCTATATCCAATTCACTTGGATCTTCTGGGATTTTATCTTGTTCCTTTGTTTGGAACAAGTTCCTGTGTGATGACATGGAGCAGAGCTGCTATGCCAACCAAAACCACCCACCTGTGAACTGTTACGAGAGAAATGGAGTTCTTTCCTGTTTAGCCCAGAGTATTTTGGGATCTCTTTTATCAAGATGGTTTAGCCTATATCATAACTAATCTAGACCCCAAGCCCTTGGCAATCCCAGCCTTTCCTAGTCAGAGACCGCTAGCAGTGGTGGGAAGTGCATGGTGTGGGTTCAGAAAATGAGCCTTAGTCCGTGCTTGGGTGCTGATTTGCTGTGTGATGCTAGGTATCTCACCCAGCCTCTCTGGGCACCTCTGCGTCCTAGTCCACCTCCTAAACTTGCCTACAGTGAGAGGTGTACAGGCAATGATGAACCTTTGATTGTCAGGCAATAGTAAGATATTTTTATTAGGAAGCTCCTGAGGCTAAAGCTTAGTGTAGTTGGAATCTACAGGGATCCTCTCTGCCTGCTGTCTGCAGACGGTAGATGACTGGAGTGGGTACTTCAGCAGTGTCTCTTCTGACCCCTTTTGTTTGTTAGCATCCAGTGAAGTTGATTTTTGGAGAGTAACATCCAATTCCATGGATCTTAACATGTGTAGATTCCTTTGGCCAGACATGAGGTCAGCTTTTGTCCTTGAGCCCTCCCTTTGACCCCTGCCGGTCCTGGGCTCCTCTGGTCTCCATCCCCCACAGTCCTCCTTCTGTGTCCCCATGGCTCCAGCTGCGGGCCCTGGCAACCCCTTGCTCCCACAGTTTCCTTCGCTCCCACCACCCTCCATGTGCAGGTCAGAACCCTCCACGGCCCCCATTGCCTGGGGATCGAGTCGTAGGTTCTGTTGGCCATCAAGGCCCCTACAACCTGCCCTGCTCCCCGCCAGGCGCCTGCCCTTGCCCTGCTATCTCTGCAGTGCTTCACCCTCCCTGGTTCAGACAGGTCCCTCTTCCTGGCCTCTTGTAACCCTTTCTTCTCTCTTAGCTTATCCCCGAGTTCACCCACACTGCACTGTCTGCCAGCACATCTTTCTTTCCTGCAAGATTTTAAGGAAGGTGTGACTGGGAAACTTGTCTTGCTCCTTCCTGTGACCCCATGAAAGCTGGTATCTACTATGTGCTCAGGAAAGGGGGCTCTAGGTTCTGTATTAACGGGGGCCTTTTCTAGCACCACACTTTGCACTCACTCTTACCTCACATTTCCCTTCCCTCTTCTCAGCCCATCTAAATCCGACCCCTCTTCTAGAGCTAGTTCGAGGCCAGCTCCACTAGGAAGCCTGCCATGATCACTCACTACCCCCTTGGAGTTCCCCCAGTCCTGCCTGGCCTGTGTTACTGCCAGAGCTGTGGGTTGTTTCCCTAGGGACTCTGCACTCCCTAAAGCAGTCATGCTGTGGGGAAGAAGGGGACAGTTCTGGGAAGAAGAGAGATCCTGAGAACCCAGGGAAGGGAGGCTGGGCTGGGCTGGGCAGGAAAGTGGGCACTTCTGCTCTGAGGGCAGGGGATGCAGCAGCAGGTGTGGGCTGATCCAGCAACCACAGGGCAACATGGACCCTGGCAGCAGGAATGCAAGACCTGCAAGGGGATCTGGGAGGAGCCCAGGAAGGGATGGCTGCTGGGCTCTGAGCTCGGGCCAGTCTTAGAAGGAGCCAGTGCCTCCAGGGTTCTGAGGATATGACCCTGGAGACTGGTCTGATGGTGGCCGGACTGACCAGGGTGTCCACAGGCTGGGCCAGCGACCTCAGCAGGAGATGAGGAGGGAGTTGGTGAGTGCAGGAGCTGCAGAGGCTGGTACCGACGGTTCTCTTCGCAAGAGCTCACAGCCAGCCAGAGCTTGGTGCAGGGCATCCAGGATGGCCGAGGGGCCAGATGTTCCCTCTGGAAATAAAGAACAGGCAGGGAGGGTGGGTCAGTCTGCTTACTCTGGCCCACAGCCACCCTCCCTCCTCCCTGAGCCCTCCCCAGCACTGTCCAGGTAGCTCCCCCTCGCTCCTTTCCCACTGAAGACCCCAGGGAAGGGGGCTTCTATGCACAATTTCTGACCTCCTCCTACATGGTGGGGACCACTGAGTGCCCTGGACGTACCTGAGCTCTGCCCAGCAGTGCCTGTGAGGCCAGTGAGCACAGGCTCATCACCTGAGAGTCTCCCTGTCAGTCTGTGAGGCCCTTCGAGGCAGGAGCCAGCCTTGGTCCTCTTGATTTCATTGGGCACAGGCTGGCACTGCTGAAATTCTGCTGCCTGATCTTTGTCTAAACAATGTGAGGCCATGTTGCTTAGTGCTTAAGGGAGAAAGTTGAAGCTTTGGGCTTGGCTGGTACTGGGTCTCTCTGTGCCTTGACCCCCATCTGTAGGGTGGGTTCGATGACAGCACTGCCTCTGAGGTAAGCCCAGGGTCCACAGGCAAGTCTGAGTTGTCAGCAGAGAACCGCCAGGCTTCCTGGGGGTCTGGCCACACTGGCTTCTGGGTGGTCGTTCCCTGGGGTGTCGGCTCCCTGTTCTTATCAAATAGCACCTTCAGATTTCTTTTCTTTCTTTCTTTCTTTTCTTTTCTTTTTTTTTGCACCTTCAGATTTCTGAAGCCTGTTACTGACTAACCTTTGCAGGTGGGCAGGGCAAGAATGAGGCAGCATTTTGCAGACAAGACACTTAGGACAGAGGTACTAGGTCAGGATGCCCTCCAGCTGCCACTTAGGCTCTGGAACATGGGTGGTGGGCTCACTTACCGTGTGCGGGGTCCCTGCAGGCATCTAGCGTGCTCAGCAAAATCTTCCCCAGGGCTCTTTTCGATATGTTCTTAAAAAGAAATGGTTGGAGTTCCTGTTGGGGCTGAGTGGTAAGGAGCCCAACTAGTATCCATGAGGATGTAGGTTTGACCCCTGGCCTTGCTCAGTGGGTTAAGGATCTGGCATTGCCATGAGCTGTGGTATAGGTCGCAGACGTGGCTTGGATCTCAAGTTGCTGTGGCCGTGGTGTAGGCCAGCAGCTGCAGCTCTAACTCAACCCCTAGCCTGGGAACTTTTACATGCTGCAGGTGTGGCCCTAAAAAGCAAAAACAAAACCAAAAAAATTTCGACAAGGGGTCAATATCCAGCCTCTGTTGGCTGCTGTGCCCTCAGGCATTAGGTGGGACTTGGTGGCCCCCACAGGCATCTGTGTGGATCCCTGGGGCAGATGGAGTGCCCCCGGATCACGGTCCCTTCCTGGTCCCCATCCCTAGGTTGGCTGCACTGTTTGGACTCAAGGTGGGTGATGGAGCAGTGTGCAGGACCATTTCACCAAAGATCATGTACTTAGAGATTACCATTTATGTGCCTAGGTAGGCACTTGGGAAATGACTGTGAATAAGAGAATTTTGACTCATTAGCTCTTTTAATCCATGCAACATTTTCTTTTCTTTCTTTCTTTCCTTTTTGGTGTGCATCTAAGTTTATTTCCTCTCTTGAACCATTAAGACACATATATATAAGTAGGGTTTCTGGATCCTAGACTATGGACCTTTATTACCCAATTACTTTCCTAAAATATTGTGCCACTTACTCCTGAAGCAACAGCATCTCACGGGTGTAGCTTCTTCCTTACCTCACCTGCCATGAGTATTTTCATTTAAAAATGCTTTTTTTCCCCCTGTAAATGATATAATCCATGAATATTTTCTTTTTTCTTTTTATGACTGCACTCTCAGCATATGGAGGTTCCCAGGCTAGGGGTCGAATCAGAGCTACAGCCGCCGGCCTACACCACAGCCACAGCAACATCAGATCTGAGCGGTGTCTGCGACCTACACCACAGCTCACGGCAACACCAGATGCTTAACCCGCTGAGTGAGGCTGGGGATCAAACCCGCAACCTCATGGTTCCTAGTCAGATTCGTTTCCGCTGCGCCACAACAGGAACTCCCGTGTAACATTTTCTATTTCATCTTAACCAGTGAAAAAAGCAATGCTTGGGAAAGATGGAGAAATCTATCCAAAGCCACACTAGGAGGTGGAAGAGCCAGCATTTGCCTCCAGGCTACCTGGCCCAAAACTGTGCTGGGAACCACGGCCCACAGGTGTGGGGCTCTCACTCAGCCACTCTCCCTGGCCATGTCACCTTGGGCAGGGCCTCGGGAGTCCTGTGTCCTGGGCAGCCTGAAATGGAAGCAAGAGCTCACTTCAAGCCCCGAAGAGCCGAGTCAAAATCCTGTTTCCATCTCAGAGTGGCTGTGCAGTCCTGGCTAAGTTAGTGACCCTTAAGAAAAAATCTTAAATGCTTTGCTGATGCTATTTAGGAACACAACTGATTTCTCTGTTCTGACAAAAAAAAAAGAAAGAAATTGGGCGACTTGCCAAGGAACCGTAACGATTTGCTTCTAGAGTCTCATGGCAATTCTATGTGGATAAATGGGATACACAGTCACTGATTGCTTTGTTTCTTTCTTTCTGGTCCTTACACTCGTTCTTGTTCTTGTCTTACTGCATTAGCTAGAACCTCTACATGTCACCAGCAGTGATGACAGGCATGCTTGCCTTGATTCTGATTTTTAGAAGGATTCCTTATAACACTTCACCAGTAAGTGTGAGTTTTGTGAGAGGCAGTTGGCTGAGACTCCTTAATCTGATTAAGGAAGATTCCTACTGTTCTTAATTTGCTGACAGGTTTTATAATAAAAAGTCAACAACAGTGTCCTTTTATCTATTGAGATGAATACATGGTTTTTCTCCTTTTAATCTGCAACATGGTTTACTGTGTTAATAGATGTTCAATCTTGAATCATCTTTGAGTTTCTGGGATAAATCCAATTTAGTCACGTTGCATTACTTTAAACACTACCAGATTTGGTTTGCTAAAGCACTATTTAATATTTTTACATCTATATTAAAATGTTACAAAAGCTTATAAATTTCCTTCTGTGTATTTATCATCCTCTGGTTTTGAGAGCAAAGTTAGATTAGCTTCATAAAATGAATCAGAGCCCCTTCCCTTGTTTTTGATTAGCCTCCCTAAGCTTCTTCCTATATCTGAATGTAGAGGTAACCCCTGCCCACATGGGGAAAGCTCAGAGCTGGTGCCCAGCACAGGCCAGGCCCCCTCCCGAGCTCCGCCCTCCTCTGGCTGTGCCAACTCCCGTGAGCCTACCAGGTCCCGGAGCCTCTGCAAGAGCTGCAGCACGTCCACCAGCTTCTCCTCCAGCAGGGACAGCCGCACTCTCTCTGCCTCCACCATCTGCAGCTCCAGCCTCAGGTGCTCATTCTCATCCACCTTCCGCTGCAGCTCTGCCTGCGGTGACCAGTGGGGGCTCAGTGGCTGCCCCGCTGCCCTCTGCCCTGCACCCCCAGCACCAACCCCAGGCAGGCCCCTGGCCTGCCTTGACCGTTTCACAGAGGCCATCTCACCTCTGAGCCTGCCGGGGGGCTGAGGACAGAGGAACCCCTCTCCCCGCTTCCCCAGGGCTGGCGCTGAGGCCCAGAGAAGCTGGCTGCTTGGCCCAAGGCCACATGCGAGTCGGGCTGATGTAATATTTCCTTTCTGGTGGAAGGACTCCATCTTCCCTTCTCTATCCATCTGCTTTTTCTTTTTAATTTTTTTTTGGTTGCAAGCAACGGAACCCATCTGACTAGTTGAAACAGGAAAGGAATTCACTGGCAGGCTAGAGGCTTGTTCCCAGGATGGCCTGACAGCTGTAGAACCTCAGGTCAAGGCAGCAGTGGAGGGCGAGGTAGCGGAACCAGCTCCGGCCTCTTGTCCAGAGGCTGCAGCTGAACACGCCCTCCAGCCTTCCCACCTCTCTCAAGACAGAGCCCCTGGAGAGGGGCCCCACTGCCCCACCCTGGCCAGGGGCACTGACACTGCCGATCCCACCAGAGGGTAGAAGCTGGGAAGTCAAAAAATGTCACAGGCCACCGGACTTTTCAGGCAGGGCTGGGAAGGTGTGGTGCCCTAGGGCGCTCGGTCCACTCTGGGCTTCGGGTGGGAGAGACCAGGCGCAGCGCCTGTGGGCTCGGCCACGCAGTCAGCAAGTCTCGGTAACTGTGCTCCCCAGACCCCTGTTTGAGATTTAATTAGAAAGAGTGGTCACTGTGCCCTTTGGAATTGTATTAAGCCACAGATATGTAAAACACAAACTGACCCCCTACCCCTGCAAAAAAAAAAAAAACAACAACCCAATATGGATTTAGAATTTCAGGTATATACATAATAAAACTCATCAAAACCGGTGTGCAGAATTGCATTGTGCCGGGGCTTAGTGAAATGAGAACTTTCCACAGCGTTCCCGTTTGATCACTGTGGAACAGGGAGGTCACCATGGATGTACTGAAGCAGAGACACCTCCCTTGGCATTGCCTGGCCCCACCCTCCTCCCCCACAACCAACTCTCTCACTTTGCTGGGGGAGGCGTCTCTCCTCCATTTCATCTGACTCTGATGGAAGTGCCAGTCAGGGGTCCCTGCCCGCCTACCACAGGGATTGGCCCAGGGATGGACACATGACTGAGGCTAGACCGCTGGTGGTCTTCCTTGCCATTTAATGTACTGGGCTATTATTTTCCCCCTGGGGTTTCTTAAGTGGGCTGATGGGAGCCTAGAGCTGCCTGTAGTCCTGTCTTCCCTTCCCCTACCACATGGAGCAAGCCCTTCTGAAGTAGGGGAAACAAAGAGCAGACAAATGGAGACATCTAATCTGAGTCCCCGGATCCAACTGTGCCTGAAGCCCATCTTCTTCACTGTTCTTCTGAAGCTGTTCTCACAGCCCCACAATCTAATAGATCTCTGTTTTGCACTGGAGCTCATCTGAGATGGATCCTATAACTTCCAACCAAAATATTCTTCATTACATCTATACCATCTCCTCTCTGAGTCTTGGTTTACCCATCTGTGAATGGGGCCAAAGATTTGGCTAAGATCCCAAATGTGAGTCCTTCCACATGTGAGAGGTTCTAGCATCGGTCCAGCTCTAGGCCTCTGGGGCTCAGCTGACCTCCTTCCCAGGTGTCCCCGGGGCCTTCCCACTGCAGCTTTGGTTCCCCAGCTGCTCCACCAGCATGGCGACACGGGCCTCCAGCTCCCCCAGGGTGCGGGTGTGGTCGGCACTGCTGAAGTGGCTGCAGTAAGTTAGGAGTTTCTTGGCCGTCTGGTCGTCACAGCTGTGGGGAAGGAGAGCACTGGCATTGTGGGAGCTGCTTTCCAAAGATGGCCCCAGAGGGGAGAGAGGGTGTTAGCAGTGAGTCTGTCTCCCCGAAAGCTAAGCAGGGCCATGCACCCTCTGCTCACCCCCTCCAGAGCTCCCCATCTCAGCAGAGCCAGAGCCCGAGGCTTCACCCGGCCTGCCCTGTGACCTTCCTGGCCTCCCGCCCTCCCACCTTCACTCATTCTACTGCAGCCAGAGCAGGCTTCTTGCTGCCACCACCGCCGCCCCCCCTTGCCGGCCCCGTGCCTCAGGGCCTTTGCACTTGCTGTTTCCTCTGCCTGGAATGCTCTTCCTCATTTCTGTTGGGTGTCAAAAGCGTCTTCTCAGAGGCCCTCCCCGCTGTCCTGCCCCCGCTCCTCTCTCTTCCTAACACTTGTCACCACTCACTTGAATAGAGGACCTCTGCCCTGGTTATTTGTGTTTTCCTGGTGCCTCTAAATTTGCCTGGCACATAGTAGGTGCTTAAGCTATGTTTGTGGACTCAAAGGGTTAGTGATAACAATGACCCTGGAAAATGGACAGAACTTTACAAAATAATGTAAAAGTCAAGGTCACTCCAGTGGAGTACTTGCTGGGATGGGGCACCCGTGGGACATTTTATATCCTTGGTGGCAAATCCGCACAAAATCTCTGCCAAAGGTGACTGACTGTTGTATCTAAGAGATGGGAAAACAGAGGCTCAAAAGTCAGGCGACTTAACTGAGGTGCCCTGGGTGTCAGGTCTGTGTTGGCTCCCCCTCGGGAGCTGTGGGTTAGGAAAGGGTCTGACGTGTCCAGGAGTCACACTAGAGCCTTGGGGCAAGTCCAGAGACGTTGGCCAAGGGGGTGAGAATCAGTGGGAATTAAATCACCATGAAGGGTGCTTTCTGTTTTCTCACTTCACCCTCATATGTGCTGGGGGGCACTCTCATTGCCTCCCCCAGCAAATGAGGGGACAATGTCGGAGGGCAGGGAGGTGACCGAACCTGAACTTGAATCAGGGAGTCAGTCTCTACGTTCAAGGTCACTGTATGAGGGGCTGCCCTGGGCTCTGGGCTTCCAGGACAACCATGAGAGCCAGCAGCCCACAGCAGGGATCCTGGACCCCGTCCCTGGGTACACGTACCCACTCCCGCTGCGGGAGAGGCGAGCCAGTGGAGTCTGGACCTCTGCCGCTGGCCGCTGCTCCTCCCACCACTTCTTGTCGTTGTCCTCCTCGTCAGAGGCGGCCTGGCCCTCCACGGAGCGGAACAGCTGCTCGTCCACTGCTGGAGAAGCGCGGGCTGCGGGGAAGCAGGACAAAGGGAGGGGGAGCAGGCAGCCCTCTCCAGGGGCAGGTGCTTTATGCGTGTGGGGGTGTGTGGGGTGTGTGGATATTGTGTCATTATCCTCAAGGCATCCTGGTGTCTGAGGCAGGGGCAGGGTTGGGGCTCTGAAATCAGGTGGGGAAGAAAAGGAGTTCCCTAGTGACCTAGAGGTTAAGGACTCGGCTTTGTCACTGTCGTGGTGTGGGTTCAGTCCCTGTCCTGGGAACTTCCGCGTGCCACAAAAAAAAGGAAAAAAATCAGGTGGGAGGGATGGCATCCGGCAGCCGGTCCACGTGGCCTGTAGCTGGTCTGGGAGAGCCCTGGGCCGTGGCTCAGATGGCTTTTCTCCCCTTTTCTCTTGATGCTTCACACCCGCCAGACCCAGCTTCTTAAGATGATCGGCCTCTTTGTGGTCTTCTTGACGGCTGACCATCCCGCTTGCATACCCACAGTGATGAGGAGCTTACTCCACTCCAGCTCCCTGGGTGCCCAACCTGTCCCTGCATGGGGTTGACGGGACACAAAATTTTCCCCAATGGAGCGAAAACCTGCCTCCCCCACTGGGTGTCTGCTCTCAGACCTGAGGAAGGGGCCCCTGTGGGCTTGGGAAGCCCAGCCTCAACGGGGAGGGGATGGGGTTCTTTTTGGAGGTCGGATGCAGCATGAGCGCAGGCAGGACCCTGGGAGGTGGGGCTGGGTGCAGGGACAGACCTTGGTCCAGGGCTCTGCTTCCAGAGCTGCTGTCTGACCCCCAGGCTCCCTCTGGCGGGGGCCCTGGGCTTCTGGTCCCGTCATCCTCAGGTTCACTACTCCTGGATTCTGGCTCTGGGCTGGCTGGTGCAGAGGTTGGGAGCTGCGTGCCCTCTGACCTGTGGGTGGGGGAGGATAGTGTGTTAAGAGGGAGGGGGCTCAGTCAATCCCCTGCAGGAGGGCGTGGGCCCGCCCTCCTCCACTCCCCATTCTGCACAGGCAAGCTGTGTGACCTGCCTGGAGGAGACGCTGGGTTGTCTCTGTGGCTGACACTGGCTCCCTACCCAGTGGTCAGCACAGCAGTCAGCCTTCCATGATGGGTGATCCCCAGCCTCCCTTGCAACTGGGGCATAGGTTTGTAACTCATTTTCAGCCAGTAAGACTAAAGGCAAAATCTTATGAGGAGCCTGTGTACCCAGGAGGGCCGGGCAGGGGTCCTTGGTTCCAACCCCAGTGCTGCCAACAGGAACTGGCAGTGAGACTTGGGCCCTGCTTTGCAGGTGGGTCACTGGGACCCACGGCCTTTGAGGCCCTCCCTCCTCCCACTGGGTTCTCAAGGATGGGCCTGTTCAAGCAGGCAGTAGGGGCAGGGAGCCATCAGCTTGGCCAGGAGCTCTGGTGGCTGTGTGTGAGTCAGGGAGACCACAGCTGTCCCAGCGTGACTGCGAGGAGGGGAGGCCCAGTGGGTGTGGGCACTCAGGGTTGTCAGGTAGATTTAGCACCCAGAGGACTGTCTGCTGAGCCAAACAAGAGGGGGTCTACAAGGTTGCACACGAGGGCCAGGGCAGGCCATTGGCCCTTTGAGGCCACCCAGCATCCTCTCCCCAAGGGTGACAGTTCCCTGATTGAAACCCAGGTATCTCACCTGCTCACCACCTCTGAGGAGTGCAGGGCACGTGGCTCCTCCCCACAGAAATCTGCATAATCCAACCCCTGGCTGCTGTGATTGGCCAAAGGCTGCACAGGAGCCAATGAGACGTGAGGAGCAATAGAGGCAGTCTCCCCATCCACCTGCCTTCCGGGATGCAGTGGGGAGATATGCTAGCCACCTATAACTCTTGGGGCCACCTGGGGCTAAGGTTAGAGCCTGAAGATCCCAGTAGTAGGAACAGGTCCTTAGTAAGAGTTGGCTAGATCAGATTCTGCCTGAAACCAGAGCTAAACTTAAACTTTTGTGTTCTATGAGCTAGTACCTCTGATAAAGTCGCACATTCAGGCTGCCCCTGGCATAAGCTGAGACTAGAGAAATGCTTGGCAGCAATCAACGTGAGACCCCCTGGGTAGGAATTCTTGGTTCAGTGAAAACCCATGTGACTAGAGCTTAGGTCATATCATTTGAGGTCTAACTATGGAGGTGACAGTCCCTCTCAACTCCAGGGGCTCAGATTACAGCCAGAAGAGGAAAGGACATGGGGCTTTAGGGTCACCAAGACTCAAGGGTGGAGGCAAATAACATTTGTATGGCCCCAAAGGGCAGTGCTTGACCAGGATGAGGAGGAAGGTGAGCAGAGATTCGAGTTGGGAGTCTCGAAAGTAGGAAATTTTAACTCACTTTGAGGAGAAACTTTCTCACAAGGATTGCTGGCCAAAAATGTGATGGGCTGCCTTGAAAGGTGGTGAGCTTCTTGGCAGAGGAGGTATACTACCAGGCAAAGGACTTTAATGGGTAGAATTTTGAATAGAGTTGAACTAAACATTATCTAGGTCTTCCTACTATAAGAAACTTTTTTTTTTTTTTCCTGCACCTGCAGCACTTGGAAGTTCCCAGGCCAGGGATAGAATCTGAGCTACTGCTGTGACCTACAGCTGTGGCAATTCTGGGTCCTTAAGTCAGTCCACCAGGCTGGGGTTTGAATTTGTGCTGCCACAAAGATAATGCCAGATCCTTAGCCTGCTGTTCCACAGAAGAAACTCTGAGAAACTTCTTTTTAGCCCCTAAATTATTTAAGGGCTTCAACAAGCAAAATGAGACAGAAGGACAGCCCTTATTACAAGTTTCCTAGTGGAGTTCCCTGGTAGACTGGTGCTTAAGGACCTGGCATTGTCACTGTTGTGGCGTGGGGTTGATCACTGGCCCAGACACTTCTGCATGCTTCAAGCTCAGCCAAAAAAAAAAAAGGTTTCCTAGCACAGGCTGGCTTGGGTGGACTGGATCTCTGCACTCCACACATCCCCTCAGCTGTTTGAATCTTAGAAGCTGGTTCCAAGAGTAACTTCCTGTGTCCACACAACTGTCTTTCACAATGCTCGCCAGATGCCAGGCACTGCTCTAGGGCTTTAAACATTTCAACACCCCACGAGGCAGGTAGCATCGTCACCCCGTTATGCTAGAGTAACCGGCTCAAGCCACACAGCTTGGAAATGGAGGACCTGGGTTTACAATCAGGCCACTGGCTCCAGGCCGGCACCTCAGTGGCCCTGCCAGGCATGGGGGTTGGTGGGGGGCGGGGCTTAGAAGGCAAGTGTGGAAGGACCTAGCCCAGCTGCTGTCCTAGTTAGGTGACCACATGGGTCACGTGCGAGGGAGTCGGGAAGAGGAAGCCAGTGAGAACAGAGTTCAGAGAGCGGGACAGATGAGGACACGCTTTGGAATTTTCCAAGAAGGGAATCGTGTCTGCACGGAAACAGAGTGGGATATGCAGCTCTCGGCCAGTAACCGCCTGTATCACTGCCCTGCCCCCCCATCTGTGGGGTCAACCTGCAGAATCATTCCCACGTCACACAGATGAGCTGGAACATTTTCACCTTGAGACAAAGCCCCCCCACCATGCGCTCCACTCACTACCTCTCTCCATCCTGACCCCTAAACCCCGCTGTGCCCTGGGCTGTGTCCAAGGACCTCTCTTTGTTGTCCCCACTCACTCTGGAAGGCTTCTGCCGGTCCCGTGGCTTAAAGTGCTGATGGCTTCACAGTTGCCTCCAGCTCTGGCCTCTCAGATCTGGTTTCCTACCAAACTCCCTGGCACAGCCGCTGCCTTGGCATCTCCACCTGGAGGCCCCACGGGCATCTCTGGTGCCCCCTCATCTTCCTCGCTCTGCTCCCCTGCTTCCCCCACTGAAAAGTGCCATCACCCTCTTGGCCAGCCAAAGAGTGGCCGTGGGATTTGACCACCTGGAGGTCACACGGAGGGCTTAGTTCCCCAGCACCAGCCCAGGGGGACCGCAGTGAGGCTGCAGGGCACAGGGCAGCAGAGGTGCTGTTTTGTGGTACCTCCCAGGCCAGGTCTGTGCAGGCGGGAGAGGAGCCGGGCGAGGAGCGCAGCCCTGCCCTTAGTGTGCTCTGGGCGGAGGCAGGGAGAGCAGACAGAACCCTCGTGCATCAGGGCCACGCCGGCTGGACGCAGGCCCTGACGCCCCCAGACACAGGAGGGTGCTGGGTCTGCAGGGCAGGGAAGGCAGCCTGGAGGAGGCAGGACCTGGACTTGAGCAGAACAAAATGCTGGTGGAGGAAGAAAGATGGCAGGTGTTTGGGGACAGGTGGGGGCAGCGGAGCAAGGGCAGAGCGGAATGGCTCAAAGAGGCAGGAGAAAGGGAGAGCAGACCTTGACGCATCCGCCCGCCGTCGGTTGGGCCATAGTGCGCTATTCTGGGCAGCACTCGACCCTGGGCACCTCCCCAGCGGAAGTGGAAGCAGAGCAGTGATCTGGTATCGGACCCATCACCTGCCCAGCCTGACCTCGTCCCACACCCCGTGCCCGGCTTCGCCAGGCCTTGGCAGATCCCACCCTGCTCCAAGGTGTAGATGGTGGAAGCCAGGGGAGGCTTGCCGGTGTTAGCCCGACCTAGATGGAAATGCTGATTTTTACTGCTTTTGACCTGCAAAAGGGCCCCTGAGAGTGGCTCCGTCTAGTAGAGCACGTCTGTGATCTCTGACTGACGGACTTGACTGCAAACCCTCACTTCAGTAGTTTGTGAAAGGCCTTGTTGGACTATTCTGGGCCTAGTACTGTGACAGCTATTGGCCCTCAGACTGGACCACGTGGCCCTGTCACGTGGTTTTATCAAGCATTTCCCATAAGAACGAGGTCCTTGGGGTTGGCTCTGGGAAGCAGAGGGAGCCGCCTGGGGCAGGCGAGGCTCCGCGGCAGCCTGGCTGGGTGGGCAGCAGGCTGTGGCCCACCCCTGCCTTCCAGCTCCAGCTTTCTTGAGGGCTCCAGCCCCAAGGTCACAGAGAGGACCTTGTAATCTATTAAGTATGTGTCACTCTCTCCCCCACCCCCAGGCCATCAGCATTTGCTGTTGTGGCCATTTTCTGGAAAGCGGCTCTGACCGCTCCAAAGCCTTCTATGTCTTCCAAGAAGTCCCCTTTGTAACTTCAGGCTCTCCTCAAGGGGGTTTCTGAGGTTACAAAGCAGAGATCCTGAGGGGTAAGAATATACTTGGTTCAGGTGGGTCCTGTGGGGGTGGGGAGAAGCCCCCTTCTCGCCTCTAGTCCCCGGCCAGTGCCTGCTGGGCATTACGGTTCCTGTTCTTGGATTGTTCCAGAAAGACAGGAGGGCACTAACTTCGGAGCCACAGGCCCAGGAGAGGGCCAGCCCCATCACTTCCCAGTCTGTGGTTGGGGGCTGACCCGTGCTCACCCACTAAGGCCGGGGGACACATAAGGTGGAAGGGTGATGAGGACCTTCACAGCGTGTGGAGAGTGTGGGTCATGGGCCGGTCACTGACCAACTCAGATGTCCTTCAATAGGAAACATTGTCACCAAGAGTAAAAAGCCAGTATGTCTTGCCATAAATAGAGAGTAACCAGAAAACACATGAAACGGCCATAAAACAGAATTGGCTGGTTCCAGCCAGATCTTGTTTTCTGCCTGCTTTATGAACCAGTCTGTTTCTCCTTTGTGAAAAAGAGAGGCTGGCCCTGCCAGGGGGAGCTGGAGAGATCCCAGCTCTAGTCCAGGGCCGAGATGACCAGGACTGACAGGGCTGGCGGGGTCCTCCCTGGCCTGCAACCCCACCTCCACCCCCTGCTGGCCTTGGGGCTGCTCTCCTCTGGGACCTGCTGGGCTGCTTGTCACCCCACTGGTGTAGCTGGGCACCTTGCTCTCAGCTTCTGCCGTCCTGCGGGGGGCGGGCCCTCGGCTGCCTTCTGTCCGCTGATACCCTGACACCCCATCCCTGTGCTGGCGGGATGTTCCCTCCAGCTGGCCACATCTGCACGCCGCCTGAGCGCCCCTCCCCTCCCTGACCCGGGGGAGGGAGCCTCTGATGTCTTCCTCCTGCTGGGGGCTATTGGCCATATCTGGCCCCAGCCCGCTACAAAGGCCAGATATTCCCTCCCTCCCTCCGGTCCCGGCAGCTCCCAGCTTCCAGTCTCCAAGGGACATACCCCTGCCTCGGTTTTGTGACACAGTGACGGGGTTCTCGGGAGCTGCCAAACCTGGGTCCCTGGCTTTGTGGTGTGACCTCCACAACTCCCCTGCCCCTCCCCCAGTCTCCATTTCAATCCCCCTTTTGTTCACCAGGAAACACTGGTGTGCGCTGGGGTCCCGAGAAGATGAGTTGGAGTAACAGTGCTTCTAAACACGTGCAGCTCTGCTTCTGTCAGGATTCAAGGTGATTTTGGGCGGCACTTAGATGAACAGGGGTGTGTGTGTGTGTGTGGGGGGGTGTTTGTGTGTTTTAAACAGATAAGCATTTAGTGTAATGGGTACTCAAGACACTTAATGAGCACATCAAACCATTTTGGTTTTACATCTATGACAGGGATTTAACTCCCTTTTTAAATAAAGTTAAGTAAAAATAGATGATTTAAGGAAAAAAGTAAATAATAATAGGGACACTTTGCAGATACAGCACAAGGTGGCACAGATCCTAGGACAGTGTCTGAAATTTAGCAAAAGCTTAGACACCAACACATCGAACTCTCGGGGCACTGTCAGAGCCAAGCTCCTGCCTCATCCCTCAGCCACTCATTCCGTGTCCCCATAGCAGAGACCCCAAGCCTAACATACCAACGCCCTTGTTTTATAATGGACATTTTGGAACATCCTTGTGCTGTCCCCGAATGAGCTAGGTACATACTATACCCTTTCTTTACTTGTACTTTGAAAAAAATTAAGGTGATCCTTTGTGATTTAAAGGAGCGAGAAAGGAATTTTAAAATATATATGCTTCAATATGTAACACTCACATAATGAATTTTTAGATGTGGTGTAAGCCTGTAAATAGGTTTAACATTTATAATGGCAAAGTCTGAATTTGAGAGAAGTAGGGTGATATTTGATTGAATGCTGAGGACACTCCTTCCCTTTTTCTTACGTTCTGAAATAAGGGCCGGGAAGATATATTCAGCTAGATGGATGGATGGGCAGATGGACAGACAGATAAACAGAGTTGTTGGGACACACTAATGAATGCCAGTGGATACAGGAATTCCTTACCATCTGGTTGAGCACCACAGATGTTATCATCTGTGATGTTAAGAAATGATGAGCAACTCTTGGAAAATTCCAGACAAGCCTAAGTATAACCTTCCCTTGACTCACACAGCATTGCGTTCTTGCAAAACCGTGTGTATTAAAACTGTGCCAGAAGTTCGTGTTTATAGGTAAAGCCGAGTTCAACTGACTTGTTCAAGTATCTGCCGGTGCTGTTGGTTCTTAGCTTGCATGGAATTTTGGTGCCCTTCTGTCACCATGGGTCCACCCTTGTGCTACAAGGAACATCTGTGTAGCTGTGTTATCTTCCCCCGCCTTCCTTCAGCGATCAGCATATATCCAACAGCTGCCTTTGAGAAGAAGGCTAAAATGATTATGGACTTCACTTTCAGGAAGGAAGTTTAAAACCAAGTTTAGGAATCGAGGTATGAGCATTCGAAAAGCCGAGTGACAGTGGGAAAATTACACGATGCTCACAAAACACAGAAGACAGCGTGAGCATTCTAGGTAGATGAGTGAAACGGGACACCGTCTGAGTTTAGAGGATGGAGTGATTTTTGTGGGGTGGATGGGTTTGAGGAGCACAAACTGGGGTTCTAAGTAGGACATTCATATTTGGAAAAGGGAGAAAATTTCAGTCTAGGAAAGGAGAATGATGTGGGTAAACGTTTAGCAGGGTTTTTTTTTTCTTTTTTTTTCCGTGCCTACATTTTCTAAGGGAAAGTCCCAGGGACCTTGCTCTCTCCTCCAGGGCTCCTTGGGCCCCTCCCCTCTCCTGGGCACAGCCACCTCTTCTCCAGGTCTGTATCTGCCCACACACAGGAGCGCACCCAGTCTCTCTCAGCACCTGCTGTGGTCAGCAGCCCGGTCACTTTCTGCTGTGAGGAAAGAGCTCCTTGGAGGGCACCTCAGCTGGAGAGAGGGTACAACTCCATCCGCAGCATGGTGCTTGGAATTCCACCTGTAATTGTCGTCAGCTCTGGGGGAGCCAGGGCCCTGCCGGAAAGGCTCACGTCTGACAAGCTGGAGGTCCCAGAGGGCCTGAGTTGGGAGTGTGGTTGGCGTTCCTGGTGAGGCTGGTCCAGTGTGACTGAGTCCCAGCCAGGAAATGCTCCCATCTTCCCTTATGCATCATGTTGACATGTAGCCATTGTTCTTGGCTGTTTTCAGGGTGGATGGATGTGTGTCACAAGCTGAAGCCAATCTGTTCTATTTGGTTCTGACATCTTTAGTCTGTGAAGGATCAGTTGCTTTCCAGATGCTGGACGAGCCTTGATCCTAGCCGGGAGTCCGGTCTTTCCTGGTAGTGACTTGAGTGAAATAATGACCAATATTACAGTGGTGACAGCCAGGCTGTGGACGTTGAAGAGCCTAGTTTATTCCCTCTGAGTGATTCAATGTGATTGTGCCATTGGATCCTTTCTGAGGCTAGGGAGATACAGGGTGGCCAGGGTCTCCCTGGGCTTGTGGCCTTTTGATATTTGCCCTTAACTAAAAGAAAGAATCCCTTTACCAAATATTTGCTGGTTGATCAGAATAGAAGTGTTCTCTTTCTTTTTCTTTTTCTTTTCCCCTTCCTTCCTTCCTTCCTTCCTTCTGTTCTTCCTTCCATCCTTCCATCCTTCCTTTTTTGCCTTTTAGGGTCTCACCCGCGGCATATGGAGGTTCCCAGGCTAAGAGGCAAATCAGAGCTGTAGCTGACGGCCTACACCACAGCCAAAGCAATGCAGAATCCAAGCCACACCCGCAACCTACACCACAGCTCACAAGGCCAGATCCCCGACCACTGAGCGAGCCTGGGGATTGGACCAGCATCCTCATGGATACTAGTTGGATTTGTTTCCACTGTGCCACAATGGGAACTCCCAATAGAAATGTTCTCATTGGCATGTTACAGTTGATTATTGAAAAGTATACACACACACACACATGCACTCAAGCAACCAAATTGTGAGGGTAGAACTAAAATAGAACATATAGAAGAATAGTTCTGTGACCTGGGCTGGGGGACAGCTCATTAAATCTCAAAAGCAAAAATCATAAGCCCCAAAGAATCAGATGAATTTGATTATGTGAGAGACCACGTGGGAGCTGGCCGGTGCTCCCTGACCAAATCCTGTATAGGCCCCACAACAGCAATCCCTGCCTGCAGGTATATTCTGAGGAAGCTGCCACGTCTGGCTGCAAGGTGGCTGGGAGGAAGCTCCCTACCTGTCATCTGGGAAGGTCAGGGGAGGGGTTGCAGCAGCTGGGGGACTGCCTCTGGGAGTACGTAGGGGACGTGCCAGGAGGAGGGAGCAGGCCGCCCATGTGCACATGACAAGTGCACTGGAAATAGCCCTGAGCAAGAAGTGAGCCCCAGACAAAAATGCACATCTGCAGGACCACATACCTGCAAGACACACAGACCCCATAGGAGAGTGGCTGCCACTGGGCAGGAGGGGAGAAGAAAAGCTGAGATGCTGTGCCACCCGCCCTACTCCTGCTCAGAACACCCCCTATCCAAATGCCAGAGTAAGTGGCCACCAAGGACCCAGCAAAGTATTCAGAGCACAGCACTGGCAAGCTTTTTCTGCATAGGGCCTGGGAGTACATATTTCAGGCTCTGTAGACCTCATGGTCGCTGTTGCGACTACCAGCTTGCCTTCGTCATGCAAAAGCAGCCTCAGATACTGCGGAAACAAATGTTTTATGGGAATATGGTGGTGTTCCAATAAAACTTTATTTAAGGACACTGAAATTGGAATTGCATGAAGTTTTTGTGTGTCAGGAAATAGTATTTCTTTTTGAGTTTTTCCAATCATTTAAAAATGTAAGGAGTTCCCTTTGTGGCTCAGTGGTTAACAAACCCGACTAGGATCCACAAGGACGTAGGTTCAATCCCTGGCCTCGCTCAGTGGATTAAGGATCTGGCATTGCCATGAGCTGTGGTGTAGGTTGCAGATGAGGCTCGGATCCTGAGTTGCTGTGGCTGTGGTGTAGGCCAGTAGCTGTAGCTCTGATTCAACCTTTAGCCTGGCAACCTCCATATGCCTGTGGGTGTGGCTCTAAAAGAAAAAAAAAGGTAAAAATCATAGCTTGCATACTGTATGAAAATAGACATGGGGCTAGATTTGGCCCACGGGCTGTAGTGTGATAACCCCTGAAGGCTTCTTCCCCCAGTGGGTACAGTTTAGTCCAGGGAAGGTGTGTTTAAACGCGTGCTGCACTGAGATCTCACTTGTACCTTCAAGGCCCCCCTGACACCTTCAGGATTTGCTAAGAGGGCTGAATGAAGCCATGGAGGAAAGCAGCCCTCTGGTCGGGGCTAGAAAGGCCACTGTGAGGCGGGCAGGGTCCTCCTGAGTAGCCAGGACAGTGCGTCCGTCCTTGTAAGCAGGAGCGAGGACTTGTCACTAGTGTGCCATGCGTGCAGGTGGCAGACAGTTGGCAGGGCCATGCTCACACATAGGTGTAGGCTCAGGCAAGCTCGCCCTGGAGTCTGATGGCAGGGGCTCCACATGGCAGTCACAGCACTAGGCTGGTGGAAGGGCGCCCAGCACATGGCTCCTGCGCCAGCTGGGTCTACCCTCCCTTGCTTTCTGCCCAAGACTGGCTCTCTGACCACCCATCAATTCTGTTAGCTCCCAGGTGCCTGCCAACCAATTCCTTTCCTGCTTCAATGACAGTTTCAGTGATTGCAACCACGAACCCCTGGCTGGTACAGCCTTGAACAACTCCACCTTCTTTCCAAAGAAATGCCTGTCTTGCTACGGTGGCTCCTGTGGGGTGGGCAGAATTTCTAGGAAGGACCCCCAAGATCCCACACCCTAATTCCTACAGCCTGTTAACGTGATGAGCTATCACTCCTGGGATGGTGGTTTTACATGGGACCAGTGACCTGAAGCTGGGGTATTGCTTATACCTCGTCCCATTAGCCCCTTTAAAAGCTGGTACAGAAGAAGAAGTCAGGGAGGTGTGAAGTGTGAGAAGGATATAGATCATTGCTGGCCAGAGGATGAACACAGCCATGGGATATGGCAGGTCGGGAGCACCCCCACCCCTGCTAACAGCCAGCAAGGGTTGGGCGCTCAGTCCTACACCCACAAGGGCCTGAATTCTGCCAATCCCTGAGTCATCTAGGGGCCAGATTCTGCCCCTGAGCCCATGGCCAGCGACACTTTAGTTTCAGCCTTGTGGGAGCCTAACCAGAGGACCCAGGCAAGCCTGCCAGGAGTTCTGGCCTGTGGAATATGAAATCATAAATGGGTGGTGTTTTGAGCGCCTGAGTTCATGGTAATTTGTTATGGTTGCATAGAAACCAAATACAACCACCCAAACAGTCACACCCCATCTATTTCTTTGACACAATCTCAATTATTCCTTCAGGCACCAAGTGGCCCAGTACTTCCATAGAGGAGATCTGATTGGTCCAAGCTGATCATGATGATTCCTTCCTTTTGCCAATGATTCGTTTAAGAACACGCATGTGATGTGGTCCTGGCCAATGAAAGCTGAGGGGAGGTCTGCCAGGAGACCTTCTGGGAACAGAGAAGTCAAGGAAGTTATTTTTCTGTCTCTGGATGTGGCAGTGATGACTGAGGCCATGGCAGCTATCTTGTGACCATGAGTCTGAGGTAGATGACAGTCGAGAGGCAGAGATTTAGATCCTTGCAAACATCACTGAGCTGCTCTCTACTGGGTTTCTTGGGCAGGATTGTCAGTGTCCCTGTGGTTTAAGCTATACTGAGTTTTTCTGTTGCTTGCAGCCTAAAGCATTGTCAGAGGTAAACAGTTCACAGCATGGCTTGGGGGTTAAACGAGACCATGTAGGAGAAGCTATGCATTGCCTCGGGCTCATGGGTACACAGAATGGCCGGCCCCTGTTTCCCTCCTGCCTCTGTGCCTGCACGAGTTAAGGTTCAACCAGAAACACGGGGCAGTGGAGGATGCCTGTCTATGTCCACATTTTTAGCTCCAGCACGTTTCAAGAGCTTCCTGACCAGGAAGTGATGGGGGAACCTCTGGGCACAACAGAAGCTCTGTCCACAGGCGGAGCCTCTGTTTCAGGAAAGCCCTCAGCCTCGCTAAGCAGCTCGCCCAGATCATCAGGATGACTTCCCTTAAAGTGACTGCTTGCGGACTTTCACTGTATCTGCCAAATGCTTTGGCAGCTATAGTTTAGCGTTGGAAGGATGTGGGTCATAACCAAGTGACTCAGCAAGGTGGCCCAGCAGAGCGCCACACCCCTGGGGTCAGCTTTTCCTGAAACAGATGGAAAACGTCCCTCGAGTTTGCTTCTCTCTCTGGTTCAGCCCTTTGCTGCTCAGTAACCCCGAGGGAAGCTTCAGGGCAGACCGGACACACAGGGCCTGGTGGGGGCTCGGCAAGGAGCGGGGCCACCAGGCAGCCGGAGGTCCTGAGGGCCTGCGGGCCGGCTGCCTTCACTGTGTGGTGCTTCCTGAGCAAAGGCGCGCAGGAAACAGACTTGTGTGTGAAAACAAGAGAACAACAGTAGGAAGAAGAGCTTGAGGGGGGTGCTTTGGAGGAAGAGCTGAAAATAAATCTCGAAAAGGGAAATATATAGACAGTGCTCGAGCCTGGGAAGCCTTCTCTACTGTTCCTCGTCTCCAGTCCCGTTGAACCTGGGGTCTACCTTTAATGGAGGGGTGGGTGCAATGGGGGTGTCCGGGCAGGCCCCACTCGTGCTCCGAGCTGCCAGTTTCTCCATGGAGTTCATCCCACGGATGAAATGAGCCGGCCACTTGCTGTGTGCTGGAGATGCTGTGCTTAGCGGAATGGCCCCCATTCCTGGCACCTGCCTTCCCCCCGGGGACATGGACTTGGGTGAAGTTGTCACAGAAACAAAGGATGGAAAGGCCAGTGGCCGTGAGAGATGACAGGGAGCAGACTGGCTAGGTCTGGGGCCTCTGAAGATGGCATGGATGTAGCCAAGATGGCGAGATAGATGCCAATTAGTCAGGGTGGTCAGGTACCCCGTGCCCGAAGTAAACTGGGGAGGAATTTTGGGGGGTTTTGTTTGTCTTTTTAGAGCCACACCTGCAGCATATGGGAGTTCCCAGGCTAAGGGTTGAATCAGAGACGTAGCCGCCAGCCTACACCACAGCCACAGCAATGCCAGATCCAAGCCTCATCTGCAACCTACACCACAGCACATAGCAAAGCCGGATTCTTAACCCACTGAGCTGGGCCAGGGATTAAACCTGCATTCTCATGGACACTGTGTCAGGTTCCTAGCCTGCTGAGCCACAACAGGAGCTCTGGATTTGGGAGTTTGAGGAACAGAGAGGGTGGCATGGGTGGAGGTGTGCACAGCAGGCAGAGTACACTGACTCCCAGTAGGAAGGTCAGGAGGTGGACGTCTGCTGTTTTTGTCTGATCGCGTCCTTCTGTCTCCTGATACCAGCACCCCCCGCCCCCCAGTTTCAGGAACCGTCCCTGTACTCATGCTAGCACCCGCCCCTCCCCGACCTCAGGGTTGAGTGTGTGTCCTAGTCCTGGCCAGCTGCCAAAAAAGCTGGACCCGGCAGGTCATGATCACAGGCGGGTCTGGCACTTCAAGCCACCCTGGGTCCTGTGCAGCTGCCCCTGACGTGGAGAACTGATAGCTTGGTGCACTTGTTACTCATCTGCGTGTCTGAGCCACCTACCTGGCTTGGAACTGGAAAAGCAGGGTCATCCCCGACATAACCATGAAAACACAGGAGCCAAGGCTTGTTCCCAACTCCCCTGCCTGCCTCCCCACCCCCCCAAGGGAAGCAGCAAGAGAGCCCTGGGCTCTTGGGCCCTTGAGGACTGTGTCCAGCCTGGGCTGTGCCCTGACTGCCCCGGGTGACCTTGAGCAGATCTCCCTTCCTCTCTGAAGGACACAAGTTAGTTTCAGCCTAGACCTCTCTCCCTATGGGGGCCCAGCGCCCCAACTCTGAGCTGTCAGCCCCACCCTGAGGAAAGCCCCTTGGCTGCCTCCACTCTCAGGCTAAGAAGGCCTCAGTTGGACTCAGGGCTCCTCTGCTGCCCGTGGCCCCGCCCGACTGCTGTGCCCACACGGAGACTCATGAGTGCTTTCTGGGCAGGTAGTGCTTTCCTGGGTCTAGACCAGACGTCTGCTCTCTTTCTGCCTTGAATTCTGCCACGGAGGCCACACGTCTGGGGGATGTGGCGAAGACCCGTCACTGAGCCACCCTTAGACTTGTGATCAGCAGGACAACGAACCCTGGATCCCAAACCCCAGTGTGAGTTGGCTTGACTGGTGCTGAAGGTGCCACCACTGGAGCCATGTCCCCAGCCGCCCACCGAAGGCCTTCCTTGTGCAGGGGGTGTGGCTGACCGTGCCATGCTGCCTGTATGGGGGCCCAGCGCCCCAACTGTACGCTGTGGCCACTGTAGCAAGCGGCACTGGGGGTGTAGCAGGACATTGTAGCTGGCCCTTGAATTTAGACGAGGCGGGGTGACTCTGCAAATGTGGGCTGCCATTCAGGGTGATTAGCGGGGGGAATAAAAGGTCTGGTGACCCCCCCCCCCCACCGAAGGCTCTTGCGCCCTGGCAGGACCCTGACCACTCAGGAGAAGCCCAGGCACCCAACACCCCCTCCTCAGCCTGTGTTTAGTGGGATCCTTTGCTGAATGGGGCCTGTGTGAGATTCGAGAGGGACAAGGCTCATCCCCACTGACCCCTAAGGCCCTGGCTCCTGCCGGGGCCCAGACTTCTCTGACACACCACGGCTGATCAGAGCACCGTGTTAATGCCAGCGTGAACTCCACATGTTTGCTCTACCCGACCCGCCATGAGGCGGGAGCCCCAAGACTCATCCTGGGTGATCCCCTGCTGGCTCCCCCACCCAGGGGAAGGTCTGCATTTTCAGCCCAGCTGCTGCCTCCCACTCTCAGGTCTGTTTCACATCCTAAGTTTCTGTCCTGGAGGAAGGCTAAGGCCTCCAGGTGTGGGGCTGGTGGCCCATCCCTTCTCAGGGCCTGGACCCAGAAACAGCCTCCTCACCAGCCTCCTTGCCTCTGGCCTCCCCTCCTGTGTCCTCCACAGGCAGCCTGAAGGGGTGCTGTGAAGTTCAGCGTGGTCACTTTGCTCCTTTCTTCAGTCCCTTCTCTGTCTCCCTTGTTCTCTGGGGTAGTGAAGGCCTAGTGCCTCAGCCCAGTGCTCAGGGCCCTTCCCCATCCCCGCCTGCCCTCCCAGCTTCCTCTCCTGCCACTTTCTACCTCAAAGCCACCACCACAATATTGCCCCCTGTTCCCAGGGGGCAGCAGGACCTTCACACCTCTGAGCCTTTGCACTCGCCCCAACCTGAATCTTCAGTGCCTAAGAAAACTCCTACTCATTCTTCAATACCCAGCTCAGATGACGGCATTTCCCCAAGAGATGCCCTAGCCAGCATCACTCATGCCTGCTCTGTGCTTGACCTCAGCAGGGCCTTAACCTCAGTAGGGTCCTGACCCCTCAGCTGACACTGTCCACTGCTTGTGGTGGTCTCCACAGACAGAGGGT
>PVHT021183698.1:794487-809548 GCA_004024745.2 Catagonus wagneri | reverse complement strand
CTCACCTGTAGCGCCGCAGCTCGCCCTCCAGCCTCCGTACCCAGCGCTGCAGGCCGGGCACCTGCTGCGCCAGCACCTCCAGCTCTCGCACGCGCCCCAGGCTGCGCAAGACCGCCTGCCGGGCCTCCTCGGCTCGCCTCCGCACTTCCGCCTGGCCCCGGCGCAGCCGCCCCGCGTGGGCCTCGGCCGCCGCCAGGGCGCCCCGCGCCTGCCGCAGCTCCCGCGCTGCCGCTTCGGGCCCGCTGCGCGCCGCCTCCTGGGCTCCCGCCTGGCTCTTCCAGAGGCCGACCTGCCGGGACAGTGCAGCAGGGCAAGAGGTGAGCGCCTCGCGCCGGACCCCACGACCCGGCCCCGGAGCGCGATAGCAAACCGTGCTTCCTGCGCGTGTGCTTTCCAACCCCCCCAGCCACCCCGACCTGTCTGAACTCCTTTAATCCTCGCCAAGGCTCTACAGAGGCGGGAGCTCTCCTCCTCCCTTTATAATGGATGAGGGCAACCGAAGCACAAAGCCTGAATTCTGTTCTTCGCAGGGTTCCAGTGGGTCCCAGACGTCCCCACTCTTCTCCGCCTGCCCACGGGGCACTTCCCTCCGCTCCCCCCACCCCGTTTCCCTCACCCCCTAGACCTCAGGCGCCCCATATGGTGTTTCTGCCCTCTCCGATCTATGCCTGCTGCTAGGCTGCCAGCTCCTTGAAGGTGCAGTTTTCTTCTATCTTGTTTACCGCTGTGCTTCCGGCGCCTGAAACAGGCCTGGCGTACAGCAGGTGCTAAGCACCTGGAGAACGAATGATCCTGGACGATCTTACTCCACATAACAGGAGTATTTTCCTGCCCCAGACTTTGCTTCTCCGATGTCCGGCCACCGCCAGGGCCACTGAAATCTGCACCTTGCATCCCTGTGCTCTCCGCAGCCTCTCTCTACTCCTCAGAGCTGTGACCCCGGCCTGTGTGGGTAGCCAGCAGGCCAAATACAAGGCCCGCTTCCTCCTGGCCCTCGATCCCTTGGGGCAGAGGCAGTTCCTGGCCCCTGCTCCACACGACCCCCCCCCCCCAACGCATTGCCTTTGGCACACAGCTGGGCATAGCTTCTAGGTGTTTGTTGACGGAATCCCAGGTGCCTGGACTGGATCCATGCCTCTCTCAGTGTTTCCTTCTCTATATCCCATAGTAGGCCTGGCCTGCCCAGTCAACAGTGAGTGACACTGGCTGTTTAGCATGGAGCCAGGCCTGGCCCTGAGTGAGGTCCACCAGTGTTTGTTGAATGAGCGAGCTGCCTGTATACCTCCTCATTAGGCAAGGAGCTCCTTAAAGGTGGGGACAGGGCCGTCCTAACACCTTATCTCCTAGCCCTTGTGGAAGCGTGACCCTGGCAGAGAGCTCAAGAGGTGTATGTGAGAATAACCAGGTTTCTTGTTGGGTCAGAGGACCAAGATTCAGGGTGGGTGGTATGTTTATCTGAGTGGTACTGGGGTTTTGTGGGTTGGAACTGGAGATGTGAGTAGGGGTGCGGACTGGAGTGGGTTGCAGTTGAATGGGGTGCCACAGGGGCAGGATGCAAGCAGGCTGGAGTGAGACCGGCTACCCTGTCCCCCCTTTTCCCTCTGCCCAGTCCGGGCTCTGCATCCAGACCCCTATCAACGCTCCCACCCCATTCTATCATTATTCCCTGCCTGCCTCCCCCCTTCTGTCCTGGGACCCTCGCGCACCTGCAGCGCAAGGCAGCGCGCATCACTGCTCTGCAGCGCGGCCCTCAGGTCCTCTACCAGCTCGCGCAGGCTGCTGTTTTCCTCCTCCAACCTCGCCAGGCGCTCGCTGCCCTGGCAGCCGTCGGGGCTGGGCGTGCGGGGCGCGCGACGGCGGCGGCGCGGGCGGCGCAGGCGGATCTGAGTTTCGATGTGCTCGCTGAGAGCGCCGCGGGGCAGACGCGGCCCCGCGCAGGTGCCAAAGTAGCCGCAGAGGCGCGCATGGAACTGGCGGAAGGTGAGCTCCGGCGGCTCGGCGCGCAGCGCCAGGCGTGCCTCCTCCTCCGCATCATCGTCGGTGTCCACCCCAGCGGCCGTGTCCGGGGCGATCACATCCCTGGAGTTCGTGTCTCTGACGGCCGTATCCGCGGCGGCCTCCTCTGTGGCAGCGGCTCCGTCAGCGCGCAGCCCCAGCACCGCGCACAGCGCACGGAAGTCGGCGCGAGGCAGGAGGCCGGCGCCGCGACAGTCCAGGTGGTGGAAGACCTCCTGCAGATACTGATCCAGGCCGGTGGCCAGCACCACGATCTCGTTCTCTACGCCGCGGTCCAGCCCGTAGTGGTGCGCCAGGGCGCTTAGCAGCCACTGCGTGCGCCGCGCGGGTCTCTGGTACGGGTCCGCCGCCGCGCCTTCCACGCCTGCTTCCGCGCCCGGGCCGCTGAGCTCCATCGCTGCGCGTCGCTCCTCCGGTCCCGCCGCCCCACCACTTCCAGGGGCGGCTCCAGAGTTTCTCGAAAGGAGGGGCTTAGCGGCAGCGGTCTGGTTGGAGCGACGCCGAGGGCCGTGTCCGGCAGCTGCGCCGGCCTGGCAGGGCGTCTGTGTTTACCCGGGTTGGATTGAAGGGGGCTCAGGAGCCATGAGACCCCCGCGGGGCCGCCGCTGCCCGGGCACCCTCCCGATCTCACTTCCCTCGGTGACCCCTGCACCCTTCTCCCCTCATCACTCCCGGGCAGTTCCTGGCATCTCCTCTTTTCCTTCAATTCCGGTCTGTCGGCTTTCAATTCCTCAACTTTTCGTCCACTCGCCTTATGCAGAATTTGCCCAGAGACCGGGGCGAGGGGTGGGCTCAGGATAGGAAGCCGGGGAACGGCTGGAGGACTGCGGCCGGTTGCTGGGGGCGTGTCCCCCCGCCCACGCGTCCCTCCTCCCCTTCTCATCAGCGAGCCTTCCAAGGGCAGCGGGGGAGCTAGCGGGGGCCGCCCTCTACCATCGTAGCTGCAGTGAAGCCCTTAAATTACGATGCGAGGGTCCCAGACCTACTTCTAGCTCCACCAGGGCCTCCTGTGGTAACTGGATCAGAAATAAAACAAGGTGGAGGATGCGTCGGGCCCAGCCTGCTGGATGGAAATCCATCTGAGCCGGACACTTGCTCTGTCAGCTCTAAGGAGGGGCGTGGGATAGGAAGCGGTGGTCTTCAGGCCTCCAGCCCCTTTGTGTGGGGATGGTGTTAGCCAGGTGACCAGAATTACACCTCTGAACTGCATTAGGCTCCCAGGTAGATGTTTTGCCAACATTTTCTTTGGTGCCTTAGAACACCTTTGTGGGAAATGAAAGAAACAGCAGCCTCTCAGGTGAGTGTAAGGCTGCCTTTGCTTTTTCTTTTCTTTTCTTTTCTTCTCTTCTCTTCTCTTCTCTTCAACTTGGTAAGAGAGAGCTGTCCTAACCTGATACCTGCACTGGGAACTGTCACGCAATTTCTTCAGCTCTCTTCAGCTCTAAGATGGGGGAGAATCTGGCCTCATGTACAGCTCTAAGAATTTAAGTGTTAAATCCTGAATTTGAAAAAGCACTGCAATTCGGTGTCCTCTGCTGCAGTACCCCACAGAGCACTTGGTCCATTTGGCAAATATCTACTCCTTCTCGAAGACTTTGTCCAAGGTACGCCTCTGCCAGGAATGAGTCAGATGCCCCACCACCACCGCCACCACCAACATTTTGGACATGCATTCAAAATTACTAATGTAGTAGCAATTTGACAAAAAGTTTTTTAAACTCCACTTTTTGACTTCTACCTTAAGAAAACCGGTGTACAAGATGTTCATTGCATCATTGTTTATAATAGCAACAGGAGACAACGTGGTGCCTGTCTTCCAGCAGCCAGGGTGAATCACCAAGAAAGGATGAGTGAAGAAAGCAAGTTGCAGCATATTGTGTAAGATGTAATATAGACTAACATAACAACAAACCCGTGCAGGGCAGCTTATTTTCTATGAAGTTGCGTGTGTGTAAGAGTGTAGATGACGGAAGGACTCACAAAACGGATTCAGTGGTTGTTTCTAGGGGTTGGGGGTGTTTGGCTTTTACTGTAACATCTCCTTTTTTGACAAATGTTTTTGTTTGCTTTCTTTAGGGGAGAAAGACTGTCATTTACATAGCATACAGTTCACCCATTTAAGGGGTACAAATACATGGTTTTGATATATTTATAGAGCATATGACCATCATCACAATTTCATTTTAGATCCTTCTCATCACAGGCCCCTCAAAACTTTGTGTTAGCCCACTACCACCTCCCCCAGTTTCCCACCCTCCACTCCCAACCCTCAGCCCTAGACAACCACTATCTTCATTTGTTTGGACTTCATTATTCTGGACATTTTGTACAAAATGGAATTATACGCTATGCGGCCTTTCGTAAGTGGCTCCCTTTTTTTTTTTTTTTTTCTGCACCCTTGACATATGGAGTTCCTGGGGAGGGGTCGAATCTGAGCTGTAGCTGCTCCCTACACCACAGCTGTGGCAACACTGGATCCTTAACCCACTGTGCTGGACCAGTGGGCATGTGGCCACCTCATGGATGGAACCTGTGCCACCTGAGAGACAACACTGGATCCTTAACCTGTTGTGCCAAGCAGGAATTCCATGACTGGTTCCTTTTTGAGAACACTAACAATACTGTTTTCAAGGTTTGTCCACCTTGCTGTTGGCATACACTTCATTGCTTTTTATTGTTGAGTAATATGCCACTGTATGGATGGACCACATTTTGTTTATTCATTCGTCTATTGATGGACACTTAGATTGTTTCCCTTTTTGGCTCTTATGAATAATGCTGCTGTAAACATTCACGTACATATTTTTGTGTGTTCATATATTTTCATTTCTCTTGGGTAGATACCTAGGTGTCAGATTGCTGGCCTGTACAGTAGTTTTATGTTGAACTTTTGAGGGAATGCCAGACTATTTTCCGAAGTGGTAGCACCATTTTCATTCTTGCCAGCAGTGTAATTCATGTTTTTTTTTGTTCCTTTTTTGGCCGCTCCAAGACATATGGAGTTCCAGGGCCAGAGATCAGATCTGAGCCTTAGTTGCAACCTATACAACAGCTCCGGCAACCCCGGATCCTTTAACCCACTGTGCTGGGGCGGGGATGGAACCTGTGTCCTGGAGCTGCAGAGACGCCGCTGATCTCGTGCCACAGTGGGAACTCCTTCATGTGTTTCTTGTTGAGTAAAGGTATATGGACAGATGTTTTCAATCCTGGACTCCTCCAAGCCCCCCCTCCCCCGCCCCGCCATCTCAGGTCATGGTGCCTCCCATCTCCCTTGGCAAATCCCTGCCACCTCGGATTCTTCTCTCACTTTCACACCCATTTTCCGCTCTGTCTGGCTGTCCAGTGCTCTATCTTCAGAACTCATCCCTAATCTGACCCCTTCTCCCAGCTCCACTACTACCCTGGACCAAGCCCCAGCATCCCTCACCTGTATCACTGCAACAGCCTCCTCCCAGGAACTGCCGTTGAACTCCCACGTCCATCCTCCATGGCCCCGAGGCCCAGCGCAATGGGCACCCACATGCCCCGTAACCTGTCTGCCTTCACCCACTGCTCTTCCTCCCTCACTGACCTCCTCGCTGTTGTGACTCACCTCAGGGTGTTTGCATCAGCTTCCCCCAGATGTTTACAGCCTGCCCCCTCACCCCACGTCCCTCGCTCCAATGTCACCTCCTCAGTGAGGCCTTTGGTGACATTGCAAGCCCTCCGCCTGTGTATATGGCTGTCTCCTGGCATCACACTAGGGGTAGGGATGGGTGCCTGTTTGTCATGGGTCACAGGGTCCGACACAATGAGGGAAGACTTCGGCTCCCGTCTTAGCTGCCTCCCCACGGCTGCCACTGGGCATGGGGTGGTGCATGGTCTTCTGTGTGATTTCTTTGCCTACAAATGATATATATTTTTTATTTGTATTTTTAAAATAATTTTTCTCTTTTTATGGCTGCACCTGCAGCACATGGAAGTTGAATCAGAGCTGCAGCTGCCACAGCCACGGCCCCGCTGGATCCCAGCCGCATCTGCGACCTGTGCCACACCTTGCGGCAATGCTGGATCCTTAACCCACTGAGTGAGGTCAGGGATTGAACCCACATCTTCGTGGAGACTATGGCAGGTTCTTAACCTGCTGAGCCACAATGGGAACTCATTTGTATTTTTAAAAGCAACCTTTGCAGGAAGTTCCCGTTGTGGCTCAGTGGGTTCAGAATCTGACTAGTATCCATGAGGATGAGGGTTTGATAGCTGGCCCCACTCAGTGGGTTAAAGGATCTGGCATTACTGTGAGCTGTGGTGTAGGTCACAGACATGGCTTGGATCTGGTATTGCTGTGGTTGTGGCGTAGGCCTATTGCTGTAGCTCCAATTTGACCGCTGGCCTGGGAACTTCCACATGCCACAGGTGCAGCCCTAAAAAGCAAACAAAAAAGCAGTCCTTGCACCACATTGTTGTTTATTTGCAGGCCTGCCATAGGTCCAAGCTTCACACGGCCAGAGTCCTGGTACCCCAATGCCTCGCACGGGGTCTAGCATAAAGTAGACACTAACGATGTTGTGTTACATGAACACTGTTTGTAGACGTGAACTCACTGCATCTAAAGGAAGACTATGTCTAGCTGGCACCCTTGGGATTCCAGCATCCTTTGGCCCATGGATGTTAGAGGCAGCATGACTCCAAGTCTTGGTGGTGGATTGGACCCCCAGCCTAACTGTAGAAACTTCTCGGCCAGGAGTCCCACAGCCTGGGAAGTTGCCGTGTGCATTTAGGACAGGGCTCTGGAACTTGACTGGACTTTTGAGCTGCGTCAAATCAGATGAATCTGATTTCACGTTAATGCTGAGAACTGCTAGCCCAGTCAAGACTACCCCCCGTTTCTGCAGCTGGCGACTGCTTTTGGTGAAGGAATCCTTTGAACAGGAACTTTCTGGGTCAGTCAGTGTTGAAAAGAAAGCCTTTTAAATATCTTGCCGTTGCCTGGCCTCCACCCCCCGCAGCTCAGAGGGGCAGGGAATCAGGGCTGATAATGGGGCGCTGTCAGGCCTGTCTGTCTGCAGGGCAATGTTACCAGGCGCCTCTGAAATAATTCCCATCGGACCCACAGGGTTTTTGTTTAAGGTTTGAAGTGAGCAAACTTGGAGGTCTCCGCGCTTTTGTCTGAACTGGGGGATGGGTGTGTGTCTGCGTGGGGGAGCGCGGAGGCCCTGGCAGAGAAATAATTTTTCTGAAGTCAGTTCAGTATTGTTTGAGCCGATCCAATTGTATATTGTTCACAGTGTCTTTAAGCATCCCAGAAAAATGCTAAGAAGCAAAAGTCATCCCCCATCGAGCTGACAAGAAGGAACATAGGCTTATTCCCATGTGTTTGTATTCAGATGTTTTCCACGCATTGGGGCATGAAAGAACTTTGGGGGTGATGGAAAGATTCTATATCTTCACTGGGGTAGTGGTTACTTGAGTGTGTACATCTGTCAAAAGACTGAAAAGGGTGAATCTTACAGGATGTCAGTTGGTACCTCTTTAAACCTGACCTGAGATGCTGTGGCTGCAACCTTTTTTTGCACGTAGTCCATCTTCCTAAACAGCTTCACCGTCATTACCATTTCTTTGCAAATATTCTCGAAGGCTGGTCCCTCTCCCTCTTAGGACTGACCGGTGAGTCGCTTCATTGTCCCCACAGATGCACGTCAAGGTGGTTTGCAGTTTTCTCCATTAAAGCAACACTGTGAACGGTTGATTCTATATCCTGGATGATTTATTGTGATACCAAGGAGTGTGGGCATTTTATAAACTCTTGATGTTGTCACAGTGTTGTTCAGAGGGTTTGTGTCGTTCTGTTCAGTCCTCTGAAGTGTCTGGAATTATCTAAGAGCCATCATTTTTAATGTCAAACTTTTATATTTTTAGGAGTTGTGCTTAGCAGATTTGCTTAGCATTCAGATGCCAAGTTTTAGTTCTCTCTATTAAAAAAGGAGCCTGAATTAGGCAAAGATTTCTTAGATACAACATCAAATGCATTGTCCAAAAAAAGAAAAAAATCAAGAAATGGGATCTCATCAAAATTCAAAATGTTTGCACTTCAAAGTGCGGTGGTAAAGACACCATTAAGAAATGACAGGACAATGGTGTTCCCTGGTGGCTTAGTGGATTAAGGATCTGACATTGTCACTGCTATGATTTAGATTGCTGCTGTGGTGCAGGTTTGATCCCTGGCCCCAGGAACTTCCACATGCTGCAGGCACCGACAAAAAAAAAAAAAAAAAAAAAAAAAAAAAAAAAAAAAAAAAAAAAAAAAAAAAAAAAAAAAAAAAAAAAAAAAAAAAAAAAAAAAAGAAAAGGAAAAAAAAAAGAAATGACAGGACAAGCAGGGGACCAGGAGAAATTATTTACAAATGCACGCCCAATACAGGACTTGTATTCACAACTGATAAAGAACTCCCACAGCCCAATATGAAGTCAAGCAGCCCAATCAAAAAGTGGCTAAAGACAGGGCTGGACATTTCCCCAGAGAAGATATACAGATGTCCAAAGAGCACATGGAAAGATCCCAGTATTGTTAGCGGTTAGGGAAATATAGAACAGAACCACAATGAGAGGCTGTTACACCCTCACAAGGATGGAAATAATAAATAAGGCAGGAAAAGATATTTTTGAGGATATGGAGAAACAGGAGCCCTCACATGTTGCTGGTAGAAACGTGAAATGGTACAGCCACATTGGGAAAGAGTGCAGCAGGAAAAGATAAGCATAAAATTTGACCCGTACATGTAACGAACTACACAGCCCAGCTCTCCCATTCCAAGGCGCCTCTGCCCAAGAGAAGTGAAAAAGATGTTTTCCAGGAATATTCACAGCAGCATTTTTCATAAATGTCTGAAATCCCAACAGCCTCAGCGTCCATTAACTGATGAAAGGTTGGACAGAATGTGGTCTCGCATACGATGGGATGTGACTCAGCCAGGAGAAGGTATGAAGTACTGAGAGATGCTACAACAGGATGAGCGTCAGACTGTGATGCTGGGTGAGATGAGCCAGTCACAGAGCCAGGCTGTGGATGGTATGGCTCCGTTTATGTGAAATGTCTAGAAAAGCCACATTTTGAGAGACCAAAAGTAGATTAATAGTTGCCTAGAGCTGGAGGGAACAGTGACTAACTCTAGTTAATTACAGTACTTTTGTGTGAACCTTGAGCACGAAGGGTCATATTCGGGAGATGAAAGTGTTGTAAAACTTCCTTATGGTCCTGATTTCCTCACTTGATGAAGTTACTAAAAACCATCGAATTCTACACTTGAAATAGGTGGGTATTATAATATGAAATATACCTCAATAAACCTGTTAGAAGTGGGGGTGCGCTTTGCTTAGGAAAGCGGTGGAAAGAAGATGGGTGTAGCTGTTCCCCAATATGCTTCCAAGTGCCAGAGTCTTGGGATAACTCCAGAAGCGCTCTGGGTGCCCATGGAAGCTTTGGGGCTCCCTACCCTAGGGGAAGAAGGAAGCAGGATGTTTGACCCCAAATGGCTCCCATCCACGGGACGTCTCTTTGCCGTGTGACTTTGTCCTTCCTTCTGTCCAGAGGAGAAGCCTCTTCTTTGTCCCCTGAAGCTGGACTGGCTCTTGTGACTTGCTCTGGTCAGTGGACTGTGGCAGGCAAGGCACCGTGCCAGTTTCAAGCCTAGGTCTCCAGGGGCCTTGCAGCTTCCACCTTAGGCGTCTTGGAACCCTCCCTGAGAATGCCCCTGAGGAGGCCAGTCCAGCCTGGTGGAGGATCAGTGGCCATGTGGAGGGGACTGAGATGTCCTAGCCAGTGGCACCAACCATGAGACATGTGAACCAGACCATCTTGAACTTCCCAGCCCTGGTGACCCTCTACATGGGCATGATCCAGTGCGTGAGCCCGGGGGCCAGCAGCAAAGAACCAGCAGCAGATCCAAAGATCTGTGAGAAGTACCAAGTGGCTGTTGTCTTAGCTACTAAATTTTGGCGTGCTTTGTTATACAGACAATTGAAACAAACATCCCCTTTCCTTTCCTTTGACTTTGCCAACATTTTGGCGGAGGTGAGGTTGTGGACCCACCCTTCACACCTGAGTACCAGGTAGCACACCTTTGCCCTCATTCCACCCCATGATGCCCTGGCTCTTCACCTGGACACCACCTCCCTCAGGGCAGCGATTCCATATCTCAGCTGTGCAATGGGATCTTGGTGGAGGTAACTTTAAGAAATAAGGGTCTTGTCCCAGTGATTTATTGTGCAACAAATAGTCCCCAAATTCAAGGCTTTAGACCCACAATAACTTATTTTAGTGATAAAGCTGCAGTTTGAAGAGGACTTGATAGAGACAGATGATTTCTGCTGTACATGGTATCTGCCAGGTGGCTCAAAGCCTGGGGCTGGAATCATTCGAAGCTTGGCACTCTCACATGTCTGGTGGTGAGGGTGGCAGTTGTCTGGGACCTTAGCTGGCTGTTGGCCAGAACATTTAAGTGTGGTCTTTCTATGTGGCTTCATGGGCTTCCTTACAACATGGTGGCTGTCTTCCTAGAGCGAGCACTCCATGGAGCAAGGCAGAGGTATGTGGAATTTGTATGACCTGGCCTCGGATGTATGTACTGTCACTTCCACTATACTCTGTAGGCTGAGGTTGTACCAGAGTTCTGTCTGGGTTCAAGCGGGAGGGGCCTAGACTTGCCACCAGAGGGGAAGGGTATTGACATCACAAGGGACCTATTGAGGTGTTTGGAAAATACAGTCTATCACCAGTTCCTAAGCCCCACCTCTGGGGAAATCAGTTCCACAGGTCTGGAGTGAAGCCTCAGAACTGAAATTTTAGTTGTTTTTTTTTTTTTTTTTTTTTGCCTATACCTGCAGCATATGGAAATTCCCAGGCTAGGGGTTGAATCAGAGCTGCAGCTGCTGGCCTACACCACAGCCACAGCAACGTGGGATCTGAGCCTCATCTGTGACCTACACCAGAGCTCACGGCAACGCCAGATCCTTAACCCACTGAACAGGGTCAGGGATCTGACCTGTGTCCTCATGGATACTAGTCAGATTTGTTACTACTGAGCCATAACGGGAATTCCAAGTTTTGACACAGTCCTGGCTGATTCTGATGTGTATCCAGGACTAGGCATTGGTCCAAGACCTACGGCCTCTCAACTCTGAGCTCAGGCTGTCCCCAGAGGAGTTGGTAAGGAGGCTGGTGCCTCCCTTGGTAACAATGTGATCAGAGAGCCTTTACAGCAAAACCAGCCTGAGGCAGCAGATGGCACCGGAGAGACAGGAGACCAGCTATTTGTCCCAGAACCGGCCTGCTCGCTTTTTTTTTGGGGGGGGGGCAACTGCAACCATAGTTAATTTATTTATTAACTTAGCACAGACACCATCTTTAAAAAATTTTTTTCTTAATGAATTTTATTACATTTATAGATGTACAGCAATCATCACAACCAAATTTTATAGCATTTCCATCCCAAATCCTCAGTGCATCCCCCACCCCCCAACCTGTCTCATTTGGAAACCGTAAGTTTTTCAAAGTCTGTGAGTCAGTATCTGTTCTGTAAAGAAGTTCGTTGTGTCCTTTTTTTAGATTCCACATGTAAGTGATAGCATTTGATGTTGGTGTCTCACTGTCTGACTGACTGCACTTAGCATGATAATTTCTAGGTCCATCCATGTTGCTGCAGATCCGGCCTGCTCTTGTTAATGGGGCCTTTTAGGAGCTGGTGTATGCCAGTAGCCTTTCCCTTCCAACCCTGTGTATGTGTGTTTAGCACTTTCTTGCTTGTGGACGGTAGTCTCCAGGCTGCCAGGCAGACAGGTATCAGTGGTGAGAACTTGAGTCCTTGAGTCCTACCCCCCACCCCGGGAGCTCACTGGCATTTGGTGACTTCCCCTCACAGCTGTTCTTGAGGTTCAGTTTGCTTGTTTATATATTTAATTAATTTTAAATTTTATTTTATTTTATGGCTGCATCCATGGTGTATAGAAATTCCTGGGTCAAGACTGATTCCAAGTTGCAGCTGCAGCAACACCAAATCCCTTTAAGCCACTGTGATGAACAAGGGATTGAACCTGCCCCTCTGCAGTCACCTGAGCTGCTGCAGTCAAATTCTTAATCCATTGCACCTTGGTGGGAACTCCCTATTTAGTTTTTTTTTTTTTTTCGCTTTTTAGGGCCATACCCAAGTTTTAGGGAAGTTCCCAGGCTAGGGGTCCAATCGGAGCTGCAGCTGTCAGCCTATACCACAGCCACAGCAACGTGGGATCTGAGCCGTATCTGCGACCTACACCACAGCTCACAGCAACACTGGATCCTTAACCCACTGAGTGAGGCCAGGGATCAAACCCGCAATCTCATGGTTCCTAGTTGGATTCGTTTCCACTGTGCCACGATGGGAACTCCCTAATTTTTATTTTTAAATTTTATTGAAATATAGTTGATTTACAATGTTGTATTAATACCTACCGTGCAGCAAAGTTATTTGGTTATACGTATGGTCACATTCTTTATCATATTCTTTTCCATTATGGTTTATCACAGGATACTGAATTTAGTTCCTTGTGCTATACAGGAGGACCTTGTTGTTTATCCATCCTATAAAGACTAGTTTGGAGTTCCCATTGTGGCTCAGAGGTAATCAACCCGACTAGTATCCACGATGTTGCGGGTTTGATCCCTGGCTTCCATCAGTAGGTTAAGGATCCGGTGTTGCCGTGAGCTGTGATGCAGGCTGCAGATGCAGCTCAGATCCCACGTTGCTGTGGCTGTGGCGTTGGCTGGTGGCTACAGCTCCAACTCAACCCCTAGTCTGGGAACTCCATATGTCACAGGTGCAGCCCTAAAAAGACACACACACACACACACACACACACGACTAGTTTGCATCTGCTAATACCTATCTCCCAATCCTTCCCTTCTCCACTGCCTCCCCCTTGGCAAACACAAGTCCGTTCTCTATGTCTGTGAATCTGTTCTGTTTCATAGATATGTTCATTTTTGTCATATTTTAGATTCCACATATGAATGATATAATATGGTTTGTCTTTCTCTTTCTGACTTAGTATGATAATCTCTTGGTCTATCCATGTTGCTGCAAATGGCATTCTTTCTTTTTTGTGGCTGAGTAATACTGCATTGTATATATGTACCGCATCTTCTTTATCCAGTCCTCTGTTGATGGACATTTAGGTTGCTTCCATGGTACAACCACTATGGAAAACATTATGGAGATTCCTCAGAAAACTAAAAATAGATCTGCCATAGGATCCAGCAAACCCACTCCTGGGCATCTATCCTGACAAAACTTTCATTGAAAAAGATACATAGGGAGTTTCCATCGTGGCTCAGTGGTTAATGAATCTGACTAGGAACCATGAGGTGGTGGCTTCGATACCTGCCCTTGCTCAGTGGGTTAAGGATCTGCCGTTGCTTTGAGCTGTGGTGTAGGTTGCAGACGCGGCTCGGATTATGCATTGCTGTGGCTGTGGGCCAGCGGCTACAGCTCCGATTCGACCCTTAGCTTGGGAACCTCCATTTGCCACAAATGCGGCCCTAGAAAACGCAAAAAGCCAAAAAAAAAAAAAAATACATGCAGGAGTTCCCATCATGGCGCAGCGGTTAACGAATCCGACTAGGAACCGTGAGGTTGTGGGTTTGACCCTGAGCCTTGCTCATTGGGTTAATGATCCAGTGTTGCCATGAGCTGTGGTGTGGGTTACAGATGTGGCTCAGATCTGGCATGACTGTGACTGTGGTGTAGGCTGGCAGCTGTGCTCCGATTCGATCCCTAGCCTGGGAACCTTCATATGCCGCAGGTGCCGCCATAAAAAGCAAAAAACAAAAAAAACAAAAAACATGCACCCCAGTGTTCCTTGTAGAATATTCACAATAGACGAGACATGGAAACAACCTAAATGTCCATCAATAGACAGTTTTGCTCTCTATCTATGGTTAGGTTCCGTCTCAGCTCAGGGCCTCAGTTTGGGCAACAGTTAAGTGTGTGTGTGTGTGTGTGTGTGTGTGTATGTGTGTGTCTAGCGTCAGCTCCCCGTTTTGATTAAACTACTGGCCAGTGCCTCTGTACTGGGGTCCAGCCCCCGACTCCAGACTCTTCATGACTTCCCCGAACTTGCCAGTTGTTTTCATCCCACTGGCCCTTGGCTTATGCTGTTTCTTTTGTCTCAGATGCCTTCTCATGCTTTCACTGCCTGCCAAACGCCACAGTTTGGCTATTGTCTCTTCCTCCATGAAGCCTGCCCAGACCCCAACTCTGGTCAGCTGCCTCTGTGGCAGGTCTCTTCTCCACGACCCCTTCAGTGTTCCTGCTCTTCTCAACAGGAGCTGGGGGTGGGGGAAGATTAGATAGTCTGGATTTCAAGCCAGTGCTGCCATGCACTTGTGTAGCCTCAGATAAATCGCTTTCCCCTCTAAGCCTCAATTTCCTCCTCTCAGATTTTGGGGCCTCATGACCACAAAACAGAATTCTCGTGATATTTTAAGGACATCAACGACAAACGCAGAGTCTGTATGAAAGAACAGTAGGGTGGGGTGGGGTGGGGTGATCTGATTTGCAGAGCTTCCTTAGCCTTCATCACAGAACGGGAGGTGGAGATGGAGGTGGAGATAGAAGGAGTTTAGGTGGGGAGGCAGCAACGCCTCTCCCGTGTTCTGTAGGTGAGGGTCAGGCGGATAACAGGTGCTGGCGTTCAGAAGAGGAATTTCTTAAGGACTGTATAGAGAGTAGAGTGAATGACTGAAGGCAACTGGTTCTCCATTTTGGTACGCCTATCTTTGGGACCCTGTCTGTATTCCTGCCTGGGATCAGCTGCTGAGGAAGGCAGTCACGCCCCGCCCCGCCCAGCGCGGCCCCGCCCAGCGCGGCCCCGCCCAGCGCGGCCCCGCCCAGCGCGGCCCCGCCCAGCGCGGCCCCGCCCAGCGCGGCCCCGCCCAGCGCGGCCCCGCCCAGCGCGGCCCCGCCCAGCGCGGCCCCGCCCAGCGCGGCCCCGCCCAGCGCGGCCCCGCCCAGCGCGGCCCCGCCCAGCGCGGCCC
>PVHT021183698.1:712144-790121 GCA_004024745.2 Catagonus wagneri | reverse complement strand
GGAGCTCCTGCACACAAGCCCCTCCGGCCTTCAATGCCAGATGCTCCCCGGGCTCTTTCTCCCTGTGCCCGATCCCCAGGCGTGGGGTTTTGACGTGAGGCTCAGAACTCTCAGTCCTGTAGCTGAGTCTCTGTGATGCAGTTACTTTCCAGTCTGTGGGGCTTCCCACCCGGGAGGTATGGGGTTGCTTCTATCGCGTTATCGCCCCTCCTACCTCTTGATGTGGTCTCCGCTGTGTCTTCTGGAGCAGAGTATCTTTTTTGGAAGTTTACAGTCCATTTGGTTGAAGGTTGCTCGGCATTTGGCTGTATTTTTGCTGTTATTTGGGAGAGAAGTTGAGCTCCAGTCCTTCTATTCTGCCATCTTAATCCAATCTCCCGAGGCGAGAACATTTAAAATCTACTCTCTTAGCAACTTTCAAGTATATAGCACAGTATTGTTAACAAGTCACCATGCCATATATGACATCCCCAGAACCTAGTCCTCATCTCACTGGATATTTGTACCTTTTGACCTCCTTTTTTCAATAAATAATGTTTAAATATGAAACAAAAACAAACAAAATCTCTGATTGTAAAGGTGATCAATTGCTATTGGAAGGAATGCTGTGTAACAAACCCGAACAAATTCTCCAACTCAGAGGCTTTGAACAGGAGTCCCTGTTCTGGATGAGTGGGTCTGCTGGCCAGGCTGGACTCCCTGCAGTGGCTCTGCTCTGCTTGTGTGTCTTTCATCCTCCTCCCAGGCCTGCGGACAACCCAGACACACTCTTGTTATGAAAAGGCACAGGCACACAGGAGGGCAAGCCTGGTCACTCCAGCACTTTGAAGGTCTTTGGGTACCTCCCACCTGTGAACGTTTTATTGGCCAAAGCAAGTCACATGGTTGAGCCCCAAGATTAAGGGCAGAGAAGAGTACTCCACTTTTTTTTCTTTTTTGCTTTTTAGGGCCACACCTGCGGCATATGGAAGTTCCTAGGCTAGGGGTCAAATCAGAGCTGCAGCTGCTGGCCTATGCCAAAGCCACAGCAATGTGGGATCCAAACCCAGCCTGCAACCGACACGACAGCTCATGGCAATGCCAGATCCCTGACCCGCTGAGCAAAGCCAAGGATGGAACCTGTACCCTCATGGATACTAGTCGAATTCGTTTCTGCTGTGCCACGACAGGAACTCCCAAAGTACTCGACTTTTTGAAATATCTTTTTTTTTTTTTTGGCTCCTTTAACTTCCCCTTCCCATGATGATTATTTTCAGCTTCACCTTGTAGTTCTATTGATGGTTGTTTCAGATATTTTGGAGGCTGTTTGGTTGGGTGTATACCATAGAACTGACTTTTTTTTTTGTCTTTCTGCCTTTATCTAGAGCCACACCTGCGGCATATGGAGGTTCCCAGGCTGGGGGTCTAACAGGAGCTGTAGCTGCCAGCCTTTGCCACAGCAACACGGGACCCGAGCCGCGTCTGCAACCTACACCACAGCTCACGGCAACACCGGATCCTTAACCCACTGAGCAAGGACAGGGATCGAACCCTCAACCTCATGGTTCTTAGTCGGATTCGTTAACCACTGAGCCACGAAGGGAACTCCAGAACTGACCTATTTTTTGGTGAACTGAACTTTTTGTCATTACATATGACCTCCTCTGTCCATAATAATGCCTTTTGTTTGTTCTGTTTCTCCCTCTTAACTTTTTGGATCGTGTGCCTTGCTTCCACCACTCTTTTCTTGGGAGGCTGGGGCACACTCATGGTATGTGGAAGTTCCCAGATCAGGAACTGAACCCATGCCACAGCAGGGATCCAAGCTGTTGCAGTGACAGGGCTGGATCCTTGATCTGCTAGGATACCAGGGAGCTCCCACAGTGATGCTTTTTATCTTTGGTCTATTGATGTCAAGCAAAAGAGCCTGGAAAGCGAGTTCCTGTCGTGGCTCAGCAGAGCCTGGAAAGGGAATCTGCCTAGTATCCATGAGGACACGGTTTGATCCCTGCCCTCGCTCAGTGGGTTAAGGATCCAGCGTTGCTGTGAGCTCTGGTAGCAGATGCGGCTCAGATCCAGTGTTGCTGTGGCTGTGGTGTAGGCCAGTGAATACAGCTCCAATTGGACCCCTAGCCTGGGAACCTCCATATGCTGCAGGTGTGGCCCTAAAAAAAGACAAAAAAAATTCTAGAAAAAGACATTTGAATGTCCCAATCAAAGGAAGGGTGGTGCTGACCTGATTGCCTTTAACCCTCACATCTCTTGCAGAGTCTTCTAAACTTGTTTTTCTTGCTTTGGTGCTTTTTCTTCAAAGACATTTACAAAACAGATATCTCTGCAGCTCAACTTATGAGACCCTGCCCAAGAGTATTTTTACAGCGCCAATATATTTTTTTTTTTTTTTTGTCCTTTTAGGGCCGCACCTGTGGCATATGGAAGTTCCCAGGTTAGGGGTCAAATCAGAGTTGTAGCTGCTGGCCTACGCCTCAGCCACAGCAACACAGGATCCAAGCCATGTCTGTGACCTACGCCCCAGCTCATGGCAATGCCAGATCCTTAACTCACTGATGGAACCTGCATCTTCATGGCTTATTACCGCTGAGCCATGATAGAAACTCCAGTGGAGCCAATAACTTCCAAGGACCTGTCTTTGACTGGGTATAAAATTCTGGCTTCAATGTTTTTTCTCCAATACCTGAATATTTATAAGCTTAGTTATGCATGTTTATTTAGGTTGTTTAAGAGAAAAGAGATCCTACACATTCTCTTCTATAATTTTCTTTTTAAAAATTGATGGCGTGTTATAGATCTCTTACAGGACATGAGCAGACTTGTTTTTACTTTGTTGTTGTTTGTTTTAAAATATAGCATTCCAGGAGCTCCCACTGTGGTGCAATGGGATTGGTGGTGTCCTGGGAGCACTGGGATGTGGGTTCAGTCCCTGGCCCGGCACAGTGGGTTGAGGACCTAGTGATGCCGCACCTGCGGCTTAGGTAGAGACTGCAGCTTGGGTCTGCTTCCTGGCCCAGGAATTCCACATGCCACGAGGTGGCCAAAAGTGAAAAAAAAAATTATGGTTTCATTATATGCTTCTAGATTATCCTACCCTGTATTGGTGGACATTTAGGTTGTTTCCAATGTTTTGGTTACAATTCTGTGGTAGACATCCCTGTAGTACATTTCTGGGCATGTGTGGGTCCTTCTGTTGCCTGAATTTCAAGAAGTGGAATTGCTGGCTTTAAGGTATGAATTTACGGGGTTTTTTTTTTTTTTTTGATTGATATTGTCAAATTGTCCACCAAAGGGCTATAGCAATTTGTGGTCCCATGGACAGCAAATGAGAGGGTCTTGCCCGGCTTGGATTGAGTCAGAAGGCAGATCTGTGAGATGCTGCTGGCTTCCTGGTCAGTTGTACCTTCACGACAAAGTGTCCTGACCCCAAGGGCGGGCAGGAGAAGCTCATCACAGACACTGCGCAGAGCTCGGCCCTCTGGGGGCACAGCATTCACACGGTGGCCTTCTGAGCTGTAAACAATTGCCATTTTAAAACAACAGCTTTAAATATAGTCATAGTTATATGGCATGAAGCTTGGAGGACGCATTTATGGAGCTCCTGAGCATCTTCTCGTGGTGTGTGAAATGTCTTTTTCCAGCCTGGAGAGTTTAGTTGAAGGTCAAGAGCAGGCCATGGAGGCTGTGGCCTCCTGTTCCCCCACCTGCCCCACGTCATGCAGCTTCCCGTGCAAGATTCTGCCAGGCTCTGCCTCAGCCTGGGATGTCTGCCAGCTCTGCCCCTTCGATGCTGTGCTGAGGGCCCTGGGGGCTTCCCGCACCCCCACCCAGCAGGCTTGGCTCCTTGCCTCTTCTGTTGTCCTCAGAATCTTGTTCAGGCAGCTGGTATCACATAGGTCACATTGCGCTGTGATGGGTTTTTAAAAACCTATTTCTTACTGTTGAGACCGGGGGCAGGCAGGTAAGGTGCCCCAGGTGAGAAATCGAAGGAGACGCTCATCTCAGAGTCACGCGCTGGAGTTTTGCACACTGGCGCCCAGTCCCGGCTCCCGCACCCCAGCCTTGGCCTCTTCTTGGCTCCAGGGGCTTGTGGAGACGGGTTTGCTTTTCCATGTGAGATTCAAACAAGACTCAGGACACCTCCGTCTTCCAGGTCACAAAGGGAAATATTCAAGTTTCATCGAAAAATATAGGAGACACCCTAAAATGGACAAAGCTATCGCCAAGGTTCGCCATTACTGCCACGTCGAGTACTTCCTCCTCCCAGGGGATGTAGAGCCCAAGAAGGTGGACGTGGTGGTGTTCCCAGCCTTGGCCAAAGTGTTCCTGGATTCGGGGATAAAGGTATGTATGTGCAGGGGAGGGGGGGCTTGCATATATTCTAATGTTCACAAAGTATGCTCACTTCCCCTGGAGCTTGCTGGGAATGCAGGATCTCGGGCTCCACCTTTCGAATGGGAATCTGCACTGATCTAATCAGGGCAGTTGTAAGATTTTTCTCTGTAGATATTTTTACCTAACAATTTCTCTTGTGTTTCAAAAGTTTTGGCAGCTCTTGCTATTTCTTAGTGTATGTACATGTGAATACGTGTGTGTGTGTGTGTGTGTGTGTGTGTGGGTGAGTGTGTGTGTTTGCGCACATCCACCTGCCCAAGCACACAGGCACTCTCTCTGGGTTCTGGTTCAGGACTGGAAGTCACTAGAAAGGGCGCTCTTTGCAGGTGATTACTTTTACTTTATTTTTTTGAGGAGCACAGAGGTGTGCCGGCCCATGGCACCCATGTCCTGATTCCCTATGTGAGCAGGATGCTGGGAGAGAGTGGGACACACAAGTCACATGAGTGGAGGGCAGGGCCCGCCTCGATGCCGCAGTTAGATCTCCGGCCGCTGAGCCTCCTTGCTTTGCATCCTTAAACTCTCTTGCTGTTCTTTCACACAGACCGTGAGGCCGTGGCAAGAAAGGGACAAGGTCTGGGTGTCATGGACCCAAACTTTTAACATCAACGTGACAAAGGAATTACTAAAGAAAATAAATTTTCACAACATAACCTTGAGGCTCTGGGACACCAAGGACAAGGTTTCAAAAAAAGTCAGGTATTATCGGTTAAAGCCGTCCATGTTTTCAGAAGATACAGGATCTTTTGGTAAGTTCGCTATCTGTGTTTTTTTTGAAGTGTTTCTGGAGGCTTGTGGGTTCTCAGCAGTAACAGGAGAAAAGCCATCACCCCTGGTCTGGTGCCTCTGTGCACCTGGTTTCAGGGCCCATGCTGGTTTCTGTGACACTGCAGTGCCCCCCGCCACAGGATGTGTTCAGCTTTGGGGAGGGCGCCCTGAGTCTGTGTGACCTAGGGTGCTGAGTGGGCACCCACCCCCGGCCCTGTCTCCCCAAACAAATCTTGTGTGTTAGACGATATTGCGAAATGAAAGAGAAAACTCAAAAGTCCCACAGCCCCGGGACAACCACATTTCCATTAGGTCCCCCAGACTTCCAGAAAGTCCCCTTTTGAGCCCCCTTGGAGGAGAGAAAGGCCCACATTGGAGTCACACAGCTGAACATCTTCAGTCCGAGCTGGTGGTGACCTTGGGCGTCTGCTTCCTCTGGTCAGATGCTGTGGGGGCAGGGCAGTGGGCGCGCGCCCCTCCCCCAAGAGACGAGGAGGGTTGCATTGTCCATGGAGAAATGTAAAACTCTAATAAAACTCTGCCAGCTCAACTGTGTTGCGGCGCTATTCTAAGACGCGTCCCAGTTCCTGGAGACGTTAAAAGGTACAGTGGGCATGCCCCTGAGATCAGGCAGAACGAGGTGCTGTTAGGGCTCCTGGTCTCGGCCTCTAGGCAGGTACGACCATCCCCACTTTCCATGAGCAGGGTGAGCCCGGACCTGCTTGAAGTGAGAGGCGGTGCCAGAATCAGAACCCAGTTTTTTTTGTGACTTAGAAAGATCTGCTTTTTCTGGCCTCAAGGAGATTTCCTGACCTAGAGGCTCAGGGCATCCGATGTTTAATCTTCCATTGACATCCCAGCTTCTTAGCCTTGGCACTGCTGGCGTCTTGGGTGGGACCACGGCTTGGTGGGGGGACACTCCTGGGCACAGTAGACTTTTAGCAGCATCCGTCACCTCGACCCACTGGACTCCAGTACTAGCCTCCATGTCATGACAGCTAGAAATTTCTTCAGTGTCCCCAGGTGCAGAATCGCCCCAGCCAAAAATCAATGATTTGCTTCTAAACCGCTGGTCCTGGGTGAAGAAGTTACTTCGGTATCACTTTTTTCATTTGGACCAAAGGAAGGACCCACGTCCTCAGGGTATGGGCTCCACACCCCCTGCATTATATGCAGTTGGATGGCAGCCTAAATGCAGGTTCCAGGGCCTGCCCCAGAGCTGCTCAGCTCGAATTTCTGATAAACATCTGCCTGACAATCGGCTTAGAGCAGGAATGCTGGGATGGGTGTATCAAGAGGGCTTCCTGGAGAAGGGGGCTTGGAGCCATGTTTGGAAGGGAAAGTGGAATCAGCTGGCCAGGAAAGGGAGAGGAGGGGGGTCTTGAGCCCTGCAGGGAGGGCCCGAGGCCTTTCATTGTGAGCATCCTGGAACCCACAGCCCCTGCTCCTCCCCAAAACCTGTCCCATATCTGGCGTCCCTGCCTCTTAGGTTAGATCATTTTTTCTATTAAAAAATCAGTTCATGTTCACCTTGCAAAACAATTGAGTAGGAGTTCCCGTCGTGGCGCAGCGGTTAACGAATCTAAGAACCATGAGGTTGCGGGTTCGATCCCTGGCCTTGCTCAATGGGTTAACGATCTGGTGTTGCCGTGAGCTGTGGTGTAGGTTGCAGACGCGGCTCGGATCCCGTGTTGCTGTGGCTGTGGTGTAGGCCAGCAGCTAACAGCTCCGATTAGACCCCTAGCCTGGGAACCTCCATATGCCGCGGGTGCAGCCCTAAAATGACAAAATGGCAAAACAAGCAAACAAAAAAACAATTGAGTAGCCAAAGGGAGAAAAACTCAAAACCACATGATGCCTGGGCATAAAGAGCCACTAACATTTCCCTGTGCATTTTACACTGGGAACAAAATTTTAACAAAAACACATCTAGTGCACATGTCTGAAGTCCCACCTTTTTCCTCTTGAGAAGATACCTTCTCGGAACTCTGGCTTCCTGGGTGGAAGCACCACCAGAGGTGAGTTTACTGCCTCACAGGAGAGGACGTTTGTCTGGCTGCACCTTAGGACGTAGCAAAGGAGAACTTGCCAGCTTTCAGCCTGCTTGTCATCCCAAAACGAGCTAGCATTTTCCTCTTTTTCTTTTTTTGCTTTTTAGGGTTGCATATGGAAGTTCCCAGGCTAGGGATCAAATTGGAGCTGAAGCTGCTGGCCTACACCGTAGCTAACAGCAACACCAAAACCTTAACCCACTGAGTGAGGCCAGGGATCAAACTCACATCCTCGTGGATACTTGTCAGGTTTGTTAACCCATGAGCCACAACAGGAACTCCAAGAATTTTCTTCTATTAGACCTGCTCAGGAGTTCCCTTCGTGGCTCAATGGTTGACGAATCTGACTAGGGACCATGAAGTTGCAGGTTTGATCCCTGGCCTTGCTCAGTGGGTTAAGGATCCGGCCTTGCCATGAGCTGTGGTGTAGGTTGCAGACGCGGCTCGGATCCCATGTTGCTGTGGCTGTGGCGAAGGCCGGCGGCTACAGCTCCTGTTAGACCCCTATCCTGGGAACCTCCATATGCCACGGATGCGGCCCTAGATAAGGCAAAAAGACAAAAAAGAAAAACCCTTCTCAGCCCCTTGGTTTTTTAGTGTCAGTGCCCCCCTGCCCTGCCCCACCCCAGTCATGGTTGACTCCTGTTTGCCATCATCTTTTGCCAGCCCCCCCCCCCACTGCAAATCCATGCCTGTTTCATGTCACTGGGGGGTGTGTTGCTCTCTGGAGCTCTCATCCCCTCTGCACCTAGCATTTCCTGTCTCCTCTCTCCTGCTCTGTACCCTCACCTTTCTGTATCACCCTCTGACTCTGGCACTTCATTGCTCTGCAGCTTTCCCTGGCTGCCCAGTGCCTTAGGAAACGAAATCTGAGATCCTTGTCCATCCCCGAAGTCCTCACACAGCTTGGCCCCCAAGCTCCCTTTCTCATTTTCTTCACACCTGGTCCAGCCCCAGTCCCTGAAGACACTGGGCTTTTTTTCATTGTAGGGCCTGCCTTCAGGCATCAGGCGCTCTTAGCCTCATCTCTTGCTCTAAACATTTTATCCATCCTTCAACCCTGACTCCAGTCTCACCTTTCTTCCCCACGTCTTTTTCCAGCATCTGTTATCTCCATTTGTTCACGCCCTCCCTCTGCTTGTTCATCATTCCACACACATTGGCTGCTGGTCTGTGCTTGCGAAGCCAATATCGATAGGCATGAAGGACACGGAGGGGCGTCCCCCTTGCTGGGGACAGGGAGCTCTGGGGATGGCCACTAGTTTAGCAAAGGTTCAGCTCTCTGACCACAGGAGAGCGACCTAAGCGTCTGTGCAAGGGAGGGGGTGAGGCCTTCCTCGAAGTGTGAACATGAATGGAACAACAGGGATCAAACCCTTAATGGTCTTATTTGGGAGAATCCGCTGCCAGCTGAACTTTGAGCACCGGCTGGGTTGAGGCAGCGACCCCAGGAGGGCGGGGCGTCACCCACCTTCTCCCCTGTGCTGCCTCCCGTACCACGAGTGTGCTCGTCACCTAGGAGGTGTTCAGTGTGGATTTCCAGTTGATGGAGTCAGTGACGCTTTCTTCTCCTGCATTCCAGAGGAAGTAAAACATTTGGTCTTAAGTCAGAGAAGACTGTCAGAACGGGGCATTCACGTCAAAGAGGAGTCGCGCCAGGAGCACACGCCAGGGAAACCAGAAAAGGCAATAAAAAGCTTGAAGACTCTGCAGGGTGAGTGGAGCCGGCCTTGGTGGATTAGCTGAGTGCAGGACCACGGCGGGGAAAGCAGTTGCTCGGTGCTGCTGCTGTGGCGCCTGCGCCCGGGCATCTGTTCCCGCGTGTGCAGCAGCCGCCACTGGGGCTCTTCCTGCACGACTCACTTCCCTTGTCGATTCTTTTTCTGTCATTTCTGTGACTTACAAAGAAGGTTTTCTACCTGTAGAAGTTATATATATGCATATATATATGTATCTATATATATGTGTGTATACATGCAGTACATGTACATATTTTTTTCCTACAATTTTCAGTGCATATAGAAACGTATAAAACCAGCAAACAAAACAATCTATAATTGCCTCATCAGGAACAAAGACTGTTATATTTTGGTTATTGTATTATGGCATGTTTCTTCGTTTTTGTGTTAAGATTTTTTTGTCTAGCCGAGGCTGCCCTGGATACATAATTTTGTATTCCGAGATGACCATGTTATCACACGCACTGTCCTATTTCCTTGATGTGTTTCTGTAAACGTCATTTGTGATGACTACATAATATTTCATCTCTTGGTGGCATCGTAAGTTGCTAACTATCCCCTGTTCTGGGAATTTACATACCTTGAGAGTATAGTTTTCAGTATTCCCTGATGTAAACGGTGCTAAAGTTGATAAGTGAATGGATAACTTTCTTCTCATTTTTTTCCTCTATGAGGTATTACATAGGGACCCAGAGGCCTCCTCTTGCCTCCATTTGTGCAAATAATCCTGTTTAGTCTGTACATTTATTCATTTACTCATCTCTTAGTAGCCAACCTTTTTACTGGCTGCTTACCGCACACCAGGCAGGCTGCCTAGAGGCTGGCACTGCGTATGGGTCGGGGCCTTGGCTGTGTAGGGAGTTTGATGGAACAAGAGGTTGGAGACGTTGGCTTAATGTTATCAGTTCTCACCCAGCAGAAACTGAAATGCTTCCCAGGAGCACTGAGGACTATGAGAAGTTACTCAGGATGGAAGATCTGGCCACAGTGCAGTAAGGATGACCCCACATTATTTTGGGGGGTGGGAGTGGAGCCTTCCTCGCACTAGCCCACAGATTCCCTCCAAGGGTCATGTCTGTTTTCCGTAACTTTGGTTAGTTGGAGCTCATGCATCCGAGGGAGATTAATGGGATGGGGAATGAGATGCTGTGTCCATAGGCACATGTTATGCTGTGCTCTCTCAGGCATGGGTGGAGCTCATTTAACCCTCAGAACACCTGCTCTGTGGGTGGTGTCACTGGCTCAGTAAGCAATTTGCACAAAGTTATAAAACCAGAATTCCTGGGAGTCAGGAGCACTGGTGAAGCCTGGGTCCCGACTCACACCTTCAGGTGCCTGAGTCCACAGTGTTCTTCCGGGAGCCGTTATCCTGGGCTCCTGTAGCCCTGTGTGGGTGCCAGGGGGCTAGGGGAGGATGGAGGCCAGGCTGGTGGCTTGGGGGAAGGGAAGACCCATGAGAACATGTCATTTTATTTTAATTTTAATTTTTTTTTTTTGTCTTTTTAGGGCTGTACCTGTGGCATATGGATGTTCCCGGGATAGGGTCAAATTGGAGCTGCATCTGTCGGCCTACACCACAGTACAGCAATGCAAGCCACATCTGTGACCTACAGCACTGCTCATGGCAACACCAGATCCTTAACCCACTGAGCAAGGCCAGGAATTAAACCTGTGTCCTCATGGATACTAGTTGCGTTCATTACTGCTGAGCCATATGGGGAACTCTAAAAACATGTCTATTTCTTTCCTTTTTTTTTTTTTTTAGGGACACACTCGCCGCATATGGAGGTCCCCAGGCTAGGGGTCCAGTCGGAGCTACAGCTGCCGGCCTACACCACAGCCACAGCAACGCCAGATCTGAGCTGCGTCTGTGACCTACACCACAGCTCAGGGCAACGCTGGATCCTTAACCCACTGTGTGAGGCCAGGGATTGAGCCCTCAACCGCATGGTTCCTAGTTGGATTCACTTTCACTGAGCCATGACGGGAGCTCTAGAACATATCATTTTAAAGTGCTGATTTAAAAAAATTTTGGCATTGAATTTATAGATTTGGAAAGAACTGATCTTTTATTTATTTTTTTATTTTTTATTTTTTTTGTCTTTTTGCCTTGTCTAGGGCCATACCCGTGGCATATGGAGGTTCCCAGGCTAGGGGTCAAATCGGAGGTGTAGCTGCCAGCCTTCGCCACAGCCACAGCAATGCGGGATCCGAGCCGTGTCTGCAACCTACACCACAGCTCACGGCAACGCCGGATCCTTAACCCAGTGAGCAAGGCCAGGGATCGAACCTGCAACCTCGTGGTTCCTAGTCGGATGCATTAACCACTGAGCCACAACGGGAACTCCAAGAACTGATCTTTTAAAATTGAGAAAATTTCCCATCCATGATCATGGTTTACTTTTTCACCTAATTCAGGCCCTCCTTTAGGACTTTTAATAAGGATTTTTTTTTCTCCCTGTAGCTGTACATAATTCCTGTAAATGAACTCCTGGATATTTTTAGAGTTTCAGGTGCTTTTATTAAAAAATATATTATTTTCCCATCATAATTGATAGTGCAAGTTTGTCTGCAGACCAGCAGCCTCAGCATTACTGGGAGCCTGTTAGAAGTGGGAGTCCTAGGGCCTCCCCAGGCCTGCTGAACTGCAAGCTGCATTTTATTGAGTAACATTCCTGGATGATTCATATGCACATTGACATTTTCGAAGCTCTGGGTGAAAGGAATACAATGTCATGTATTTTTTAAATTTTTAAGTTATTTAAAAAATTTTTATTAAAATAGGAGTTCCTGTCGTGGCTCAGTGGAAATGAATCTGACTAGTATCCATGAGGACATAGGTTGGATCCCTGGCCTCGCTCAGTGGGTTAAGGATCCGGTGTTGCCGTGAGCTGTGGTGTGGGTTGCAGATGTGGTTCAGATCTGGTGTTGCTGTGGCTGTGGTGTAGGTCGGCAGCTGCAGCTCTGATTCAACCGCTAGCCTGGGAACCTCCATATGCTATGCGTGCCCCCCCTAAAAAAACAAACAAAAAAATAGTCCCCATAGTGGCTCAGCTATAATGAACCCACATCCATGAGGATGTGGGTTCGACCCCTGGCCCTGCTCACTGGGTTGAGGATCCAGGGTTGCCTTGAGCTGTGGTGTAGGTCACAGACACATCTCAGGTCTGGTGTTGCTATGGCTATGGTGTAGGATGGCAGCTGCAGCTCTGATTTGACACCTAGCCTGGGAACTTCCAAATGTCACGGGTACAGCCTTAAAAATTTAGAAAAATTATTAAAATATAGTTGATATACAAGCAAGATCATATTTTTTTAAAAATCTGCTTACATTCAGTCCAGTAAATAGATTCTTTTTTTCTTTTTAAGACTGCTTCTGTGGCATATGGAAGTTCTCAGGCTCAGGGTCTAATCAGAGCTGTAGCTGCCAGCCTACACCACAGCCAAGGCAACACTGGATCCTTAACCCACTGAGTGAAACCAGGGATCAAACCTGCGTCCTCATGGAGACTAGTTGTGTTCTTAACCTGCTGGGCCACTGGTTCCATGCTGAGGGAACTCTAGATTCTTAGAGCCGCTCCCTGACTTTTCTCACCTTTGTTTGTTTCCTCTTTGTGGGTTTTTAGGTGGGGGGCCTCAAAACCAGCGATGTCTTCAGGAGGGGCAACCGTGGCGGAGGCGAGGGAGTTAATCGAGCGGCCGTCACGTAGCAGCTTAGCAACCTTGTTAGAAAAGCAAAAATTTCAAAGTAAGTTATAGTGGGATTTTTGAAATTTTATAGTACAACCAGATCTGGAAAAGAATTACGAAATAGCTCAAATTCAGAATACTTCAATAAGAAGGAAACGTTATTCAGAAGTAAAAAGTACTATATGTAATTTAGACTTTCCCATTCCGACTCACCTCATCTGTCCGTCTGTCCATTCATCCATCCATCTGTCCGTCTGTCCATCCGTCACTTCCCTTCTCACTCCACCAGGGTTTCTGTGTTCCTGGTCCATGGTGTAGTATGCATGGGGAACATGAAAACCCCTAGTATTGACCAGAGACTTCTAAATAAATAATGACGGCTCTGTGTGGTAGGTGCTGTGCAGGAGGGTGTGTGTGTGTGTGTGTGTGGTAGGAGCTGGGGGGTGGGTGTGTGGGGCGTGGCGCGTGTGGACACTCTCTGGAGGGTAAGAGGCTGTCTGCCTCTCCAGGTGGAACGAGGGAACAGCACCCCAGGTGCAGCGGCAGCTCACAGGAAGTGTGTGTCTCAGCGTCAGGCTGTCCCCAGGCAGGGTCCTCAGGTTGCTGAATCTGCCTCCAAACCTCTGGCCTCCATCTCCTCACCAGTTTGTCAGCAAGGGGTTGGGCTTCCAGCATGAGGTGGAAAGTTCAAGAGCCTGGACGCTTGCTACCTGTTTCCCATTTTTTGCCTGTAACTGCCACAGTCAATCCGCTTTTCTTGGTTCTAGTTCACCCTGAAGCTTCTGGAGTCGGATTGTCTACTGGGGGTGGGAGACACGAAATCAAGCCGGTCCTGTTTTTAAAGCCCTGAAGACTAGTCCACATGCTCATATCTGAACACCTCTCAACTCCTTCTGCGTTTTCTCTTCTCTAGATTAATCAGCCTCATTGTTTTTTAATGTCCTTTAAGCACTTTTTTTTTTTTTTTGTCTTTTTAGGGCCATAAGTGTGGCATATGGAAGTTCCCAGGCCAGGGATCGAATCAGAGCTACAGGTGCCAGCCTACACTACAGCCGCAGTAACACAGGATCCAAGCCATGTCTGCGACCTACACCATAGCTCACGGTAATTCTGGATCCTTAACCCACTGAGTGAGGCCAGGGATTGAACCCGCAGCCTCGTGGATACTAGTCAGATTTGTTTCCACTGAGCCACAACAGGAACTCTCTCCTTTAAGCATTTTAATGAGATTTTCAAAGAATTATTTTTATTTTGAAATAGATTAAAGTCCACAGAAAAAGATAACAGCAGTGGTAACATAAATAATTTAGGTGTTAATATTTTGTCATAGTTCCTTTATTTCTTTTTTGTTACTATTTTCTTTCTTTCTTTCTTTCTTTTTAAGAAAAAAGAGGTTACAGATACAGTGTAAGTCCCCTTTGCATCCTGTCCTTTTTTTTTAAACAGTATTTTTGATTTTTTAATTTTTGTCTTTTGGCTGCACCCGTGGATCTCTTCTCAGGCCAGAGATCGAACCTGCGCCCCATCAGTGACAACACCGGATCCTTAACCACTAGGCCACCAGGGGACCCCTACATCCTGCGCTTTTAAGAAGCACCTGTGATCCTCACTTAGAAATTGGTGTGATACCCACCCTGCGTCTTTCTCACATATTCACACAGCATTGTGCTGATCTGTGTGTTTGTGCTTTTCAGAAATGACTTCACGTGTGCATGTCTTCTACCACTTGCTCTTTCACTCAACTTGATTTCTGAGATTTATTTTGTGTCAGTGCCTGTAAGTCCAGCCCCGTCTAACTTCTGTGAAGTGCCTGTTGTGTGGGTGCACCCCTGCAGGCCCCGCTGAAGGACATTTGAATTGTCACCAGTTTCCTGCTGCCACTAGTGTGGGGTCTCCAGTGCACCTGCAGGAGGGTCTAGGGCACATGCCCAGTGGGGCCACGGTCGTAGGAAACACCCCTTGCCTGCTTGGGAGATGCTGCCAGCTTAGGATCTAGGTTGTACCTGTCTGCCCTCCTGACAGCAGCCCCCAGAACCCCCACTTTCCCACCACGCATCCTTGCTTGGCATAGTCACGGGCTCAGTGCCTGATTCCCTGTGAGGGGAGAGCATTCTAGTTTGCTTGATTGAGTAGCACTTCTGTCATGTGCCTGTTCCTATTTCTTGGCTTATGTTTTTCTGTTTAGGTTAATTTTTTTCTTGTTGATCCTTAAGCTTTATTTTTCTTAGGTCTTTTGAATAATGAGTATTGGGTGTGTCCTGCAAACACATCACAGGCTGGGAGCTTGTCTTACCTGTCCTTTCATGCGGGCTGTCATGTTTTGTACACCAGTCACTCAACTCTCCCTTTCCAGTTTGTGCTTTTCGGTAACACTTAAGAAACCCTTCTTCATCCAGATAGCAATCTAATCTCCTGTGTATTCTTCCAATGATTTGAAGTTTTTGTTTTCCACCTTTAGTCTGCCACTCACTTTGCCCATGGCATGAGCTGCCCAACAATTTTATTTGACTCCAGGTGGATAATTAATGTAATTGACGAGCCCATCCTTGAAATGCCACCTCTGGCATCTGTCAAGGCTCCCTATGTATGTGGATGTGTTCCCGGGTTTGCCCAGAATGGCCTGTTGCATTGGTCTTTTACGGAACCAGTAGCTCAGGGTTTTAATTACCCAGGGTTATGTGTCATATTATCTCCTTTTTCTCCTTGATCTGAGCTGTGCCCCTCTGCTCACTGACTCCTCTCAGCACCCTTGGAGGTGGGTGCTCTCGTCTCACTTGACAGGTGGAGGAAGGCGCTTTGCCTTCGGGAGGGGTAGCCCTGGTTCTGGCACTTGGGTGGTTCAGCTCCAGAGCCCACAACCAGCCTGCACTGTGCTGCGCAGCCAACGTGGAGGACAGCTTGGCTACTTCGTGGTGCTGGTGTCACAGCATGTTCGTTCTGGGGATCGGAATGACCCCTTAATGTTCCTCTGTGTGTAACCAACGACTGGTCTGTGGTGCGCACTTGGACGCCTCCTCTGGTTGCCGGGAAGGGGCGGAGGCAGGAAGAGCAGACTGCCTCCAAGGAGCTCTGGGCACCTTCCCACGTCCCTGCAACACGAGCCGCATCTGACAGCTGGGATCTGAGCTCCCCTTAAGGCTTACTCCCTTCCTTTGATTTTATAGTTAAATGGCAAGAATCAAATGGGCAGAGGAAGAGACAGAGGAGAATGAAGAAGTCTCGACTGGAGGAGGAGATGGACTCCAGCTTGCCAGGCCCGGGGAGGCAGAGCCCCCTCTCCATCCAGCTGGCCATGATGCCACTCCTTGCAGGTAGCACACCTGTTCCCCACAGTGGCCTGGCCACACGTGGCCAGAAGGTCCGTAAACAGGATGCTCCCGGTGAGGCAGGCCCTGCCCCATGCCGGCTCATTTTATGTTCTCAGGCCACTCTGCACAGTGGGGGTGAGTGTCTCCATTATACCGTGAGGGGAAGGGAGGCACAGAGAGGTCAAGTGCATTGTTCAGGATCACACAGCAAGTAAGTGAAACCAGGGTTGAACCCAGGCCTGATTCCAAAGTCCAAGGAAACATGTGGATAAGAAATATCACAATCTTCTTGCTAAATAAAATGCTGCTTTGTATAAAAACTTATTTCTACAGATTTTCACAAAGACATCTAGCAAAGGAAATGAGGAAAGGGAGACAGTGTTTATGTCCCGTCATTGGCTTCTCACAACAAACAGTGGTGGTGGTGGTGGTATCAGGCATGGTCAGTTTTTTCAGTGAGGAATCAAAACTCAGAGAAGTCAAGCAACTTACCTGTGGGCATACAGCTCAGTGGCAGAACAGGGACTTGATTCTTTTGCTTTGCAAGATCTGTCACAATTTATGAACTAGGTTTGATAAATAATAGCTCAGATAGTGAAGGCTCAGAATGTATTTTGGGCAAAATTATGTGACTTTGTTTTAAAAAAACAAACCCTCTTTCATTTTAGAGAAAATAATTTCAGACTGCTTTCACTGTGGGTTTTTGGCCATCATGGCGAACATGCGTCCTCCTCTGGCCTATCTGCTGAACCTGAGGCAGAGGCAGAGGGTGAAACCCTGCAGGGTGAGCGCCCAGTTCCCCAGGTGCCTAGAAAATCACAGTTCTCTCTTGGGTTGTTGTTGATACATTTTGAGGAAATACTATTAACTTTTTAGTTTGCACTTTTAAATGGATTTTTGAAAATTAGTTCCATCCAAAGTGAGTTTTCAGAGACCATTACCCACTCAAGCTGTGTCTCCCATGGCACAGCTGTGTGTTAACGCTTTGGACACGAGTTCCCCTGCTTATTGGCCAAAAGACTCTGGAGGATCAGTTAACATCCCTGGGCCTGTCAAGTTCAAGTCTGGCAGCAGTGGCTATCACCCAGAGGACCTTGGCGCTGTGTGAGGCATTTTTTGGTTGTCACAGTGGGAGTGTGATGCTACTGAATGTCTCCCAATGCACAGGATGGTCCCCACAACAGAGAATTATCTGTCCCCAAATGGCAGTACTACTGAACTTGAGACCCTACACTGGATTGCGGCTGGCACCACTCAGCAGTTTTGAGTGATGATCTGAGTAGACGTTTGCCCTGGAGAGTCCTTCTAAACTGGGCAGTCTGGGGAGTTCCCATGTGGCTCAGCAGAAATGAATCTGACTAGTATCCATGAAGATACAGGTTCGATCCCTGGCCTCGCCTAGTGAGTCAGGCATCTGGTTTTGGCGTGAACTGTGAACTGTGGTGTAGGTCACGGACATGGCTAGGATCCCATGTTGCTGTGGCTGTGGTGCTGGATGGCTGCTATAGCTCCGATTCGACCCCTAGCCTGGGGACTTCCATATGCTGCAGGTGTGGTCCTAAAAACAAAAAATAAATATAAAAAATACAAAATAAGTAAACTGAACAATCTGGAGTTCCTCCTGTGGTGCAGTGGGATTGGCAGTATCTGTGGGGCACTGGGATGCAGGTTTGATCCCTGGCCTGGCACAGCGGGGTAAGGATCTGGCATTGCTCAGATTTGATTCCTGGTCCAGGAACGCCATATGCTGCAGGGCAAAAAAGGAAGAGAAAAAAGCATTCTCACAGCTGCCTATGTGCCCTGCGGCCACATCACGACCCTTTTTTGTAGTTGCATTGTTATGAAACTGTCATGGCAGAAGGGACTGTGCTGGATTTGGCTCAAACGAACCGCTTACCTTCTACATCTATGCAATTACCTATGCTTTTCTCCCTGGACCACGACAGTGAAAGTGAGTGACACCCCTGGCCACCAAGCATAGACCCTATCATAACCTGTTCCTGAGTGTGTCCTGTTCTAGGGTAAGAGCTTTCTGCAGTGAAGGCCTTTATTTCTGTCTCCTCATAGCCATGCGTGGCCAGCTACTGAGTGTGTGAAATGGAGGAAGTGCGTTTTATTTTATTTATCTTTTTGGCCGCATCTGCAGCATGTGGAAGTTTCCAGGCCAGGGACTGAACCTGTGGCACAGGTGGGACCTATCTCACAGCTGCAGCCACACCGGATCCCTAGCACACTGCACCACAGGCGAACTTCTGTGCATTTTACTTTATTATTATTTTTTGCCTTCTCTAGGGCCGCACCCGCGACATATGGAGGTTCCCAGGCTAGGGGTCTAATCAGAGCTGTAGCCACCGGCCAACGCCACAGCCATATCAACGCGGGATCCAAGCTGCATCTGTGACCTACACCACAGCTCACGGCAATGCCGGATCCTTAACCCACTGAGCAAGGCCAGGGATCGAACCTGCAAACTCTTGGTTCCTAGTCGAATTCATTAATCACTGAGCCACGACAGGAACTCCTGTGCATTTTAAATTGAATTTAATTTTCATTAATGTGAGCATAAAGTATCCACATACAGCCAGTAGCTATTGAACTGGATAACACAAATCGAGGATGGCAGTTCTAGACTCGCCTGGGGAGCGTTTTTTTTTTTTTTAAACAATTAAATGTAGTGATTTACAGTGTTGTACCAGATTCTGCTATACAGCAAAGTGACATATACCACATTCCTTTTTATATTATCTTCCATTGCGGTCTATCCCAGGAAGTTGGATACAGTTCCCTGTGCTGTACCAATAGGCCCTTGTTGTCTATCCATTTTAAATGCAGTAGTTTGCATCTGCTGACCCTAAACTCCCAGTCCACTCCACTCCTTCTCCCTTCTCTTTGGCAACTACAGATCTGTTCTCCATGTCCCTGAGTTTGTTTCTGTTCTGTAGATAGGTTCATTTGTGTCATATTTTAGATTCCACATACAAGTGATTTCTTATGGTATTTATTTTTCCCTTTCTGACTTATTTCACCTAGAAAGATAATCTCTAGTTGGATCCAAGTTGCTGTGAAGGGCATTATTTCATTCTTTTTATGGCTAAGTAGTATTCCATTGTATATATGTACCTCATCTTCTTAATCCGGTTGTCAATTGATGGATATTTACGTTGCTTCCATGTCTTGGCTATTGTGAATAACGCTGCTGTGAACATAGGGGTGCATGTATCTTTTTGAATGATGTTTTTGTCCAGATAGATGCCCAAGAGTAGGATTGTTGGATCATATATGGTAGTTCTATTTTGAGTTTTCTGAGTAACTTCCATACTGTTTTTCATAGTGACTGCACCAACTTACAGTCCTACCAATCGGGTAGGAGCATTCCCTTTTCACCACACCCTCTCTAGTATTTGTTATCTGTAGACTTTTTGGGGGGAAGGGGTTGCACCCATGGCATATGGCAGTTTCCTGGCCAGGAGTCGAATCTGGGCTGGGAATTGAATCTGAGCTGCAGCTGTGACCTATGCCATAGCTACCTCAACAAAAGATCTTTAACCCCCTGTGCCAGTATTGTATTTGTAGACTTTTTAGTGATGGGCATTCCAACTGATGTGAGGTGGTACCTTCATGTTTATCCTTTTGCTATTCCTTATGTTTATCATCACTTTCACAATTAAGGTTTTTTTTTTTCTTTTTGATCTGTATACTGGTTTATTTAAGCGATTACTTTCCAGTTGTGATTTCCTCCTTTCTATAGCTTCTTGGCTTCCTTTCTCTTTAGAGGAGACCTTTCAATATTTCTTTTAGGATAGGTTTAGTATTGCTGTGTTTTTTTAAGTTTCTGTTTGTCTAAGAAATTATTTATTTCTCCTCCTATTCTAAATGATAACCTTGCTGAGTGGAGTATTCTAGGTTGCAGACTCTCCCCTTTCACAACTTTGAATATATCTTGCCACCCACTCTGGCCTTTAACATTTTTGTAGAGAAATCAGCTGATAGCCCTATGTGGGCTCCCTTTATAATTAACTCTTTGTTTTGCTTTTGCTGCCTTTAGAATCCTCTCTTTAAGTTTTACCATTTTTATTGTAATATGTCTTAGTGTGGGTCTGTTTGAGTTCATCTTGTTTGGGACCCTCTGTGCTTCCTGTACCTAGATATTTGGGAAATTTTCAGCCACAATTACTTCAAATACATCTTCAATCCCCTTTTATCTTTCTTCTCCTTCTGGAATCCTTGTTATGCATAGATTGGCACACTTTATAATATCTCATACATCTCATATATTACTTTCAATTTTTTTCATTTGACTTTCTGTCTGCTGTCCTGATTGGGTGATTTCCATTATTTTATCTTCCAAGTCACTTATTCTTTCCTCTGCATTATTCATTCTGCTGTTCAGTGCCTTCAGCTTGGCTTTTGTCTTAGCAAAGGAATTTTCTAATTTTTCCTGGCTTCTTACAGTTTCTATTTCCTTTTTAAAGTAATCTGCATTACTGTTGATAGCAGTTCTTAATTCCTTCAGTATTTTCATTACCTCCTTTTTGAACTCAGTGTCTGTTAGACTGCAGAGGTCTGTTTCATTGTTTGCTCCTTCAGTGGAACTCCCTTGTTCTTTTAACTGGGAATGGTTCCTGTGCTTCTTCATTTTGCTTTTATTTTTCTTATTTTGTGAGTTTAGGGAAAACACTTATCTAGTGTAGTCTTGGAGGGCTATTTATATGTGGGAGCATCCTTGGGTAGCTTGTGAGGCCTCACTATTTATTTTTGGCATGAGGGCTGCTTTTGGCTTGCATGCTTACTGTCTCTTTCCTCAGAGTGTGCAAGTGCAGAGCCAATGAGCATTCCTAGGGAGCGGCAGTGGCAGGCTTGCTTGCTCCTAGGGAGGTGGAGGTTGGTTGTGGGGCCCTCGGCAGTGGTGGGTAGCACCTGGTTGTGGGGCCCTGGGCAGCAACAGCGCCCCCTGGGAGTTGGGTGGTACTTGGTTTGCAGGGCCCTCAGAAGGGTTGGTGGCAGCGGCAGGCCATAAGTGCTCCTCAGGGTGGTGGTGACGGACAGCGCTCAGTTGTGGAACCCTCAGCAACAGTGGCCATCCCCGGGGAGGTGGTGGTGACAGGCAGTGCCTGATTGCAGGACCCGTGGTAGTGGCAGTGGTGGCAGCGGGCCATGCGTGCTCCTAGGGGCATTCCTAATTATTATTATTCTTTTTTTTTTGGCTGCTCTGCAGCATATGGAGTTCCTGGGCCAGGGATCAGATCCAAGCTGCAGTTGTGACCTAAGCTACAGCTGTGGCAATGCTGGATCCTTAACCCACAGTGCTGGGCCGAAATTGTACTCACAGCCCAGCTCTCCCAAGATTTCACTGATCTGTGGGACCACAGTGGGAGCTCCAGTTATTATACTTTTTTAAAGTTTTCCTCTTTTAAGAGTTTCTGTGGTGGCTCAGCGGTTAACAAATTTGACTATCATCTGTGAGGATGCAAGTTCGATCCCTGACCTCACTCAGTGGGTTAAGGATCCGGTGGTGACATAAGCCGCAGTGTAGGTCGCAGACGAGGCTTGGATTCTGCATTGCTGTGGCTGTGGTGTAGGCCAACAGCTACAAGCTCCAATTTGACCCCTAGCCTGGGAACCTCCATGTGCCAAGGGTGCAGCCCTAAAAAGCAAAAAAAAAGAAGTTTTCCTGTTTAAGGTGTAATTTTATCCTTGCCTCTCAAGTTGGCCAACCCCCTGGGCTCATCTTGGGAACATGGTAAGTAACAGTCTGACTCTGTCTGCATCTTCCCCCAGGATGGCAAACTGTCGTGAGTCATGTCAGCAGGAAGTCCGCCAACATCTTGGATTGTTTTTTGACTTTAAAAACAGAAGTTCCTCTTATGACTGAAGAGCAAAAGCAGGAGCTGAACCCCCTGACCATAAAGATCAAGTGCGTCTCCTGCCTTCCTTCACAGCCTGTGTCCATCCCTGAACTAGAGGTGAGAGGGAGCCAGGCCCCTGAGTTTGAGAGCTCTGTTTACCAGCCCACCCATGATGTGTCACCCCTCATCCCCCCATGGCCTGGATGAGAAGTTGGGTCTTCATCTCCGTTTCACCATATAGGATCTCAGAGCCAGATGTGAAAGAGATTAGTTTCCTGGGATAGGAGCTTCCAGGCCTGAGGTCTCTCCACTACACTGCAGGGTCTTCAGGGGAAGGGCCCCAGGCCTCCTTGTCATGGCCACAGGACTAGGTGCATGCTGATGTTGGACCAGCCACTTTGGTGCTGCTGCTCCCCTGGGAGTCCCCTTTCCCTCTCCTGCTGGGTCCCCATTTCCTAGATTGGGTCTCTTATGCTTGCTTTGTTGGCTCTCTGCTTTTGCTGGAGCACATCTTCCTGTAGATTTTTGAGAAAAGGTTAATGGTATTTGTTTTATGATTCCCTATATCTGAAAAGATCTTTATTCTACCCTTATACTTGATGGATGGTCTGGTTATAGAATTCTAGGTTCAGAGTCATTTTCCTTCAGAGTTTTGAAGGCCTTGTTCCATCATCTTGTACTCCATGTTGACTTCTACATGTGCTTTTGTACTTCTCTCAAAGCTTATAGAATCTTCTTTTTGTCATCTATAACAGCTTAAATATGTATCTTGTGTGGGTACATCTACATACATATGTTATATTTTCTTTTTTTTTAGGTACACACCTGCGACCTATGGAAGTCCCCAGGCTAGGGGTTGAATTGGAGCTGCAGCTGCTGAACTATACCACAGCCACAGCAATGAAGGATCCAAGCCACGTCCACAACCTACACCACTGCAATGCCGGATCCTTTAACCCACTGAACAGGGCCAGGTATTGAACCTGCCTCCTCATGGATACTAGTTGGATTCCCATATATCATACTTTCATTTTGCAATATATGTTCACAGGAAGTTGTGAAGTTCATTTAGAGAAGTTACATCTTGGATAGCTATTGTGCAATATCAAAATTAGGATACTGACATTGGTCCAACATGTGTGTATAGTTTCATGCCATTTTATTGTACTGGTAAATAGATTTCTGTAACTGTCATCGCACCCAAGATACAGAACTATTCCATCCCCACAAAGATCTCCCTCACGCTAGTCTCTACAATCACCTCCTTACCTCCCACCATCCCTAAACTACTGTTTTGCTTTCCATCTCTATAGTTTTGTCAGTTTGAGAGTTTTACCATTATGAGTTGAATTGTGTTACCTCAAAAAGGTATGTTGAGGAGTTCCTGTTCTGGTGCAGTGAAAACGAATCTGACTAGTATCTATGAGGATGTGGGTTCAATCTCTGGCCTTGCTTAGTGGTTGGGGATCTGGCGTTGCTGTGAGCTGTGGTATAGGTCGCAGACATGGCTTGGATCCTGTGTTGGTGTGATGTAAGCTGGAAGCTGCTGTTCCGATTCAGCCCCTAGCACAGGAACCTCTATATGCCACCTGTGCCCTAAAAGGACCAAAAAAAAAAAAAAAAAAAAAGGTATGTTGGACTCTTAATCCCCAAGACATCAGAATGTGACCATATTTAGAAACAGGGCCTTTGCAGTGGTAATTAAGCTAAGAGGAGGGCATTAGAATAGGCCCTAATCCAATATGACTTACAAGAAAGGGAAATTCGGACATAGAGACAGGCCTGCCTGGAGGGAAGAGTCTTTGAGGAGACACAGAGGAAGCCATGGGTGGAGTGGATTTATGCTGCCATGAGAACTGTCTGGGACTGTTGGAGCTGGAAGAGGCAGGGAAGGGGTCTTCCTTAACACCTGCAGATGGAGCATGGTTTTGCTAACACTGTGATTTCACACTTCTTGCCTCCAGAACTGTGAGACAATACATTTCTATTGTTTTAGGCCACCTAATTTGTCGTAATTTATTATGGCAGCCCTAGGAAACCAATAGAGTTATATAAATGGAAATATCCAGTATGTGACCATTTGAGAATGGCTCCCCCCCCCACTCGGCATAATGTCCTTGTGTATAGTTATGTTTCTTTATTCAACAGGTCTTTAAATTGATTTATTTAGGCCATTTACATTTAGTGTAAATGGTAGCTATGTTAGAACTGAAGTGTACCATTTAGATTTTTGTTTTCTGTTTCTTCCCTCGGTTTTGTTTCTCTGTTTTCTTTTTCCTGCCTTCCTGTGGGTTACTCGAACAGTTTTAGAATTCTATTTTGATCTATCTGTAGTATTTTTGGGTACATCTTTTGGTATAGATTTGTAGTGATTACTGTAGGAATTGCATTATGTGTGACTAATTTATCATAGTCTACTAACGTAGACATTTTACCAGTCTGACTGAAAGATTTCCTTAAAGTGAAACCTTCCTCTAAATCCTTTTACTGCCTCTCACTTATAATTTGTATTATTTCCTCTGCATAGACAGAGAACTGCATCAGATGATTCATACATTTTGCTTCAACTGTGAAACATAGTTTATTTTATTATTATTTTTTTTTCTTTTTAAGGCTGTATGAACAGCATATGGAAGTTCCTGGGCTAGGGACTGAATTGGAGCTGCAGCTGCAGGCCTACATGACAGCCACAGCAACACTGGACCCGAGCCACATCTGTTCCCTACACTGCAACTTGTGGCAACGCCAGATCCTTAACCCACTGAGTGAGGCCAGGGATTGACTCTGCATCCTCATTGACACTATGTTGGGTTCTTAACCTGCTGAGCCACAACAGGAGCTCCCAACTATGAAACATACTTTAGAAAACACAAGAGGAGAGCTCTGTGGCTCAGTGGGTTAAAGATCTGGCATTTTCACTGCTGTGGCTCAGGTCACTGCTGTGACGCAGGTTTGATCCCTGTCCTGGGAACTTCCATATGCTGGGAGTGTGGTCCCTCCCCCCGCAAAAAAAAAAAAAAAAAAGAAAGAAAAAAAAGGAAAACTCAAGAGGGAAAGGAAAGTGTATTGTATTTACTCAAAGCTTTGTTCTTTCCATTGTTCTTTCTTCCTTCCTGATGTTCCAAGATTGAATCGGAGCTGCAGCTGCTGGCCTGTGCCACAGCCATAGCAAGGCCAGATCCAAGCCGTGTCTGTAGACTATACCACAGCTCATGGCACCACTGGATGCAGGCACCCCCTGAGCAAGGCCAGGGATTGAACCTGCCTCCTCATGGATACTGGTTGGTTTTTTTCCGGCTGAGCAACAATGGGAACGCATCAAGAAATTTCTCTAGCCATTATCTTAGGGTAGATCTGCTGATGATAAACTCTTAGTTTTCCTTTGTCTGAGGATGTCTTCATATTTCTCCTTTACTCCTGAAGGATAGCTCAGTTGATTAGAATTTGGGGTTGACAGTTCTTTTTTCTTCAGCACTTGAAAATGTACTACTTACATTTGGCCTTTATGGTTTTTTATGAGAAATCCAAACCATTTGAATTATTTTTTTTTCCTTTAGGAAAGGGGTATTTATCTCTTGTAGCTTTCAACAGTTTTTTCTTTGTCTCTGTTTTACAGAAATTGTGTCTTGCTGTGGATTTCTCTGAGCTCATCCTGTTGGGCTCACTCAGCTTTTGGAATCCATAGACTATGTCTTTCACTAGATTTAGGGAAATTTCAGCCATTAATTTCTTTGAATACATTTCAGCACCACCCTCTTATTTTTCTTCTTCTGGAACTCCAGTGACATGAATATTTGTTCTTTCATTAAAGTCCTATAGGTTCCTGAATCTCCATTCATTTGTTTTTAGTCTGTTTTTCTTTATGTTCTTCAGATCAGATAATTTCTATTGTTCTATCTTCATGTTCACCAATTCTTTTCTCTGTCCCTCTCATTCTGGTCTTGAGCCCATCCATTGAGTTTTTAAATTTTACTTACGATTTTCAGTTCTAAAATTTCCAGTTGGTTCTTCTTTATATCTTCCCTTTCTTTGCTGAGAATTTCCTTTTTTTCTGTTTCAAGCATGTTCATAATTGCTTTAAAATTATTGTCTGATAATTCCAAGATGTGTCATCTTGGTTGACATCTGTTGATTGTCATTTCTCATCTCAGTTGAGGTTTTCTTGGTTCTTGGTATGATAGGTGATTTCTAAGTTATAGCTTGGACATTTGGGGTATTGAGTTATGAGACTCTGGATCTTATTTAACTGTTCTGTTTCAGCAGATGTCCTCTGACACCCTGCTGGTGGCAGGAGGGGGATGCCAGCTGATTCCTGCCAGGTGGAGGAGGATGTCCCGGTTCCCCACCTAGCACCTGCACTCTGTGGGGAGGGCTGCCTTGGCTGCTGCTCCCACATGAACTTTACTGACACCGTGATGGTGGGGCAGCTTTACTATCTCTGGTTGATGGTGAAAGATTCTGGCCTCCTACTCAGCCTCCCCAATGCCTTTTTCCTGCTTGGCAGGGATGAAAGTCCCAGTCCCCACTTGGTCTTTCTTGGTACCACCCAAGCGAGGGGGATGGCAAGGGACATCTGGTTCCAGTAAGGCAAGGGTGGCTTTTGCTTATAGGTGTGGGGGTGGGGTTGAGATTTCCTCATAGTGCTTGGCTGGGGTAGGGCGGTTACTTCTCTATAAGTTTTCTCAGCTTGCTAGGCTCTTTGGCTGGAACAAGAAGGTGTTTTCCTGCTGCTCCCATCAGCATCTAGGTTGCTGATTTTTCCAGCACCTTGTCCAGAGCATATCAGGCAGGTAGAAATCCCAGAAAGCTCACCACATGCCCCTCAGGCCCTGCCATCCAGCTGCCTCCTCTCTGCTTTTCAGAGCCTTCCTACCTTTGTTTATTCACAAAGTCCAGGGTTTTAAACTTCTGTGCTTAGCAGGAGAAATAGGAAGAATATATCTGTTTCATCTAGGTCCAGAACAGGAAGTCTGTGGCATATTTTTATCCACCAAGCTGGGGAGCCATGAGCCCAGCTGACCTGGGAAAATCACGTGCTTCAGCTCTGCAGAACTGTCTTGAATTGTTTCACTCAGCTTTTCCCCTTATTTTCCTCCCATTTTGGAACTCCTGTTACTTAGAGGTTGAATCTCCTGGACTGGTCTTCTTACTGCTTTTGTTGCTTTTTCTTCTTTGGTGTTTTTTTTTTTTTTATAGTAAACGCACAGAAAAGTTAGCATAACAGGCTCATGGCGACTGTCTTTTAAAAGGTCTGTTTGCAAGGCTGGCTCTTAGCTGGCATCTGGAAACAGAAAGCAAAAAAATACAAATATCCTGTAGTAAAACTGACTTTTTTTCTTTAAGTACAGTTCTATAAATTTCATTTTGTGTGTATATCCATGTTCTCACCCCCACCATGAGGATCCAGAACATTTCTTTTTGGGCGGCTTTTTATTTTTTGGGGGCCGCACCCACAGCATATGGAGGTTCCCAGGCTAGGGGTCTAATCGGAGCTACAGCTGATGACCTACACCACAGTTTATGGCAAAACCAGATCCTTAACCAACTGATCGAGGCCAGGGATCGAACCCGCAACCTCATGGTTCCTAGTTGGATTTGCTTCTGCTGCACCACAATGGGAACTCTGGATCCAGAACACTTTTTTTTTGTCTTTTTTTGCCATTTTAGGGCCGTATCCATGGCATATGGAGGTTCCCAGGCTTGGGGTCCAATTGGAGCTACAGCTGCCGGCCTACGCCAGAACCACAGCAATGCCAGATCCGAGCCACATCTGTGACCCACACCACAGCTCATGGCAACACCAGTTGCTTAACCCACTGAGAGAGGCCAGGGATCGAACCCGCAACCTCATGGTTCCTAGTCAGATTCATTTCCTTTGTGCCACGACGGGAACTCCAAGGACCCAGAACACTTCTATGACACTCCCCACAACACACGAAAGAACACCCTTTTGTACTTGCCCTTTATAACCACATCTTCCCTACCCACAACCACTGACATGTTTGTCAGTATGTTTTGATGGCTATCATATAGATGGGGCCATATATTGCATAACATCCACACCAGTAACCTCTGCTTCAGCAGAGAACCACGAGGGTGGCCTCTTTGGCTCAGCACAGTGCCGGTGAGGTTCTGTCAAGGCTTTTGGTGGATGAGTCATATTCTGCGGCTGGATGTAACATAGTCTGACTACCCTTTCACTCACTGAAGGACATTTACATGGTTTCTAGTTTGGGGCAGTTGGGCATACAGCTGTTTAAAACATTTGTGCATGTGTTATTGTGTGAACACAGTCTTCAGTTCTTTCGGATGAACAAATGCCCACCAGTGGGATTGCCCGCTCCAGGTGGCCCCCCCAAGACTCTCCCACGCCTTTCCCTGGAGTGGCCACGGCAGTCTTCATCCCCACTAGTGACGTGCAAGAGGTCAAGCTGCCCCTTCTCTCCAGAACTTGGCCTTGTCAGTGTTTTATTTTTAATTTTAGCCACTCTAATGAGTACGCAGTGTTATCTCAGAAGGCTTTTTGGTTTTTGTTGACTGCCCCCAAGGTGTGTGGAGTATTCTGGGCCAGGGACCAAATCGGAGCCATGGCAGCAACAATGCTGGATCCTCAACCTGCTGCACCACCAGGGAACTCCGGCAGGCTTGAATGTGCATTGCCCTGATCGTGGTGATGGGCACATCTCTTAATTCTGCTTATCTGCCATTTTATGTCCCCTGTGTGAAGTGTCTGTTCAGGTTTTCACCCGTTTTTCAACTAAGTCTTAGCTTTCCTGTTGTTGAGTTCTGAGAATTTTAAGACCCATTCTGGGTATAAGTCTTCTGTTGGATATATTATTTGCTGACATTTTCTTCCAGTCTGTAGTCTCTGTATTCTCTTAATTCTTTTAATTTTGATGAAGTCAAAATTATACATTTTTTTCTTCTATGGATTGTATTTTGGGGTCACACCTGGAACTCTTGGCCTAGCCCTTGGTCACAAAGACTTCCTTTTTTTTTTGGTCTTTTTGCCTTTTCTAGGGCCACACCTGTGGCATATGGAGGTTCCCAGGCTAGGGGTCTAATTGGAGCTGTAGCCACCGGCCTACACCATAGCCAGAGCAACACGGGATCTGAGCCACATCTGCAGTCTATACCACAGCTCACAGCAACGCCGGATCCTTAACCCAGTGAGTGAGGCCAGGGATCGAACCCACAACCTCATGGTTCCTAGTCGGATTCGTTAACCACTGAGCCATGATGGGAACTCCCACAAAGATTTTTTTCTTCTAGATGTTTATAGTTTCACATATTACATTTATATCTATGATCAACTTAAAATTTTATTTTTAATTTTTTATTACTCAGTGAATTTTATTACATTTATAGTTGTACAACGATCATCACAACCAAATTTTATAGCATTTCCATCCCAAACCCTCAGTGCATCCCTCCACCCCCAACCTGTCTCATTTGGAAACAGTAAGTTTTTCAAAGTCTGTGAGTCAGTATCTGTTCTGCCAAGAAGTTCATTGTGTCCTGTTTTTAGTTTCCACATGTAAGTGGTAGCATTTGATGTTGGTGTCTAATAGTCTGACTGGCTTCACTTCACTTGATAATTTCTAGGTCCACCAATGTCACTGCAAATGCCATTATTTCTTTCCTTTTAACGGCTGAGTAATATTCTACTGTGTATATGTAGCACATATGTTTTTATCCACTCTTCTGCCAATGGACATTTAAGTTGTTTCCATGTCTTGGCTATTGTATATAGTGCTGCAGTGAACATTGGAGTACATGTATCTTTTCGAGTCATGGTTTTCTAAGATCAGCTTTGAGTTAATATTTGTATAAAGTTTAAGTTGTTCTTTTTTTTTTTTTGGCATAAGCATGACTAATTATTCTAGTACCATTTGTGGAAAAGACATTTTTGTCTTTCATTGAATTTCTTTTGCATTCAGGACAAAAATCATTTGGCTGTATTGGTATAGGTCTATTTCTGGGTTCTTTATTCTTCTTTTTCAAAACAGTGTTAGCTGTTCCAGTTTCTTTGCCCTTTCATATACACTTCCGAATCAGCTTGTCTCTGTCTACAAAAACTCCTGCTGGGATTTTGACTGGTATCGAATTAAACCCATAGGTCAGTGTGGGGAAGAGTGACATCCTCCTGTGTTGAGCCTGGTAGTCCTGGAATTCAACATGCCTCTCCCTTTGTTTAGGTCTTCTTTCTGGCATCAGTGTTTTGGAGCTCTAAAGACCTCGTTTTCATTTGCCTGCACAGCAAACAGCCTCCTATGGGCATGAGGCGAGGGGAGGGTGCCCTGGGTGGACAGTTGGCTTCTCGGGGGATTGGCACCGGTTCCTGTGCTGGGCTCTTCCCTTGATCTCCAGATGCAGAGATCCTGGGTCCTGTCAGCCCCTGAGCCTTGGGGTTCTGCTGAGAAACCTCACTGGTCCCCAGCTTCTACATCGTGTGCTTGGGATTTGGCCCCTCACCTTGCTGTCTGCCCACTGCTGTCCTAGTTCTCACACTGTCTTTGGCCCCCCTGTCCTTTGACCTTGTACATTTATGTCTTAAAATTTCCCTGTGGTCTTAGTGGTATTCAGTGAGGAGTGGAATTAGATGTATGTGTTTGATCTTATGTTTAGCTTGTATCCCCACTGGGCTGAAGTTGTCGGTGCCCAGCCTGGGGTCTGGTATGAGCTGGAGCTTGAGGACCATTGGTCAGCATGAGAATGAACAGGCAACTTGCCTGTACTCTTTGTTTCACAGTTGCTCTGTTCATAAAGGATTCCACTTTCTCAGATTTTATGTGCCTGCCCATTGCTGCCTCGGCAACCATATTACAGAGTTGGAACTTGAACTTGCCTGAAGGCAGGGCCAGGAGAGAAAACCAACGGGGACTCCACCCCCCCTCTGCCCATGGGGGTCCCTCACGCTATTCCTTGGAACAGAAGAGCACTTTGCTCTCCACACGACCCTGGGATCCTGGCTTTCTTTGATCTAAACTGGGACAGACAAAGTAAAACCCAGGAAACCTTTTGTCCACAGCTTTTTACTTTTTAGACACCTCTGATCGCTGCTCCGTGCATCTGTTTAGGGTTTTTAGTTGGCTCATGGGGAGATATAGGTGGTGTGTAGTTATTGTGTTGAAGCAGGTTTGAAAGCTTCTCTTTTATTATTATCTTTTTTATTAGCGATTGATAATCTTTTTATATTGTGGATACAGGTTCTTTGTCAGATATATATGTGTTTGTATTTTCTGCCAGTCTGGAGCTTGACTTTAATCTTCTTAATAGTGTCTTTGATGCAATCCATTTTATCAGCTTTTTCTGTTATAATTAGTGCTTTTTGTGTCATATCAAATAAATCTTTTTCCATAGCAAGTTTATGAAGATACTATCCTATGTTTTCTGCTAGAAGATGCATGTTTTTAGGTTTTATGTCTGTGATTCATCTAGAAATAATTGCATTTTCCTGACCATAAAATAGTGTATTTCTCCACTTAGATTTTTGTCCTTTTCTTTATGCTATGTTTTGTAATTTTGAGTGTATCTGTCTTTCTTCTTAAGTGTTTTATGTTTTTATGCTATTTTAGGTGATACTTTAATTTTCACTTCTGGAATTTTTATTTTATTTTAAATACCATATATTTGACCTTGATTATATCTATCTATCTATCTATCTATCTATCTATCTATCTATCTATCTATCTATCTATTTATCTATCTATTATTATTCCTTTTTTGTCTTTTGTCATTTTAGGGCCATACCCATGGCATGTGGAGGTTCCCAGGCTAGGGGTCTAATCGGAGCTGTAGCCACTGGCCTGCGCCACAGCCACAGCAATGCGGAATCCGAGCTGCATCTTAAACCTACACCACAGATCATGGCAATGCCGGATCCTTAACCCAGTGAGCGAGGCCAGGGATTAAACCCACAACCTCATGGTTCCTAGTCGGATTCGGTAACCACTGAGCCACGATGGGAACTCCTCTTTTTATTTTTTTAAAACCTAACAAATACATTTATTGTCTGTAGCTGATCCTTCTAATACCTATGCCTTGTTCATCTAATGTTGCTAGCAGCACCTTTTCCCCTGAGGTGTTTTGTGGTTTTTACCATGATCTCATGTTCAATGGAATTTTCCCTGTGGGAATTCTTTGAAACCTAGATTGAAAGTGGATTTCTCCAGAAAGTTTTCTTTTCTTTCTTTTTTTTTAAATTGGAGTATGGTTGATTTACAATGTTGTGTTAATTTCAGCAACATTATATATATATATATATATATATATATATATATATGTACACACACACACACACACATATACTTTCTCAGATTCTTTTCCATTGTAGGTTATTATAAGATATTGAATATAGTTCCCTGTAAGTAGGTCTTTGCTGTTTCTTTTATACGTAGTGGTGTTTATCTGTTAATCCCAAACTCCTAATTTATCCCTCCTCCTCTTCCTGTCATAAAATTGTTTTCTCTGTCTATGAGTCTGTTTTGTAAATAAGTTCATTTGTATTTTTTTTTTTTTTTGCCTTTTTAGGGCTGCACTTGTGGCATATGGAAGTTTCTAGGCTAGGCGTCAAATCAGCAGTTTGGGTTCTGAGCTGCGTCTGTGACCTGCACCACAGCTCACGGCAACGTCAGATCCTTAACCCACTGAGTAAGGCCAGGGATCAAACCCGAGTTCTCATGGATACTAGTCAGGTTCTTTTCCACTGAGCCACAATGGGAACTCCATTTGTATCATTTTTTCAGATTCCACAAATAAGTGATATCATATGGTATTCGTCTTTCTCTAACTGACTTCACTTAGTATGAGCATCTCTAGGTCCGTCCATGTTGCTGTAAGAGAATGTTTTCTTAATTATTCTGCCAGGTACCTGGGAGCCCCACCAACCCAGGATTGTTTTAAAATCAATGGTCAGCATCAGTGTGAAATAAATACTACACCTGGAGTGTGTTTCAACACAAACTTCTGGTCACACACTCCTGGCACGTGCAAGGCTCCTACTTGTGCCCCGCTCTTCCCACCCCACCCTGCTGCCCTCTTAGACACGGACAGAAGTTGCTCTTGGGCACTTTATATGCTAAAGGTGAGCCCGTGCCCATCCTCCAGATGCATGTCTGGAAAACATGGATTCCCTGTTCTAAAGGCCCTCCTCCGCGCCTTTTCTGTGCCTGGATGTGGGACGGGAAGGAGGCATAGGACCTGCCCTCGTGGTGCTGACCCTCTGCGGGGAGGAAATGGTGACTAAGATTTATTGAGCCCTCATCTGCACCACCCACCAGCTTCGTGCTTTCCATGTGTCCCCGAGACCTGGCTGTGACCTTGAGTGCAGCTCTGTCGTCAGGGTTTGTGGATGAGGAACCACCGGGTGCAGGGGCTGTGTGTGTGTTGTGGGGGGGTGAGCTGGCACTGGGATTTGTGCCCCAGTGGGAGCTGTATGGGGAAAGGGGGGCACCTGCAGCTGCGCCCTTGACCTCCTGCTCCCTTCTCGCAGCGGCTGTGCATGCCTGTGTACTGCAGGTACCAGTTCCACGAGACTCCAGTGCACAGGACTGAGGGCCAGCCCCACGGCACCAATGTCTACTTCCAGGACATCAATGTCATCTTCCTGGGGGCGATGCACCCCAGTGACCTGCGGGAGTACCTGGAGGGCCCTCCCATGGTGGTGGAAGTTCATGACCGTGACCGCAAGTCGGAGGGGTATTCCCGCAAGCCCACCCTGTTTGGGGAGGACCCCCTGGACTCATACCTCAACCTCCAGGCCCTCATCTCCCCCAAAGAGACAGAGAACAACCCCTTTGAGTACCAGGAGAAGACGTGGGACCCTTATGGGGTCGCCCAGGTCAGCTTTGCTGACCTCCTCCTCGGCCACAAGTACTTGAACCTGGTGGTCCCCGTCCACAGCTCCGAGCCCAAGGCCACGGCCGTTGGCCAGGACTGCAGGAGCAGGAAGGCGGTGGAGTCCCGGGTCCCCAGGGATGGCCTCCAGTGTGGCCCGATGCCCACCGGCAACTACCTGGAGGCCAGCACCCTGCTGAAGCTGCGGGTGGACGTGGCAGTGCCACTGCGGGCTAGGCCCGAGGCCCCCGAGACCACGGCTGCCCAGTTTGGCCGCATCATCTTTGTGTTCGACTCCAGGAAGATCTCCCTCCTGCTCAGCCTCCTGCAGGACATCACCGTGATCAACGCCAGGGCCCTGGACCTGGGCTCCTACCCGCTAGAGGACATGCAGCAGATCCTGTCTGCCTTTAAGTTGCGGGTGAAGATCCAGGAGAGGCAGGACCTGGACGTGCTCACCGGCTTCCACCTGCTGGATGGGAGTGTCCACCTCCTTATCCTGGAGGGCCTGGCCGACCAAGGCTTGAAGCAGCTGTGGGAGGGCCACCAGAGCCGGTAAGTGCGACCGGCGGGGGCATCTGGGTGGGGAGAGGTCTCTCAGAGCCCAGCTCATGTTCAGGGTGTCCGCCTGAGGGTTGGATCTGCTGATACAGTGCTCCTTGGGGTTTGTGCGGGGCGCTTGGCAGGGTTCATCCTTGGGGAACAGGGAGAGCTTCTTGCCTTTGGTTGAAGGGGAGACTTCAGTGCTCTGTGGAAGGGACGATGGGCCATGAAAATGGGATCTGCCTTGAGCTCTCTGCGGGGCCTGTGGTCTCTTGGGAAGCGGTGTTTGCGTGGCCCTGAGCAGGGCGCCACAAGGACTGAGATTTCAACTCGGCCCAAGAAAGACGTGTCTGATTCTCCTGAAGCTGGAGGGACTGCAGAAGGTTCTGTCCCTGGAGGCCTTCGGTGCCCTGCTGGCCATTCACTGGAGACGTTGCAGAGGCCATTAAAGTATCCCCTTCTGGGCTGGAGCAAGCGGCCCCTCGTGGCTTCCATTCTTTTGTCTTGGTGACATGATAACTCTCTTCTTTGCTGACATGCAAGCATCCTAGTGGGATAAATAGGGCCGCCCTCCTCCAGTCTGGACACTCCCACCTGTCCTCAGGGCTCAGACGCCCCAGGACCCAGGTGCTGATAGCAGGGAGTCTGGAAGTTGAGTCTGTCTGCCCAGGAGGGGAGTGCAGTCCTTGGGGGCCCATCCTGTGCTGATGGGCCCAGCGCACTGGGGCAGCGGTGCATGGCTGGATGTCTGCCCAGGAGAACTGAAAGCTACATCCATCCAAAAGCCTGCATGCAAATGCTCGCGGCAGCATTACTTGTAACAGTCACAAAGTGACCACGCAAATGCCCATCAACCAATGAGCACAATGGGGTCTATTCATAGCAGGGAATACTATTCAGCCATAAAAAGGGAATGTCGTCCTGGTACACATACCAGCATGGATGGACCTTGAAAACATTGTGCTGAGTGAAATAAGTCAGACAGAGAAAGATAAAGACGGTGTGATCTCACTTCTTTGTGGAGTCGACACAGTACAACTAACTAGTGAATATAACAAGAAAGAAGCAGACTCAGATATGGAGAAAAACTAGTGGTTACCAGTGGGGAGAGGAAGGGGGGAGGGGCAAGAGAAGAGGAGGGGGATTAGAGGGGCAGACTACCATGCATAGAATAAGTAAGCTACGAGGACGTATTATATGGCACAGAACAGTATTTTGAGGTAATTACACATGGAGCACAATCTAAAAATCTTGAATCACTGTGCTGTACCCCCTAAGCTAATATAACATTGTAAATCAACTATACCTTGATAAAATTAGGCTAATAAAGGAAGCCAGGCATCAAGGGCTGCATATTTATGATTCTATGTATAAAAAATATCTAGAGTTTAGAGTTCCCATCGTGGCTCAGTGGAAATGAATCCAACTAGGAACCATGAGGTTGTAGGTTCGATCCCTGTTCTCACTCAGTGGGTTAGGGATCCGGTGTTGTCGTGAGCTGTGGTGTAGGTTGCAGATGCAACTCGTATCCCACGTTGCTGTGGGATCGTAGCCGGCAGCTATGGCTCTGATTAGACCCCTAGCCTGGGAACCTCCACATGCCGTGGGTATGGCCCTAAAAACGACAAAAGACAAAAAAAAAAAATCTAGACTAGTCAAATCCATAGAGATAGACCAGTGGTTTCCAGGATCTGAGAGGCAGGCTGAGGGAGAAGTGGGGAGGGACAGTTAATTAAGTTCACTGTTTGGGGGGTACACTATTTTGTTTTATTTGCATTAAATTTCACCATCAACCACTGAGCTTAAGTATATGCTGGCCCTGTGTTCACATTTCTGAAATAAAAATGGACAATTTTAGGAGTGCAGAGTATTATACGGTACACAACATATTACACAATTAGAGAAAATGTAGGGGGCGGTAGAGCTGTAAATACCTTTACACAAGTAGTGGCCTTAAGATAAGGACAGGCCCTACATTGAGTAGAAAGATCTGTTCAGGACTGAAGAAAGAGACCCTCGGCTGTTGACAGAGCCTTCCCTGGACCTCAGACTTGAGACAAACCAAGGAGTCTGTCCCTATACAAACACCCCTGAATTCAGGGAAATCAGTAACAGGACAGATATTAAGGAAATGGCAAGAGCCAATGAGGACCGTGGGGGCCAGCTGGAAGCGAGCGGGGCTGACTGGAGGTGGGACATGTTGCAGCTCAAGGCCAGGATTTGTAGGTGAAAAAGGCAGTCTGGATACAAGTGGCCAGTGCATTCTTCAGAATCCCCTCTTCTAACAAGTTGCTTTCCTCCAATAGAGTGAAATTCATTGTATGTAGTAGAGGATGTGCCTGCTCCAGAGGGTTGGCTTTTGCCCTTGGCCTCTGGGAGGTGATCTGTGTCATACCCGGCAGGAGTGTCCTTGTTTAGGCTGGGAGCTGGCCGCACAGGGTCTCAGGGAGAAGCCTCCCCTGACAGTCAGAGGGTGGAGGCTGGTGGTGCCAGAAAGACCAGCAGTGTGACTAGGGCTTGGGTCATGCCGTGTCACTTGATACGGAGACTGAGGTTGTTCTGTGGGCCATCAGTCAGTGGTGTAAAAACTGGACACCAGGGCCGGGGGAGCTACTTTGTGTAACTTGTCCTTTCTCCAGCCTAAAAATATCTTTTCCAAAGGAAAAGTTTTGAATTTTCATGGAGTCCAGTTAATTGATTTTTTTTTTTTTTTTTGCTTTTGTAGATTGTGCTTTTGGAGCCATGTTTATGACTTCTTCACAGAGCCTTAGGTCTTGAGTATTTTTCTGTTTTCTTCCAAAAGATTCATAGTTTTAGGGTTTACTTTTTTTGTTTTTACGGCTGCACCCACAGCATATGGAAGTTCCCGGTCTAGGGATTTAATCCAAGCTGCAGCTGTGACCTGTATCACAGCTATGGCAACGCCGGCTCCTTTAACCCACTGTGCTGGGCAAGGGATCGAACCTGTGCCTCCACAGTGATCTGAGCTGCTGTAGTCAGATTCTTAACCCACTGTGCCACAGTGGGAACTTCATTTTATAGTTTATTTTTTAAATTTATTTATTTATTTATTTATTTATTTAGGCTTTTTGTCTTTTTAAGGCCGCACCCGCGGCATATCGAGGTTCCCAGGCTAGGGGTCGAATAGGAGCTGTTGCTGCTGGCCAGATCCGAGCCATGTCTTCGACCTACACCATAGCTCACGGCCAGATCATTAACACACTGAACAATACCAGGGTTCGAATCCACAATCTCATGGTTCCTAGTCAGATTATTTTCCACTGTGCCAGGACGGGATCTCCTATTTTTTTATTTTTAGTGATTTTTATTTTTTCCATTATTGTTGGTTTATAGTATTTTGTCAATTTTGCTTTTTAGGGCCATACCTGCAGCATATGGAGGTTCCCAGGCTAGGGGTCTAATCGGAGCTGTAGCCACTGGCCGACGCCACAGCCACAGCAATGCCAGATCCTAGCCACATCTGCAACCTACACCATAGTTCACAGCAATGCTCGATCCTTAACCCACTGAGAAAGGCCAGGGATCGAACCCGCAACCTCATGGTTCCTAGTCGGATTCGTTAAATGCTGTGCCACGATGGGAACTTTTGTCAATTTCTACTGTACAGCAAAGTGACCCAGTCATGCACATATATATATGCATTCTTTTTCTCATATTATCCTCCATCATGTTCCATCACAAGTGACTAGATACAGTTCCCTGTGCTATACAGTAGGATCTCATTGCTTATCCATTCCAAAGGAGATAGTTTGCATCTATTAACCCCAGGTTCCCAGTCCATTCCACTTCTTCCCTCTCCCCCTTGGTAACCAGAAGTCTGTTCTCCAAGTCCATGAGTTTCTTTTCTGTGAAAAGGTTCATTTGTGCTGTATATTAGATTCCAGATATAAGTGATATCATATGGTATTTTTCTTTCTGACTTCACTTAGTGTGAGAATCTCTGGTTCCATCCACGTTGCTGCAGCAAGTGGCATTATTTTGTTCTTTTTATGGATGAGTAGTATTCCATTGTGTATATAACCACATCTTCTGAATCCATTCATCTGCCAATGGACATTTAGGTTGTTTCCACGTCTTGCCTATTGTGAATAGTGCTTCAGTGAACATAGGGGTGTGTGTATTTTTTTCAAGGAAAGTTTTGTCCGGATATATGCCCAAGTGTGGAATTGCTGGGTCATATGGCAGTTCTATATTTAGTTTTCTGAGGTGCCTCCATACTGTTTTCCATAGTGGTTGTACCAATTTACATTCCCACCAACAGTGTAGGCGGTTACCCTTTTCTCCATATCCTCTCCAGCCTTTGTTATTTGTTGACTTGTTAATGATGGCCATTCTGATAGGTTTGGGGTGGAACCTCATAATAGTTTTGATTTGCATTTCTCTAATACTTAATGATGTTGAGCATTTTTTCATGTGCCTGTTGGCCATCTGTTTATCTTCTTTGGAGAAATGTCTATTCAGATCTTTCGCCCAGTTTTCAACTGGGTTTTTTTTTTTTTGTTTATTTTTGCAGTTGAGTTGTATGTCATTTGTATGTTTTAGAGATTAAGCCCTTGTCAGTTGTATCATTTGAAACTATTTTATCCCATTTTGTAGGTTGTCTTTTTTTTTTTTTTTTATGGTTTCCTTTGCTGTGCAAAAGCTTGTCAGTTTCATTAGGTCCCATTAGTTTATTTTTGCTTTTATTTCTGTTGCCTTGGGAGTCTGACCTAAGGAAAACATTTGTAAGGTTGTTGTCAGAGAATGTTTTGCCTATGTTCTCTTCTAGGAATTTGATGGTATCTTGTCTTACATTTAAGTCTTTAAGCCATTTTGAGTTTATTTTTGTGTATGGTGTGAGGGTGCGTTCCAGTTTCATTGATTTACATGTGGTTGTCAAGGTTTACCAGCACTCCTTGCTGAAAAGACTGTCTTTTTCCAGTTTTATATTGTTGCCTCCTTTGTCAAAGATTAATTGACCGTAGGTGTCTGGGTTTATTTCTGGGCTCTCTATTCTGTTCCATTGATCTGTATGTCTGTTTTGGTACCAGTACCACACTGTCTTGATTACTGTAGCTTTGCAATATTGCCTGAAGTCTTGGTTTACTTTTAAGTTTATGATTCATTTTGAGTAATCTTTTTGCATAAGTTGTAAGGTTTAGGTTGAGTTTTTTCCATTTCTAAAAAATGGAGGGATAATTTGCACATAACATTATGTTTCAGGTATACAGCTTGATTCAATATTTGTATATATTGAATATTACTTATCACTACATAAGTCTAGTTAACATCCACCATCATAGATAGATACATACATACATACAAGCAGAGATATCTCCTTTACTGTTTTTGTTTTTGCTCTTTTGGCCTTTAAGCAGTCAAATAAAAACATTTCCATAAATAAATCCTGAAGCTATATATTACAATGTAAGTTAAAACAATCAAGGAATGAAAAGCCAACTCTTGGGGAAAAAAAATCCATCATCATGCATAGTTACAGAGTTTTTTTGTGATAAGAATGCTTAAGATATACTCTCTTAGAGTTCCCATCATGGCTCAGCAAGCTAGGAACTTGACAGTATCCATGAGGGTACTGGCCTCATCCTCAATCCCTACCTCACTCAGTGGGTTAAGGATCTGGAGTTGCTATGAGGTGTGGTGTAGGTCACAGATGTGGTTCATATCTGGCAATGCTGTGGCTGTGGTATACGCCAGCAGCAGCAACTGCTATTCAACCCCTAGCCTGGCAACATCCATATGTTGCAAGAGTGGCCATAAAAAGGAAAAACTCTGCTCTCAAGTATGCGAAATATTAGTATTAACTATACAATGTACAGTATATCCCCAAGGCTTATTTTATAAATATTTTAATAACATTTTGATACCCTTCACCAATTTTGCTCATGCCACACACTCAGCTTCTGGCAGCTACCAATTTGTATTCTGTAACTTTGAGGTTGGGTTTTTTTTTAATGAATTTTATGATATTTATAGGTGTACAAAAATCATTGCAACCAAATTTTATAGCATTACCGTCCAAAACCCTCAGTGCATCCCTCCAACCCCCCCGACCTGTCTCATTTGGAAACCATAAGTTTTCCAAAGTCTGTGAGTCAGTATCTGTTCTGCCAAGAAGTTCATTGTGTCCTGTTTTTCATTTCCACATGTAAGTGGTACCATTTGATGTTGGTGTCTAATTGTCTGACTGGCTTCATGTCGCATAATTTCTAGGTCCATCCATGTTGCTGTAAAGGTTGTTATTTCATTCCTTCCAGTGGCTGAGTAATATTGCATTGTGTATGTGTACCACATCTTCCCTATCCACTCCTCTGTCGCTGGGCAATCAGGTTGTTTCCATGCCTTGGCTGTTGTATAGAGTGCTGCAGTGAACACTGGAGTACACGTGTCTTTTCGAGTCATGGTTTTCTCTGGATAGTAGCCCAGGAGTGGGATTGCTGGTTCCAATGGTAATTCTGTTTTCAGTTCTCCGAGGAATGTCCATACTGTTTGCCACAGTGGTTGCGCCAGTTTGCATTCCCACCATCAGTGTAATAGGGATCCTTTTTCTGCACACCCTCTCCAGCACTTACTGTCTGTAGACTTTTTGATGACGGCCATTCTGGCCGGGGTATGGTGGTACCTCCTAGTGGTTTTGATTTGCATTTCTCTAATAACGGGTGATGCTGAACATCTTTTCATGTGTTATTTGGCCATCTGTACGTCTTCTTTGGAGAACTGTGTGTTTAGATCTTCTGCCCGTTTTTTGATGGAGTTGTTGGTTTGTATTTTTGGGGGGGGTATGGATCGGTGGGAGGTGTTTGTAAATTTTGGAGATTAATCCCTTGTCAGTCGATTGATTTGCAGATATTTTGTCCCAGTCTATGGGTTGTCTTTTTGTTTTGTTTAGGGTTTCCTTTGCTGTGCAGACACTTTTTGGGGGTCTTGTTTGGTCTCTTCTAGGGCCGCACCCACGGCATAGGGAGGTTCCCAGGCTAGGGGTCTAATCGGTGCTGTAGCCGCTGGCCTACCCCACAGCCACAGCAATGTGGGATCCAAGCCGCTTCTGTAACCTATACCACAGCTCATGGCAACGCCGGATCCGTAACCCACTGTGGGAAGCCAGGGATCAAACCTGCCACCTCATGGTTCCTAGTCGGATTCGTTAAGCGCTGAGCCACGTCGGGAACTCCAGAAACTTGAAAGTTGAATGAAGTCGCATTTGTTTCTTTTTCTTTTTCTTGTCATGACTAACAGGTGGATGTGCGAGGATGTTGCTGTCATTATGTCAGAGAGTGTTTGGCCTCTGTTTTCCTCTGAGTTTTATAGTATCTGGTCTTATATCTAGGCCTTTAATCCATTTTTTTTGTCTTTTTTTTTGCCTTTATGTAGAGCCGCACCCGCGGCATATGGAGGTTCCCAGGCTAGGGTTCTAACAGGAGCTGTAGCTGCCGGCCGACGCCACAGCCACAGCAACACGGGATCCGAGCTGCGTCTGCAACCTACACCACAGCTCACAGCAACGCCGGATCCTTAACCCACTGAGCAAGGCCAGGGATTGAACCCGCAACCTCATGGTTCTTAGTCGGATTCGTTAACCACTGAGCCACGAAGGGAACTCCCCTTTAATCCATTTTGAATTTATTTTTGTTCATGGTGTTAGGAAGTGTTCTAGTTTCATGTTTTGACGTGTGGCTGTCCAGTTTTCCCAGCATGACTTCTTGAAGAGGCTGCCTTTTCTCCACTGTGTATGCTTGCCTGCTTTGTCCTAGATTAGTTGAGTATGGGGTGCGTGGGTTTAATTCTGGGCTTTCTATCCTGTTCCACTGATCTATATTTCTGTCTTTGTGCCAGTACCATATGGTTTTGATGGCTGTCGCTTTGTAGTATAGTGTGAAGTCAGGGAGCCTGATTCCTCCAGCTCCATTTTTCTTTTTTAGTTTTCTTTAGCCATTCTGGTTCTTTTGTGCTTCCAAACAAACTTTAAAATATTTTGTTCTGGTTCTGTGAAGAATGCCCTTGGTAATTTGATAGGGATTGCATTGAATCTGTAGGTTGCCTTGGGTAGTATATTCACTTTGATAATATTGACTCTTCCATTCCAAGAGCATGGCATGTTTTATCATCTGTTCATGTCATCCTTAATTTCTTTCCTCATCATCTTATAGTTTGTAGAATACATGTCTTTTGTCTCTTAAGGTAGGTTTATTCCTAAGTATTTGATACTTTTTTTTCAATAGTGAATGTGATTTCTTCCCTAATTTCTCTTTCTGATCTTTCATTGTTAGTATATAGAAATGCAGTTGATTTCTGTGTATTAATTTTGCATCCTGCAGCTTTTTCAAATTCATTGATGAGCTCTAACCATTTTCTGGTAGAGTCTTTAGGATTCTTTAGGTATAGTATTATGTTAGTGATACTATACCTAGAGAATCACCAATAGTGATAGTTTTGCTTCTTCCCTTCCAATTTGGATTCCTTTAATTTCTTTTACTTCTCTGATTACTGTGACTAGTACCACCGAAGCTATGTTGAATAGTAGTGGCAAGAGTGCGCATCCCTGTCTTGTTCCTGATCTCAGCGGGAATTCTTTCAGCTTTTCACCATTGAGAATCATGTGAGTTCTTGATTTGTCATATGGCCTTCATTATGTTGAGGTAGGTTCCCCCTGTGCCCACTTTATGGAGGGTTTTTATCAGATATGGGTGTTGGATTTTGTCAAAGGCTTTTTGTGCATCTAGTGAGAGGATCGTAAGGTTTTTATTCTTCAGTTTGTTAACGTGGTAATTGATTTGCAGAAACTGAAGAATCCTTGCATCCCTGGAATAAATCCCACTCGATCGTGATGTACAATCCTTTTAATGTATTGTTGGATTCACTTGGCTAGTATTTTGTTGAGGATTTTTGCATCTATATTCATCAGTGAAAGTAGCCTATTATTTTCTTTTTAAGTGGTATCTTTGTCTGCTTTTGGTATCAAGGTGACGGTTTCCTCATACAATGAGTTTGGGATTTTCCGTTTCTCTGCAATTTTTTGGAAGAGTTTCAGAAGGATAGGTATAGCTCTTCTCTAAATGTTTGATAGAATTCACCTGTGAAGCCATCTAGTCCTAGAGTTTTGTTTTTTGGAAATTTTTAAATCACAGTTTCTATTTTAGAACTTGTGACTGATCTATTCATCTTTTCTGTTTCATCTTGGTTTAGTTTTGTAAGATTGTACTTTTTAAGAATATGTCCATTTCTTCTAGGTTTTCCATTTTATTGCCATATAGTTGCATATAGTAGTCTCTTATGATCCTTTGTATTTCTGTGATGTCCATTTTTACTTCTCCCTTTTCATTTCTAATTTTATTGATTTGTGTCCTCTCTTTTTTTCTTAATAAGTCCAGCTAAGAGTTTATCAATTTAGTTGATCTTTTCAAAGAATCATCTTTTAGTTTTATCGATCTTGTCTGTGGTTTTCTTCGTTTCTATTTCATTGATTTCTGCTCTAATCTTTATGGTTTCTTTTCTTCTACTGACTTTAGGTCTTTTCTGTTCTTCCCTTTCTAGCTGCTTTAGTTGTAAAATTAGGTTGCTTATTTGAGCTTTTTCTTGTTTCCTGAAGTAGACTTGTATTGCTATAAACTTTCCTCTTAGAACTGCTTTTGCTGCATCCCAGAGGTTGTGAAATATCGTATCTTTGTTGTCCTTTGCTTCTAGGTATTTTTTGATTTCCTCTTTGAATTCTTCAGTGATCCATTGGTTGTTTCATAGCATGTTGTTTAGTCTCCACGTGTTTGTGTTTTTTGCCATTTTTTTCTTGTTGTTGATTTCCATTAGTATAGCATTTTGATCAGAAAAGATGCTTGATATGATTTCAGTTTTCTTAAAGTTACCAAGGTTTGATTTGTAGCTGAGGATGTGATCAATCTTAGAGAATGTTCCGTGCGCACTTGAGAAAAATGTGTATTCTGTTGCTTTTGGATGGAATGTCCTATAAATATCTGTTAAGTCCATCTGGTCTAATACTTTATTCAGGGCCTGTGTTTCCTTATGGATTTTCTGTCTGGATGTTCTATCCGTTGCTGTAAGTGGGGTGTTAAAGTCCCCCACTATGATTGTGCCATTGTTGATTTCTCCTTTTAAGGTTGTAGCCTCTCTTACTTCTGATGTTTGCCTCCCCTGTGGCTGAAGTTGGTATTGGGGGGAGGAGGGTTTCTTGCTGTAGGCTTCCTGATGGGAGGGACTGGTGCCTGCCCACTGGTAGGTGGGGATGATTCCTATCCCTCTGGTAGGTGGGTTTTGTCTTTGGATGAGATTAGAGGCTGGCTGTGTGCCTGAGGGATCTTTAGGCAGCCTGTTTACTGATGGGTGGGGCTATGACCCCACCTGGATTATTGTTTGGCCTGGGCCTTCTCAGCCCTGATGGGAGGGGCCAGATTTTCCCAAAAGTGGCTACCTCCAGAGAAATGCAGGCTGATGAATGTTCCCAAGAACTTTGCCTCCAAAGCCCTTCCCCCACAACAAGCCACAGTCAGCCCTGTTTTCTTAGGAGATCCTCCAAGAATTGCAGTCAGGTTTGACCCAGATTCCTATGGAGACTCTGCTTTGCCCTGGGACCAGGTGCACATGAAAGTCTGTGTGCGCCTTTTAAGAATGCGGTCTCCATTTCCCCCAGTCCTGTGGAGTGCCTGCACACAAGCCCCGCTGTCCTTCAATGCCAGATGCTCCGAGAGCTCTTTCTCCCTGTGCCGGATCCACAGGCGTGGGGATTTGACATGGGGCTCATGACTCTCAGTCCTTAAGGTGAGTCTCTGTGATACAGTTACTTTCCAGTCTGTGGGGCTTCCCATCCAGGAGGTCTGTGGTTGCTTATATCGTGTAATCACCCCTCCTGCTTCTTGATGTGGTCTCTTTGTCTTCTGGAGTAGAATATCTTTTTGAAAGATTTCAGTCCATTTGGTTGAAGGTTGCTTGGCATTTGTTTGTAATTTTGTTGTTTTTATGAGAGAAGTTGAGTTCCAGTCCTTCTATTCCATGTTTATCCCATCTTCTCTCCAAGTCTTTAAAACATTTTGAGTTAATTCTTGCATATGTGTAAGATGGTGGTCCATTTTCATTGTTTTGTATGAGACTGTCCAGCTTTCCCAATGCTGTTTATTGAGGAGACTGTCATTTCCACATTGTATATCCTTGGCTGGTTTGTCATAAGTGGATTGGCCATATATGCATTTGTTTGTTTCTGGACTCTCTATTCTGTTTCATTGATCCATGTGTCTGTTTTTATGACAATACCATACTGTTTTGATTACAATAGCTTTATAATGTAGTTTGAAATCAGGAAGTATAATGCCTCAATCTTTTTTTCCTTCCTCAAGATTACTTTTGCTGTTTGGAGTCTTTTGTGGTATTGTACAAGTCTTTAGATTGTTTGTTCTCTTTCTGTGAAAAGTGCCATTGGAATTTTGACAGGGATTGCACTGACTCTGTAGTTTGTTTTGGATAATATGGACCTTTTAACAATATTAATACTTCGTCCAGCTTTCTTTTCATTCCCCTGCACATGGAATATCTTTTTCCCTCCTTTACTTTCAGTCTTTGTGTGTCTTTATGCTTGAAGTCGATCTCTTGTAGGTAGCATATAGATGGGTCTTTTTTTTTTTTTTTAAGTCTATTCAGTCACTCTATGTCTTTTGGTTGGAGTATTTAGTACATTTCCATTTAGAATAATTGTTGAGGTGATCCCTGCTGGCTTAGCTGGTTAAGGAGCCCACCAACAGTGTAGGTTTCCCTTTTTTCCACACCCTCTCCAGCATTTGTTATTTGCAGACTTACTAATGATGGCCATTCTAACTGCTGTGAGGTGGTACCTCATTGTAGTTTTGATTTGCATTTCTCTAATTATTAGTGATGTTAAGCATTTTTTTGTGCCTATTGGCCATCCAGATGTCTTCTTTGGAGAAATATCTATTTAGGTCTTCTGCCCACTTTTCAGTTGGGTTGTTTGGTTTTTTTGCTGTTGAATTACATGAGTTATTTGTATATTTTGAATATTAATCCCTTGTCAGTTGCATCATTTAAAACTATTTTCTCCTATTCCATAGATTGTCTTTTTTTTTAATGGTTTCTTTGCTTTGCAAATCTTGTAAGTTTGATTAAGTCCCATTGGTTTATTTTTTTAATTTCTATTGCCTTGGGTGTCTGACTTAAGAAAACGTTTGCATGGTTGATGTTAGAGAATGTTTTACCTATGTTCTCTTCTGGGAATTTTATGGTGTCTTGTCTTATGTTTAAGTCTTTAAGCCATTTTGAGTTTATTTTTGTGCGTGGTGTGTGGGTGCATTTTAGGTTCATTGATTTACATGCAGCTGTCCGGTTTTCCCAGCACCACTTACTGAAGAGACTGTCTTTCCCATTTTACATTCTTGACTCCTTTGTAAATGATTAATTGACCATAGGTGTCTGGGTTTATTTCTGGTTTCTCTGTTCTGTTCCATTGGTCTGTATGTCTGTTTTTGTACCAGTACCACACTGTCCTGATTACCATAGCTTTGTAATATTCTCTTAAGACTGGGAGAGTTATGCCTCCTGCTTGTTTCCCCCTCCTCAGGATTGCTTTGGGAATCATGCATATTTTATGATTCTATATCAGTTTTTGGTTTGTTTTAGTTCTGTGAAAAATGTCATGGGTAATCTGATAGGGACCATGTTATATCTATAGATTGCTTTGGATAGCATGGTCATTTTAGCAATATTCTTCCAATCCAGGAGCATGGAATATTTTTCCATTACTTAGAATTGTCTTTAATTTCCTTGATGAATGTTTTAGAGTTCTCAGTATATAAGTCTTTCACCTCCTTCATCAGGTTTATTCCTGCGTATTTAATTTTTTGGTGTGATTTTAAAAGACACTGGGGTTTTTTACATTCCCATTCTTTTCTTTTTCTGTCTTTTTAGGGCCCCACCTGCAGCATATGGAGGTTCCCAGGCCAGGGGTCTAATCAGAGCTGTTGCTGCCAGCCTGTGCCAGAGCAACAGCAATGCTGATCTGAGCTGCCTCTGTGACCTACAGCACAGCTCATGGCAACACCAGATCCTTAACCCACTGAGTGAGGCCAGGAATCAAATCCTCAACCTCCTGGTTTCTAGTCAGATTCGTTTCTGCTGTGCCATGACGGGAACTCCTACATTCCCTTTCTGATACTTGTTTTATATATATCTGTATATAGGATGTGTGTGTGTGTGTATAATTTTTTTTTTTTTTTTTTTTTTGCTGCACCCATGGCATATGGAAGTTCCCAGGCCAGACTGACTCTGAGCCACAGCTGTGACCTACACCACAGCTGTGGCAATGCTAGATCCTTGGTGGGGATCAAACCTGAGTTGCCACAGAAACAATGCCAAATCTAAACCCACTGCACCACAGTGAGATCTCCATGTTTTATATTTTTGGTATCACATTTTACATCCTTTTATATTAGGATCTTTTAACTAGTTATTGTAATTTTATTTATTTTTATTACTTTTGTCTTTTAACCTTCACACTAGGTTTATAAGTGATTAATTCACTGCTTTTACTATATATTTACCTTTGCTAGGGGGATTTATACTTTCATTTTTTTTGGCAATTTATTTTTTAGGGCTGCACCCACAGTATATGGAGGTTCCCAGGTTAGGGTTCGAATTGGAGCTACACCTGCCATCCTATGCCACAGCCACTGCAATGTCAGATCTGAGCCACATCTGTAACCTACACCACAGCTCACAGCAATGCCAGATCCATAACCCACTGAGTGAGGTCAGAGATCAAACCCATGGTTCCTAGCTGGATTAGTTTCTGCTGTTCCATGATGGAAACTCCTCTCATATTTTTTATATTAGTAGTTAGCATCATTTCTTTTCCGATTAAAGAAATTTCTTAAGCATTTTTCTAAGAGTGGTTTAGTGGAAATGAACTCTGTTAGTTTTTCTTATCTGGAGAACTCTGTATCTCTTCTTCAGTTCTGAATGATAACTCTGCCAGGTAGAGTATTCTTTGTTGGAAGGCTTTGTACACTTTGAATACATAGCGCCACTTCCTTCTGGCCTGCAAAGTGTCTCCTGAAAAATCTGCTGACAGTCTTATGGGAGTTACCTTGTGCATAACAAGTTGTTTTTCTCTTCCTGCTTTTGAGCTTCTCTCCTCGTCTTTAACTTTTGACATTTTAATTATTATGTGTCTTGGTGTGGTTCTCTGGTTCATCTTACCTGGGATTCCACTTTGATGTGGCCCTTTTGTCTTTTGCCCTATGTGAAGGTGTCATTCAGCTAGTTTTTAGTGTTTCTTTTTTCCTAGAGGAAATTGTCATGTGTAGCTGCAGATTTGATGTCCCATGGGAGGAGGTGAGTTCAGAATCTTCCTATATCACCCTCTTGAACTGGAACATAGGTTGAGTTTTTATTTGTTTCATTTTGTCAATGGATATCCAATTTCTCCAGCACCGTTTGTTGGAAATATTATTTTCCTTTATAGAATTGCTTTTGCATCTTTATGAAAAAATCAGTTGGTCATAATTGTGTGTATCTATTTTACAGTTCTCAGTCCTGTTCCACTGATCAGTGTGTCTGTCCCATCACCATTACCACACCTTCTTGATTACCATAGCTATGTAATTAACATCAGGCCACTCTATTATCCTTTTTCAAATTTATTTTCACTTTTCTTTGCCTTTTCAAATACAGTATGCAGTATATATCTACAAAAATCCGTTCTAGACATTTAAAAAAACCTATTTGAAATAATTATAGACTCACAAAACATTATAAAAGTAGTAGAAAGGTTCCATGTGGCCAGTACTCCATTCTGCCCAGTGGTGGCACCTGGCGTATTGATGACACAGTACAGTTGTAGACCACAATTATCTGTTCTTAACTCAAATTTCACCAGAGAAATCGTTTTTGTTGTTGATTTTATTTTGCAGGTTCCATACATAAGTAAGAACATATAGTTTTTGTCTTTCTCTGTCTGACTTATTTTACTAAGCATAATGCCTTCCAGAACCACCTGTGTTGTTGCAGATGGCAAAATTTCATGTTCTTTAATGGCTAATAGTGCACTGTATCTATATATCTTCTTTATCCATTTATCCATTAATGGGCACTTAGGTTGCTTACATATCTTAGCTATTGTAAACTGGGGAGCAACAGGGCAGAGGAGGAGGGGGAGGAGGCAGAGTTGGGGGTTGGGGGCGGGTTGGCCAAGAGCAAGACAGTGAAACGGTTTCAGCGTTTTCACTACCAATCTCCCTTTCAAGAGCCCAGGTTTTGAATGACTGTCTACCAGGAGGCATTTATTACTAATTCCTTCCCTTGGTTTGCATGTTTTTAAACAAGTAAACCGTTCCCAACAAAACAGAACTCCTTACTCCTGGTGGGTAGAACTGCCAGCAGCACGGCCGGCCTCTCTTGCAGGGTCCCCCAAGAGGAGCAGGGCGGGTACAAGGTGCTCTACAACTCGGAGCTGCGCTTCCGCAGCCGCCTCTACGCGGACCTGGAGACTGTCCTCTACCACGTGCGCCTGTTCCAGCCGCTGGCATGGCTGATGAAGCATGCGGCGCTCTATGTGCGCAACGCCGTGCCGCAGCCAGTCTTCCAGGCGCTGAACAGGTATGCCCGGGACGCCCCCGGCCAGTTGCTCCCTCAGCCTCTTGTGCTCGTGCTGCAAGAGCATCCTGGGGAAAGGAGACAACCAGGCACACTGTCTCCCCGTCTTTGGGAATGTTCTAGAATAGCCTGAGGAATGAGTGCTGGGGCAGCCAAGAGGCTGGAACCACAGGATCCCCCAGCCAACACCATCTTTCTTTCCCACCTGAAGCCTTCCATTCCTGTCTGCTTCTTCCCTAACCTCCCCTACCCCATCTCATTCCTCTGGAAGCCATTTTCTGGAGCCCTGGATCTTTCAGGACTTGATACTTTTCACCTGCACACGACCTTCTGGTTACACCCTGGCCCCTGGGAGGCTGTACCCCATTCTGGGCATCTGCTGGGGGTGGGGTGGGGCCAGGGGGTTGAGTTGAGCATCACTCTTGCTTGCTGGAAGTCAGCCCCTGGGTATGTGGGACCCCAGCACCCAGCCTGTTCTGGGAGGAGGGCTGAGAGGCAGAGACTGACCGAGGGCAGTAGGTACCCAGGGCCACGGCCAGGCTGGCAGCCCAGGAGGGTGGCTGGTTTTTTCAGAAAGTCAGGAAAGGGTGACCTTGAGAATAGAAGACAGACATTTTCAGGTGGACAATCTGCTCCTTTCGGGTCGGGGCAGGAGGTACCTTTATATTGTACAAGGGTCCCCCTCTTTAAATTTTTAGAGCCGGCAACAGATGAGGCCGAGTACTGCCCCCACCCCCCTTGCTAAATGTATTTATAAAGGAGACGGTGGGGCAGGGTGAGGGGAGAGAAAGGGCAAGAAAGAGAAGCAGACGTAGAGAAGGAGAATTCAGGGCAGAACAGCTTCCTCCCCCACCCCAGATCTGTGGGAGGGACTGGGCACCTGTAGATTGGGTCACCCCAAAACAGCGGCCAATAGGAGGCTTATGCTGGGGAGGGGCTGGAGCATTTGGGTGTCCAGAGCCTGTGGTCTGCCCCAGGAGGCTGGCCGTGGGGGACCTGGCGGGTGATAGGAGGTAGGGAGGGTTCCACTGGGAAGGGGGTGGGGGTGGGGGAGTGCTCACTGCACCCTAAGGAGCTTCCCCCCTATGGAGCCTCCGCTCTGTTCCCGTCTGAGTGGTCAGGAAGGAGAAGCTCCGGAAGGCCAGGCAGTGGGCCAGGGAGTCCAGCTAGGGGGAGGCAGAGCCCAGGCCCCAGGCATCAGCCTCACGGCAGAGCTCAGGAGCAGCGAACAACGGCTCCCGACCTGTGTTCTCCAGAGCCTCCATGCAGGTCAGTGCCTGCTGCTTGACGTGACCCTGAGCAGGCAGTGCGGGGTCCCCACTCACCCTGGCGGGGGTGACCACTCCAGCCTTGAGCTTTACTGAGCTGTGAGGCTCTGTGCCTAGTGCCCTCCTCCTGGGCAGGAAGGAACACTGAGTCTCCCCGCCCTCCACAGCCAGCCTGCTGAGGCTGCTTCCCAGTGGGCTGTGGGTTGGTGAGAGGTAGCGAATAAGACCACAGGAACCAAAAAGTAATCAGGGAAGAACATGGAGAGCCTCTAACTGCTGGGGCTTGGAGGGAAGAGGGAAAGAGGCCTTCCCTACTGTGGGCTCAGCAGGTGGAATGGAAGCTCCTGGTGCAGGGGCTGTGTGACCTGGGACCAGCTCATCACCCTCTCTGAGCTTCGTTTCCTCTGGTAAAATGGGGACAGTTGGACTTATCCTGCAGGGTAGGAGGCTGAGTGGGGCCCCTCTGCGTCTAGGATCTACTGCATCTGCCAGTATAGCACCAGGCTCAGGGATGTGGTCACCGGAGACCTGCTGCCCTCCTCTGCCATGATCAAGGAGTTGAGCCAGGAGTTTGGGTTACCCATATCCCAGGAAGACCTTACAGAGGGGAAACTGCTGGCCGTGTCTCCTCCTCCTGCCCCCAAACTTGACTTCCGGAACCGGAAATCCACCCTCACCGCTGAGATCCAGGAGCACCAGGAGAAGTACCTGCAGTGGCGAAACACCATGATCCTGAAGAGCAAAGACCAAAAGTGCAGCCTGATCCAGGTGGGCGTTCTCTCCCCCCGGGGCCTGAGCTGTCCCGTCACTTGCTGGGACATACAGCACAGGTGGTGGATTCTTGAGCAAAGCATCGCCTCTGGCCTGCGTCTGTTCTGCTAAGGGGCCCACGTGGGTGGGAAGGAGGTGCTGGGTTCAGGGCACAACCAGGCAGGGAGCTTTCACTCCCAACCCTGGTATAACTGGTCCTTCCAGAAGGAACGCTTTTAGGTGCATCTCCTTTTGTTTGGCCCCTGAGTTCATCTTAGAGAAAGAACTGTGTGTGTGTGTGTGTGTGTGTGTGTGTGTGTGTGACAGACAGAAAGACAGACATCTTGCTTAAACTGCAAAGGGTATGGATGTTATATGATGTCCAAGCAACACAGGAGATTAACCTGCATGAAAAAATCTGAGTAGAGATGAAGAGAACAGAAGACTGAGAAGCTGGTGAGGCGATGGGAGGACAAGTGCCTGTGGCCTGAATGGCCAAGTGCCTCCCTCAGTCCACGCTGACTAAAAAGACTTAAAAACAACATCTGAGATGTGACTTGAACTCACAGGCCCATGGTCTGTGTGGGTGAAGCCCCTGTCCCTCTCTCTCACCCCAATCTCTAGTTTAAAAAAAAAAAAAGTCTCAGAGGTTTTGTTTATTTTTTGCTTTTTAGGGGCTCACCCACGACATGTGAAGGTTCCCAGGCTAGGGGTCAAATTGGAGCTACAGCTGCCAGCCTACACCACAGCCACAGCAACATCAGATCCAAGCTGCATCTGTGACCTACACCAGGGCTCATGACAACGCCAGATCCTTAACCCACTGAGTGAGGCCAGAGATCGAACCTGTAACCTCATGGTTCCTCCTATTTGGATTCGTTTCCATTGTGCCATGAGGGGAACTCCATAAAGTCTCAGAGGTTTTAATATGTGTGCATTATTTATGAAAACCAATAAGGAGGCTGTTTTTCAATCTATTTTTTGTTTCCTAATTCATTAACTTCACTTTTTCATGATACCTTAAGACATTTTCTCCTTTTCTTTTCTTATTGACTATTTCATTCATTTAAATTCTTTTCTTAAAAAAATAAACTGTACTGGAGTATAGGTGACATACAGTGTTGTGTTATTTTCAGGTGTACAGTAGAGGCAGCCATAGTGTGTATGTGCCAATCGCAAACTCCCAGTCCATCCCTTCCCACAGTGTTTCCCCTTTGGTAACCATAAGTTTGGTTTCTTTATCTTTTGGGGGGGGGTGGCTGCACTTGGGGCATATGGAAGTTCCCAGCCACAGAAATGTAGGATCCGAGTCAAGTCTGTGAACTACACCACAACTCACAGCAACACCAGATCCCCGACCCACTGAGCAAGGCCAGGGGTTGAACCTGCATCCTCATGGATACTAATCGGATTTGTTTCTGCTGTGCTACAACAGGAATTCCTAAATTTGGTTTCAAAATCTTTGAGTCTGTTTCTATTTGTAAGTTCTTTTGTATCATTTTTATTAAATTCTACATATTAGTGATCTCATATGATTATTTGCCTTTCTCTGACTTACTTCACTTAGTATGATAATCTCTAGGTCCCTTCATGTTGCTGCAAATGGATTATTCTTTTTTATAGCTGAGTAGTATTCCATTGTATATATGTATCACATCTTTATCCATTCTGCTGTTGATAGACATTTAAGTTGTTTCCACATCTCGGCTATTGTGCATAGTGCTGCAAAGAACATAGGCATGCATGTATCTTTTCAAATTATAGTTTTGTCCAGATATATGCCAGAATAGGATTGCTGGTTCATATACTAGTCCTGTATTTAGTTTTTAAAAACTAAATATAAATTTCCGTAGTGCTTTCCAGAATGGCTGTACCAGCCTACATTCCCATCAGCAGTGTAGGAGGGCTCCTTTTCTCCATACCCTCTCCAGCATTTATTGTTTGTAGACTTTTTGATGGTGGCCATTCTGACTGGTGTGAGATGATAACTAATTATAGTTTTGATTTGCATTGCTCTAATAATTAGTGATGTCGAACATCTCTTCATGTGTTTTTTTTTTTTTTTTTTGCCATCTGTATTTCTTCTTCAGAGAAATGTCTGTTTAGATCTTCTGACCATTTTTTTGATTGGGTTGTTTTTTTTTTAATATAAAGGTGTATGAGATGTTTGTATATTTTGGCGAGTAATCCCTTGTCTACCTCTTCATTTGCATAAATTCTTTCTTTTGGGCTGCCCCATGGCATATGGAGTTCCCAGACCAGGGGTCATTTGCAAGCTGCAGTTGCAACTTATGCCACAGCCATGGCAACTCTGGATCCTTTAACCTACTGTGCTGGACCAGGGATTGAACCTGCATCCTGGTGCTTCAGAGATGCTGCTGATCTTGGTGAACCACAGCAGAAGCTCCCCAAATTCTTTTCTTGTTTAAAAAGAAAGGCTATGACTCCTCCTCAGTATATGCCTTTGGTCATATTCTGTGAAGTGTTGTATGTGCTGTGTATTCTTGTTTTTTTTTTTTTTTTTGCCTTAAGTTTCTTATAAATTACAAAACAAGACCTAGGTCCACACCTATAAAAAGTCAGACAATCTAGAGTGTATTAGCAGTCTTTCCTTACCCCTTTGTCACCTCTCAGTGCACTTACATATACACACATATGCACATATAAGTACATGAATTTTTTATATTCACTTATGGACTAGCACTATTTTATTAATGCCATTTAGCAATGGGTCTTGAAGATTTTATAATAATATAGCTGTACAGAATTTTCTATGATTTAATATGCCCTTATCTCCTATTTTTTTGGGCTGCGACCATAGCATGTGGAAGTTCCTGGGCCAAGCATAGAACCCAAGCCACAGCAGCAACCTGAGCTGCTGCAATGACAACACCAGATCTTTAACTCACTGTGTTACAAGAGAACTCCTCTTATATTTTGTAGAAATCCTTGGAAATACTGTTAGAGATTTTTAAGAAATTATGTTTTCGTCATCTTAGGAATTGCTACTTCAGCTTTAGATATCTTATACACATTAAAATCACTAATCAAAATCCAACCATTATTTTTTCTATGTTTATACTGTTACTAAAGTATAATTAGCATCAATATACAGGAATTCCCATTGTGGCTCAGCGGGTTAAGAAACCTGATTAGTGTCCATGAGGATGTGGGTTTGATCCCTGGCCTTGCTCAGTGGGTTAATGATCCGATGTTGCTGTGAGCTGTGGTGTAAGTTGCAGACATGGCTTAGATCTGGCACAGAAGGTGCAGCCTTAAAGAGCAAAAACAAAACAAACAAAAAAAACCCCACATCACTATCCATGAAACCCACTCATTTTAAGTATATATAAATCAAATCACTGATTTTTTAGTAAATTTATGGAGTTGCACAACCATTGCGATCCAGTGTTAGGGCATTTCCATCATCACATGAAGTTTCCTTATGCTTATTTGCCGTCAGCCCCTGCTCCCACTCCCAGCCCCAGGTAGCCACTGATATGCTTTCTTCCTCTTACAGATTTGCCTTTCCTGAACACTTCACATAAATGCAATCATGCAATATGTGACTTTTCATGTTTAGCTTCTTTCATGAAGCCTGTCTCTGAGGTCCATCCATGTTGTGGAATATATCAGAACTTTGTTCCTTTTTAAATTGCTGAGTAGCATTATGTGGATTTGAGTGTACCACATTCTATTTATTCAACACTTGATGGAATTTGTGTTGCTTCTGGTTTGGCCTTGAATGAATGAATGAATATTGCTGCTGTGAACATGTACATACAGATCATGTGTGGAAATGTTTTTATTTCTGTTGAGTAGAAACCCAGAAATAGAATTGCTGGGTGGTTTGGTAAGTTTATGTTTGACATTTTAAGAAATTGTCAAGCAGTTTTACAATGTAGTCACACAATTTTACACCACCAAAAGCAGTGCACAAGGGTTCCAGTTACTCCATATCCTCACAAACACTTGTTACTGTCATTATTTTTTATTATAGCCATTCTAGTGTTTGTGTAGTGGTAACTTATTGTTTTATGTGCATTTTAGAATCACTACTGTTGTTGGATGTCTTTTAATGTGCTTATTAGCAATTTATTTTCTTTGATGGAATATCTGTATCTTTAATCCATATTAAAATCAGATTGTCTTCTTGTTGAATTGTAACAGTTCTTTATATATTTTGGATACAATTGCTTAGTCAGAAATATGATTTGTAAATATTTCCACACTATCTTTGTCTTATATTTTTATTTTCTTAAGTCATACAAGGAAAAGCTGTTGTAGTATAAAAGTTTTTAATTTTGATGAATTCCAGTTTATCAATTTCTTCTTTTTCAGTCAGACTTTTGGTGTCATAGTTAATTCTGCCTAACCAAGGTCACACAAGACATTTTTCCTATGCCTTATTTTAGGAGATTTACATTTTTAGCATACATTTAGGTCTATGAACCAATTTGCCCAAATTTTTTGTGAGTTTATGATGTAGGATAGGGGTCTAAATTCATCATTGTACATATGGATATCCAATTTTCTAGCACCACTTCTCAAAAAGACTAGCTCTTCATGGAGTTCCATCGTGGCTCAGTGGAAAAGAATCTGACTAGGAACCATGAGGTTGTGGGTTTGAACCCTGGCCTCTGCTCAGTGGGTTAAGGATCCGGTGTTGTCATGAGCTGTGGTGTAGATCACAGATGCAGCTCTGATCCCACGTTGCTGTGGCTGTGGCTGGCAGCTGTAGCTCTGATTTGATCCCTAGCCTGGGAACCTCTGTATGCAGCGGGTGCAGCCCTAAAGAGCGCAAAAAAAAAAAAAAAAAAAGACTAGCTCTTCCCCCACTGAATTGCCTTCGCAATTGACCATAAGTTTATTTCTGGGTTGTTATGTTCCATCAACTTATATGCCTATCCTTATATCAGCCCCACATTATTTTGATTACTGTAACTTTATAGTCACTTTTGAAATTGGATTGTGTTAAGTCCTTTAAGTTCTTTTTTCTTGGGCTGCACCCATGGCACATGGAGGTTCCACGGCCAGTGACTGAATCCAAGCCACAGCTGCCTTTGCCATAGTTGCAGCAACACTGGATCCTTTAACTCACTGCGCTGGGCCAAGGATCAAACTCACGCCTCTACAGAGACCCGAGCAACTGCAGTCAGATTCTTAGTGCACTGCACCACAGTGGGAACTTTCGTTTTTCAAAATTATTAGAGTATTCTGGGTCCTACACATTTCTACATAAAGTTTAGCATCAGCTTGCCAAAAAAACCTGTGGAGTCTTTCATGAAGGCTGTTACTGAATCTATAGATCAATTTGGGGAGAATTGCCATCTTCACAGTTTGGAAGTTGCTAATTCATAAACAAGAAGGATCTCTGCTTTTATTAATTCTCCTTAAATTTCTCTCAGTAATCTCTGTAGTTGTCAGTGTACAAGTCTTACACTTTGTGAAATGAATGCTATTATGAATTGAATTATCTTATTCAATTTTTGGCTTGCTTATTGCCAGAATACAGAAATCCATGGATTTTTATGTAGTGCTCTTGTGTCCTGCCACATTTTGAAACTGGATCACTTACCTCTTCCTCTCGCGTCTGGATACCTCCCTTCCTATATATTAGTTTGCTCAGGTTTCCACACAAAATAGCACAGGCCGGTGTCTTAAACATCAGCACTTAATTTTCTCACATTCTGGAGGCTGTGAAGCCCAGGATCAAGGTGCTGGGAAGAGTCGGTTTCCTTCTGAGGCCTCTTCTCTTGGCTGCCTGTGGCTGCCAGCTCGATGTGTGTCATGCAGCCTTTTCTCTGTGAGCAGGTGTGTGAGAGTGAGAGAGCCAGCTCTGCACTACCTCTTCTCATAGGACCTTAATCTCATTGGATACGGGCCCCCACCCTTATGACCTATTTAACCTCAATCACCTCCTCACTCCAAATAGTCACACTGTGGCTAGAAATAGCACATACGAGTTTAGGGGGAGCACAGATGTTCAGTCCATAAGCCTCCTGCCCCTCCTCCCCTTTGCACGGCTTCCACCCTCTAGGATAAAGCACACTGTGGAACAAGGGTACAGACATGCTTGCCTGGTTCCTGGGGAGGGGGGGGGGTGCATTCATTCAGTGTTTTACCATGGTTCTACCTGGCTGGGTACTCACGGCAGGCTTGGAGGAGCTGAGCTTCATCAGGTTGAGGAAGTTCCCTTGTGGTCTTACTTTGTTTTTATCAGGAATAAATGTTGGGTTCTGTCAGTTGCTTTTTTTCTGCATATGTTGAGGTGGTTCTTGAACTTTACTAATATGGTACATTGTCACTTAATGTTCAGGTTTAAAACAGCCTTGAATTCCTGGGATAAACTCCACTTGGTTGGTCGTGGTGTATAATCTTTTATCTTTATGTTGCTGGAGTTGGTTTGCTAATATTTTGTGTTTTTCTCATGATAGCTTTGTCTGCCTTTAGTGTCAGGGTAGTACTGGCCCTGGAAAATGAGTTGGGAAGTGTTCCATCCTCTTTTATTTTCTGGAAATTTGTGAAAGATTGGTCTTCATTCTTTCAGTGTTTGGTAGAACTAAGCAGTGAAGTCATCTAAGCCTGAGCTTGTCTTGGGAAAATTTTAAATTACTGTGTGATCTCTCACTTATTTTAAGTCTCTTCAGGCATTCATATCTTCCTAAGACAGGTTTGGCAAGTGGTATCTTTCTAGGCATTTTTTTTTTCATTTCATCTAGTTTTTTTGACATATAGTTATTCATAATATTCTCTTATAATCCTTTAAATTTTAAATCAATGGAATATTTCCTTGTTCATTTCTGATTTTACTGATATGTGTCTTTTCTCTTTTTTGGTCATTCTAGCTAAGGTTTGTCAATATTGTTTTTTTCAAAGAACCAGTTTTGGAGTTTCTTTGCTCTTCTGTTTTCTAGTTAATCTGTTTCTACTCCAAACTGTATTATAACTCTCTTCCTTCTGCTACTTTGGATTTAATTTGGATCTCTAGTTCTTGACAAAAGTTAATTTAAAAATTTTTCTTCTTTCATATATGTATTTCAGCTACAAAATTTCCCCTAAACACTACTTTAGCTGCAACCCACAAATTTGGAAAGTTGAATATCCATTTTTCATTTACCACAAAATACTCTATAATTTCCATTGTGGTATTTGGAATTGTGCTGCTTAATATTCACATATTTGGAGATTTATCAGATATCTTTCTGTTGATAATTTTTAATTAAATTTTGTTGTGAAAGGAGAAGTGTTTTGTATGAACTGCAGTACGTTTCATGGCCTACCATATGCTCTGCCCTCAGGCCTGAAAGGAGTATGTATTCCTTTGACGTTGAGAGGAGTGTCATATAAAAGGCAATGGTTGGTTAACAGTGGTTTTTTTTTTTTTTTGTCTTTTTGCCTTTATCTAGAGCCGCTCCCATGGCATATGGAGGTTCCCAGGCTAGGGGTCTAACAGGAGCTGTAGCTGCTGGCCTTCGCCACAGCCACAGCAACGCGGGATCCGAGCCACGTCTGCAAACTACACCACAGCTCACGGCAATGCCGGATCCTTAACCCACTGAGCAAGGCCAGGGATCGAACCCGCAACCTCATGGTTCTTAGTCGGATTCGTTAACCACTAAGCTACAAAGGGAACTCCAGTGTTGTTCAAATCATCTTCATCACTGCTGATTTTCTTTGTAGTTCTGTGACTGAGACAGAGGTATCGAAGTCTCCATCAATGGCTGAACTTTCTATTTCTTCTGTCATTTTTCTCTTACTGTATTTTGTACATCTGTGTAATTTATAATTGTTCAGTCTTCCTGATGAATCAACCCTTTAATCACTGCAAAATACCCCTCTTTGTTCCTAGTACCGTTTCTTGTCTTAAAGACCAGTCTGTCTTATATTAATCTTCCCACCTCAGCTCTCTTCTGTTTTTCCTTTTTCCCCACCCTTTTACTTTGAAAGTGTTTGTGTCTTTGATTCTAAAGTGTGTCCTGGAGTTCCTATTGTGGCTCAGCGGAAAGAAACTCGACTAGTATCCATGAGGATGCAGGTTCAATCCCTGGCCTCACATAGTGGGTTAAGGTTCTGGTGTTGCTGTGAGCTGTGGTGTAGGCTGCAGACATGGCTTGGATCCCGCGTTGCTGTGGCTGTGGTGTAGGCTGGCAGCTGCGACTCCAGTTAGACCCCTAGCCTGCGAACTTCCATATGCTGCAGGTGCGACCCTAAAAAAATAAATAAAAATAAAGCGTGTCCTTTAGAGAACATATTGTTGAATCCTTTTATTTTTAAATGCAGTCTGACAGTCTCTGCTTTTTGGTTGTTATGTATACAAATTATTGATCTGGTAGGAATCATGTCTCCTAGCTTTTTTCTGTATATTTTATGTTGATTTTGTTCTTCTGTTGCTCCTTTACTGCCTCGTTTTGTGTTGAACAGTTTTAGTGTACAGTTTTAATACTTTTATTGGTTTTTATCTTTAAAATTATTTCTTGGTTTTTCTAGTTTTTTTCTGTAATATGCATCTTAATTTACCATAACCTTCTTAAGATTATTACTGACTTAATTCGGGTAAAGTAGAAACTGTTCTACAATATAGAACATTTCCATTTTTTCCCCTCCTTTGCACTATTATCATATTAAATCTATATATGCAATAAACCCCAAAATATAATGCTGCAATTATTTTATGCAATCGTATCTTTTAAAAACAGAGAAAGGAAAAAAAAATTTATAGATTCTTTTATATTTACCTACATATTTATCTTTTCCTGTGATATTTCATTCTATAGATTCTAGTTACCATCTGGTGTCTTTTTTCCCCTAGATTTTATTTTATTTTATTTTTGCACTATAGCTGGTTTACAGATTTCTATCATTTTCCATCTGCACTGCATGGTGACCCAGTTACATGTACATATATGGATTTGTCACATGTGATTAGACATAGTTCCCTATACTATACAGCTGGATCTCCTTGCTTTTCCATCACGGAAGCACTAGTTAACCCCATTCCCTCCCCCCCTACCCCCTTGGCAACCACAGGTCTGTTCCCCTTGTTGGTGATTGTCTTTTCTGTTGAGAGGTTCATTTGTGCAGTGTTTTAGACTCCAGTTATAAGAGATTTCATATGGCATCTGTCTTTCTCCTTCTGACTTGCTTCACTTAGTATGAGGGTCTCTAATTCCAGCCATGTTGCTGCGAATGACATTATTTTATCCTTTTTATGGCTGAGTAGTATTCCATCGTGTATATATACCACATCTTCCTAAACCAGTCATCTGTCGATGGACATTTGGGTTGTTTCCATGTCTTGGCTATTGTGAATAGTGCTGCAGTGAACATGCGTGTGCAAGTGTCTTTTTCAAGGAAATTTTTGTCTGGATATATGCCCAAGAGTGGGATTGCTGGATCATATGGTAGTTCTATGTATAGTTTTCTGAGGTACCTCCACACTGTCTTCCATAGTGGTTGTACTAGCCTACATTCCCACCAACAGTGCAGGAGGGTTCCCTTTTCTCCGCATCCCCTCCATCCCCTCCAGCAATTGTTGTTTGTGGACTTGTTAATGATGGCCATTCTGACTGGTGTGAGGTGGTATCTCATGGTAGTTTTGATTTGCATTTCTCTAATCATCAATGATGTTGAGCATTTTTCCATGTGCTTGTTGGCCATCTGCATATCTTCTTTGGAGAAGTGTCTATTCAGGTGCTTTGCCCATTTTTCAATGGGGTTGTTGGCTTTTTTGTGGTTGAGATGTATAAGCTGTTTGTATATTTTAGAGATTAAGCCCTTGTCAGTTGCATCATTTGAAACAATTTTCTCCCATTCTGTAAGTTGTCTTTTCGTTTTCTTTTTGGTTTCCCTTGCTGTGCAAAAGCTTGTCAGCTTGATTAGGTCCCATTGGTTTATCTTTGCTCTGATTTCTGTTGCTTTGGGAGACTGACCTAAGAAAACGTTTGTAAGGTTGATGTCGGAGAATGTCTTACCAATGTTTTCTTCCAGGAGTTTAATGGTGTCTTCTCTTATATTTAAGTCTTTAAGCCATTTAGAGTTTATTTTTGTGCATGGTGTAAGAGTGTGTTCTAGTTTCATTGATTTGCATGCAGCTGTCCAAGTTTCCCAGCAATGCTTACTGAAAAGACTTTCTTTTTCTCATTTTAAGTTCTTGCCTTCTTTGTCAAAGATCAATTGGGTGTAGGTGTCTGGGTTTATTTCTGGGTTCTCTGTTCTGTTCCATTGGTCCTATGTCTGTTTTGGTACCAGTACCACACTGTCTTGATTACTGTGGCCCTGTAATATCGCCTGAAGTCTGGGAGAGTTATGCCTCCTGCTTGGTTTTTGTTCCTCAGCATTGCTCTGTCATTTCTGGGTCTTTTGTAGTTCCAAATAAATTTTTGGATTGTTTGTTCTAGTTCTGTGAGGAATGTCATGGGTAATTTGATAGGAATTGCATTGAATTTGTAGATTGCTTTGGGTAGTATTGCCATTTTTACAATATTAATTTTTCTGGCCCATGAGCATGGAATATCTTTCCATTTCTTTGTATCTTCTTTGATCTCCTTGATTAATGTTTTATAGTTCTCTGCATATAAGTCTTTCACCTCCTTGGTCAGGTTTATTCCCAGGTATTTGATTTTTTGGGGTGCTATTTTAAAAGGTAAAATATTTTGGTATTCTTTTTCTAATATTTCATCATTAGTATATAGAAATGTGATTGATTTCTGAAGGTTAACCTTATATCCTGCTACTTTGCTGAATTTGTTGATCAGTTCAAGTAATTTTGGGGTTGAGTCCTTGGGGTTTTCTATATATAGTATCATGTCATCTGCATACAGTGACAGTTTTACCTCTTCTCTTCCTATTTGGATGCCTTTTATTTCTTCTGTTTGTCTGATTGCTGTAGCTAGAACCTCTAATACTTGTTGAATAATAGTGGCAAGAGTGGGCATCCTTGTCTTATTCCAGATTTTAGTGGGAAGGCTTTCAGCTTTTCTCCATTGAGTATTATGTTTACCATGGGTTTTTCATATATGGCCTTTATTATGTTAAAGAATGTTCCCTGTATTCCCACTTTGGTAAGAGTTTTGATCATGAATGGATGTTGGACTTTGTCAAATGCTTTTTCTGCATCTGTTGAGATAGTCATGTGGTTTTTTACTTTTCTTTTGTTAATGTGGTGTATGACGTTGATTGATTTGCGTACGTTGAACCATCCTTGTGCACCTGGGATGAACCCCACCTGGTCATGGTGTATGATCTTTTTGATATGCTGTTGGATTCGGTTGGCTAAAATTTTGTTGAGAATTTTTGCATCTATATTCATCAAAGATATTGGCCTATAGTTCTTTTTTGTGGTGTTTCCATTTTTACAATGGTGTCTCGTTTTGGAATTAAGGTGATGTTGGCATCATAGAATGTCTTTGGGAGTGTTCCTTCTTCTTCAACTGTTTGGAAAAGCTTAAGGAGGATGGGTATGAGTTCCTTTTTGTATGTTTGGTAAAATTCACCTGTGAAGCCATCTGGTCTTGGACTTATTTGTAGGGAGTGTTTTGATGACATATTCGATTTCATTTCTAGTGATTGGTCTGTTCAGTTGATTTCTTCTTGTTTCAGTTTTGGGAGGGTGTAGTTCTCTAAAAAATTGTCCATTTCTTCTAGATTATCAAATTTGTTGGCATACAATTGTTCATAGTATTCTCTCCTGGCTTTTTTGTATTTCTGTAATATCCATTGTAATTTCTCCTTTTTCATTTCTTATTATATTAGGGTTTTTTCTCTTCTCTTCTTGGTGAGTCTAGCCAGAGGTTTGTCAATCTTGTTTGCCTTTTCAAAGAACCAGCTCTTGGATTTATTTTTTTTCTGTTGTTTTTTGAATCTCTATTTTATTGATTTCCTCTCTGATCTTAATGATTTCCTTCCTTCTGCTGACTTTAGGGTGTTTTTGTTCTTCTTTTTCTAATTCAATTAGGTGATGGGTTAGATTGTCGATTTGAGATTTTTCTTCTTTTTTTGAGGAAGGCCTGTAAAGCTATGAACTTCCCTCTAAGCACTGCTTTTGCGGCATCCCATAGATTTGGGGTTGTTGTGTCTTCATTCTCATTTGTTTCAAGGTATTTTTTTTATTTCTTTCTTGATTTCCTCATTGAACCATTCGTTTTTTAGAAGCATGTTGTTTAGTCTCCATGTAGTATGTTTTCTCTCCTTTCCTTTCCTGTGGTTGATTTCTAGTTTCATGCCTTTGTGGTCAGAGAAGATACTTGAAATAATTTCTATACTCTTAAATTTGTTGAGGTTAGCTCTATGCCCCAGTGTGTGATCTATCCTTGAGAATGTTCCATGTGCACTTGAGAAGAATGTATATTCTGATTTTTTTGGATGTAATGCCCTGAAAATGTCAGTTAGGTCTAACTTTTCTATTGTGTCATTTAGGATCTCTGTTGCCTTACTGATTTTCTGCCTAGAGGATCTGTCCATTTATGTTAGTAGAGTGTTAAAGTCTTCTACAATTATTGTATTGCCATCTATTTCTCCTTTTATGTCTGATAGTACTTGTTGTAGGTACTTGGGTGCTCCTATGTGGGGGGCATATATATTGACAATTGTAATATCCTTTTCTTGAATGGATCCTTTAACCATTAAGTAATGTCCTTCTTTGTCTTTCTTTATGGCTTTCACCTTAGTCTATTTTGTCTGATATGAGTATTGCCACTCCTGCTTTCCTTTCTTGTCCGTTGGCATGAAATGTCTTTCCCCATCCCTTCACTTTCAATCTGAGTCCTTTGCTCTAAGGTGAGGCTCTTGTAGGCAGCAGATTGTAGGTTTTTGCTTATTTATCCATTCTGCCACTCTGTGTCTTTTGATTGGAGCATTCAGACCATTGACATTTAAGGTGATTATTGATAGATATGTATTTATTGCCATTTTAGATCTTGTTTCCAGTTGATTCTGTTTCTCTTTTCTTTCTTTGGATGGATGGGATCCAATTATTTTACGCTTAAGTTCTTCTCTTTTCAGTATTTGTGGGTTAGATGTCCCGTTTTGGTTTATGGTTGCCCTGTTTTTTAAGTATGTTAACACCTTCTTATATCTGCTTGCTGTGGCCTGATAACCATCTAGGCTTAAACACAACATTAAGAAAGAAAAAAAAAGACTAAAGAAAAAAAGTTTTTTTTTAATTTTAAAATTTCAAAAACACCAGGAAAAAAAAATAGTCTACGTTTTCCTACTTTCCCTTCCCACAATGTATGAGGTTGTTGTCTTTTTTTGTAATTTATTTTAACTAATTTATTTATTTATTTTAGCATCTTCATGTTTAGATCTGTATGTGGGCTTTATTGAATGATTGCTTTCTAATTGTGGTTTCCTCCATTCTAATTCTTACTTTTTACTTTTCTTTTTTTCTTTCTTTTCTTTTTTTTTATATAGGAACCTTTTCAGCATTTCTCTTAGAAAGGGTTTAGTATTGCTGTACTCTGTTAGCTTTTGTTTGTTGGGGAAATTTATGTCCCCTTCTATTTTAAATGATATTCTTGCTGAGTAGAGTATTCTAGGTTGCAGGCCATTTCCTTTCAGCACTTTAAATGTATCTTGCCATTCCCTTCTGGCCTGTAATGTTTCTGTAGAGAAATCAGCTGACAGCCTTACGGAGGATCCCTTATAATTAATGCTTTGCTTTTCTCTTGCTGTCTTCAGGATCCTCTCTTTATCTTTAATTCTTGCCATTTTTAATATAATATGCCTTGGTGTGGGTCTGTTTGGGTTCAATTGGTTGGGGCCCTCTGTGCATCCTGTATCTTGATGTCAGATTCCTTCAGATTTGGAAAGTTTTCAGACATAATTTCATCAAATATTTTTTCAATGCCCTTTTCTTTTTCTGCTCCTTCTGGAATTCCTATTATGCATAAGTTGGGCTGCTTCATATTATGCCATAGATTGCTTTCATGTTTTTTCATTTGATTTTCTGTCTGCTGTCCTGATTGCGTGATTTCCATTATTCTATCTTCTATATCACTAATTCGTTCCTCTGCATTATTCAAAGTGCTCTTTATTGCCTTTAGCTCAGTTTGCATCTCTGCAAATGAGTCTTCTAGCTTTTCTTGTCTCATGTTTTCTAGCTCCTTTCTAAGGAACTCTGCATTGCTGTGTGCATCCTCTCTTAATTCCTGAATATTAAGCCTTAATTCTTCAAGTATTTTCATTACTTCCCTTCTGAACCCCATTTCTGTCAGACTGCAGAGGTCTGTTTCATTGTTGGCAGCTTTAGTGACTTGCCCTGTTCTTTTAACTGGGAATGGTTTTTGAGCTTCTTCATCTTCTTTGTGGTTTTCTTTTTCTGTGAGTTTGGGGAAGCCACGCTGTAGTCTTGGAAGGCAACTTCTAGGGAGGAGCACCCCTCTGTATTTTTTTGGTGGGGTTACTATTTATTTTTGGTGTGGGAGTTTGAATGTTTAGTGTCTTTTTCTTTGGAGTGAGCAGGCTGTTATCTCAGTGGTACTCTGAATGTTCTCTGGGAGAATGTAGAAATGGCTAATGTCAACAGTTGGTGCCTAGTCTCTGTGCTCTCAATTGCAGGAAGGTGGCGCTGGCTACTCCTAGTTGCCCGGCCCTGGGAAGTGGTCATGATCTCTAGGTAGATCTACCAGTTGTCCAGAGCTTTTGGCAGTAGCAGCAGCAGGAAGTATGATTTGCCTGGGGAGTGAAAGCCATGAAAGCTAGTGTTTGATTGCAAAGTCCTCTATGAAGTGATTGGAACCACAGGGGGTACCTGTCAGAGGCTGGTTCAGCAGGCTGGCGTTGGCTCCGCCCCTCCACTGATGCTTGCTCATGGTGTAGGTTGCAGACGTGGCTTGGATCTGGTGTGACTGTGGCTGTGTCGTAGGCCACAGCTGTAGCTCCAACTGGGCCCCTAGCCTGGGAACTGCCATATGCCGCAAGTGCAGCCCTAAATAGCAAAAAACAAACAAAAAAGTATTCCAAATTTTATTTACTTTTCTCTGTAGTTTTACTGCATATATATATAATCTTGTGGTTTTAACTTTTGCTCAGTATTAATGATATCTAACCATGTTTATGTGTTCAGGTGTAGGAATATACATATTTATGAGCATTTGTATTATTTCTTTTGTTTTGCTGTTTTAAACAACATGATTGTAAACATGTTAACCTATCTTTTCATTTAAAATAACGAAAGGACTTTTTCTTAAAATGCACACCTAGGATTAGGATTGTTGAGTAGTACTTCCAGTTGCCTGGATAATACTTTATAGTCAGATTTAAACCATTGCTAATCTAATGTGTAACAGTGTCTCAAGAAGATTTTAATTTGCATATCACTGTTAACTAGTGAAGTTGAATATATTTTTATAAACTTAATATTTTCTTATACGCTCTTTCTCTTGGATTTTAGGTCTTCCGTTTTAATGTTCTTGATGCTATGCTAATGGCATTTATATGTGGGATAAGTATCTTTTGGTGTCTGTCTTTCCACTCTCTTAATGCTGTCTTTTCATTGACAGTAGTTACTTTACATTTTATAAATTTTCCACTTCTTCCCCTATGACTTAAATCTTTCACCTTAAGAAATCTTTTCCTGACCCAGTGTCAAAAATTTTTCTATGTTTTTTTCTGCAAGATTTAAATTTTTGTTCATCTCATTTAGATCTTTAGTCCATATGGAGTTTTTTTTTGTTTGAGGGCAGGAATTTCATTCCATTTCTTTCATATGATCAGTGGTACCCACACTGTGTGAAGAAATTCATCCCTTCCTCAGTGACAGGCACTGCCCAATCTATCAGATCAAGTAGAGTTGCTGTTTAGGCATGAGTCTGCTTATGGGTAATAGAGATATTTGTTGAAATTGCATTTATGAATGAAATAGTCTCTTCAAAGAACTAATGTTCTTTGTTGCTTTGATTTCTGTTGTACCTTTATTTTTTCATTGATTTCTGCTCTTATTAATTTCCTTTTTAAAAAATTTAGATTTGTACTTTTTAAATGCTTTTAAGCTTTTAAAATATTTTTAAGTATAGTTGATTTACAATGTTGTTATGGTATGGTGTAGAGCAAAGTGATTCAATTTTATACACATACATATATGCACATGTATCTACATTTTCATTATAAGTTATTGGAAAATATAGTTTCCTTTGCTATATAGAACTTTGTTATTTTATATAAAGTAGTTATCTGCTAATCACAAGCTAATTTATCCCTCCCTTTGGTAGCCATACATTTGTTTTGTGTCTGTGAATGTTTTGTAAATAAGTTGATTAGTATCATATTTTAGGTTCCATATATAAATGATATCATATTTGTCCTCTTAGTATGATAATCTCTAGGTCCATGTTACTGAAAATGTCATTATTTCATGTTTTTGGCTCAGTAGTATTCCATTGTATATATGTACCTATATGTACCATATCTTCATCCACTCCTCTGTTGGACACAAGGTTGCTTCCATGTCTTGGTTGGCTATTATAAATAGTGCTGCTGTGAACCTTTGGGTACACATGTCTTTTTGAGTAAGAGATTTCTCTGGACATATGCTCAATAGTGGGACTGCTTGGTCGTACGGTAGTCCTATATTTATTTTTTTGAGAAACCCCCATACTATTTTCCATAGTAGTTGTACCAATTTACACTCCCACCTACAGTGTAAGAGGGTTCCCTCTTCTCCACACTCTCCCAAGCATTTATCATAGGTTTTTTTATGGTGGCCATTTTGACTGGTGTAAGGTGATACCTTATTGTAGTTTTGATTTGAATTTCTCTAACGATCAGTGATGCTGAACATCTTTTCATGTGTTACTTGGGCACTGATATATCTTCTTTGGTGAAATATCTATTTAAATCTTCTGCCCATTTTTCAATTGGTTTTTTCTTTTTCTTTTTTGTAGTGCTGCACCATATGGAGGTTCCCAGGTTAGGGGTCAAATTGGAGCTGTAGCTGCTGGCCTACACCACAGCCACAGCCATGTGGGATCCAATCCTCGTCTGCAACCTCCACCACAGCTCACAGCAATGATGGATTGTTAACCTACTGAGCAAGTCCAGGGATCAAAACTGCATCCTCATGAATGCTAATCAGATTCCTCAACCACAGAGCCACAACAGGAACTCTTGTTTCTCAGTTGGGTTCTTTGTTGTTGAAATGTGAGTTGTTCCTATATTATGAGAATTAAGCTCTTGTCAATCACCTCATTTGTAAACATCTTATCCCAGTCCCTAGGCTGTCTTTTTGTTTGTAGTTTCCTTTGCCATGTAAAAGATTATAAGTTTGATTAGGTCCCATATATTCATTTTTGCTTGTATATTTCTATTGCTTTGGGACTGGCTACACTTTGTCAGAAAAAGTTCTGCCTATATTCTCTTCTAGGAGTTTTGTGGTGCCAGGTCTAATGTTCAAGTCTTTAAGCCATTCTGAGTTTATTTTTGTGCATGGTGTGAAGGTGTGTTCCAATCATTGATTTACATACAGCTGTCCAGCTTTCTCAGCACCATGTGCAGAAGAGACTTTTTCCAATTTTATATTCTTGCCTCCTTTCTCAAAACTAGGTGTGTTGGTTAATTTCTAGGCTATCCTGTTCTATTTATCTATAATTCTGTTTTGTGTCAGTACTTTGCTGTTCTGATTACTGTAGCTTTGTAGTGTTGTCTGAATGGCTATGGGGGGTTATGAGGGACGGTTATGACTCCTGCTTTGATCTTGTCCCGCAAGAAAAGATCCATATAAATTTCAGAATTCCATATACAGTTCCATATAAATTTTAGGATTTTTTTGTTCTGTGAAAAACGTCCTGAGAAATCTGATAGGGATTGCATTAGATCTGTAGTTGCTTTGGGTAGTATGGCCATTTTAACAGTATTAATTCTTCCAATCTAAGTTGTTCTTCTTTCTCTAACTTCTTCAGATGTTTAGATAACTGATTTTTAGGTATTTACCATCTGATAATATATTCATTTTGGTTATCAATATCTATGGATATTAACTGTATCTCCCATTATATATTCATGATGACTTAGCTTGAAATATTTTTCTCATTTTTAAGTTTTATTGACGTATCATTGATTTTGTGTTGTAAAAATATTTTTAATTTCCATTTTTTTGATCCATGGATATTTAATATTTAATTTCCAAGTACTTTCAGATTTATTTACCCATATCTTTAGTTCTTAAGTTCTTCCTTAATACCATTGTTATCAGAGAATAGATTCTGTATAATTTCTGTTCTTTGCTGAGATTTGTCTTAGGGTCAGGGTGTATCAATTCTGATAAATGTTTCAGTGTTCCTGAAAACACATGTATCCTGTAGTTATTGGTAGTGTTCTGTGTCAACTATGCCATTTTTTCCCCCAAATCTATATCCTTATCTTTAAATCCTGTTTGTCTTTTATCAGTTATTAGCAGTCTGGCAAAACCTCAAAATAGGATTATAGGTTTATTCCTTTCTCCTCTTATGTACCAGCTTTTGCTTTGTATGTATGCTTTAGATATGTATAAATTTAGGACTGTTTTATCTTATCGATTTGATCCTTTTATAAATAGGTCTCTTTATCACTGGTAGTACTTTTTAGGTGTAAACATTAAAGTCAGTAAAATGCCCAAATTTTAAGTGTACAGCCTCCTTCCTCTTTATGTATGTACCTAGGAAACCATGACTTGGGCCAAGATGTAGAAAACATTTCTGCCACCCCGGAATCATGTCCCTTCCAAGTTAACCACTGTCCTCACTCAGTTCTATCACCTTATCATAGTTCTGCTTGTTGTTGAACTTCATTTAATGGAACCACACAGCATGTATCTTTGGCTTCTTCTGCTGCACATTTTGAAAGATTTATATTATTACATACATATTTATTGCTAAGCAGTTTTCCATTGTGCATAGGTTTATCTATTCTCAAACTGATTTACATTTGTGTTGTATCCAGGCAATACTTTCTTGGGGGGGGGGTGTCAGTTAATATGGATAAAACACCTATGAAAGTTTTTGTACAGAGCCTCCTTTTTGGACCTGAAACTTTGTTCCTCTGGGGAGTGAACTACTGGGCCAAAGGGTAAGCATTAACTTTTAACTGTCATATTTCCAAAGCAGCTGTACCATCTTAAACTCCTACCAGTAAATGCACATGGGTTCTGTTTGTGCTGCAGCCTTGCAAACACTTGGATTTACCAGTCTTTAAAAAAGCTTAGCCACTCAGGTGAGAGGTACTGGTGTTGGATTTTTCAATGTGCCTTTCCCTGGAGAATTGTAATGTTGAGCAGCTTACATTTTGGCCATTTGGATTATCTCCTTTTGTGAAGTGCCTGTTTATTTATTTTTTCCCCATTTAAAAGGACACTATTTTTCCCACTGGTTGTAGTTTTGCTTTTTAAAAATCCAGATGAAGTTGGTGTCAGTTACATGTATTACAAATATTTTTTTCCCAGTGTGTGGCTTCCATTTTCATTGCTTTAGTGTTGTATTTTGACGAGTGTTTAATGTATTCCAATTCATCATCTTTCTCTGGTGAGGTTGGTCCTGGTGGAATGCTAGGTTGGCAGTTTAACTCTTTAAAGCTGTCATCCTATTGTCTTCTGACTTCCATTGTTTCCTCCATTGTTGAAGGCAGCTGTCTTATTCTTGCTCTTTTGCTGTGAGCCACATGGGAAGTCCTTATTCTTGCTCTTTTGAAGATAATGTGCTTCCTCTGGTTGCTGTTGAAGTATTTCTTTTTCTTTGGTTTTCAGCAATTTTACTATGATGTTCCTAGCCTTTTTTCATTGTATTTATCTTGATATGGCTTTGCAGAGCTGGCTGTTGAATCTGTGACTTAAGTTTTAAAAATCCTCGGTCAGTGTTACTCTTGGGATATCATGTCTGCTCATATTCTAGTCACTTCTCTCTCTCTCTGGAATTCTAATGACAAGTTAGGTCACCATGACCTATATCTTATACTACTTATGTATCTCACACTTTAAATTTTCTATCCTTTTCTTTCTGTGCTTCACTCAGGATATTTTCAACAGTCTATATTTTGTCCATTAATCTTTTCTTCTGCTATATGTCCAGGCTCCTGTTAACTCACCCAATGAATTATAATTTCAACAACTATTTCAATTCTAAGATTTCATCTGACTTTTCTGTTGATTCCAGATATTTGGTTAAATCCTCAACCTTCTCATTTATTTTCTTAATATAATCATAATTATTTTATATCCTTGTCTGCTAATTCCAGAATCTGAATTCCTTTTTTTTCTTTTTCTGTTGTCTGACTTTTCTCTTGGTTTTCATCACTTGGTCCTGTTTCCTGGCATGTCCTTTTTTTTTCTTTTTTTAGCTGAGCTAGAACTGACATATAACACTACATTGGTATCAAGTGTACATCATTTGATATTTGTATATACTACAAACTGATCATCTCAGTAAGTGAACCTAACATCCTTCACATTGTTACACTTTATCTTTTAAGATATATTCTCCTAGAAACTTTCAAATAAGCAAGGGTATTAACTCGTCACCACTGCTATACATTACATTCTGTGACTTATAACTGGAAGTCTGCCTTTTGACCTCCTCCACCTATTTGCTCACCTGCCTGCAAACACTGCTCTTTTCTCTGTATCTATGAGTTTGTTGGGTATTTGTTTTGGGGTTTCAGGGCTTTTTTTTGGGGGGGGGGGCTTGTTTTTTAGATTCCACTACTGAGATCTTATGGTATTTGCCAACTTCACTTAACATAATCCTCCCTTTAATGTCAAACCTGTATCCCTTTGTCTAAAGCAGTTTTTCATATACAGCATTTTACCAAAAAAAAAAAAAAAAAAATCCAACCTGAGACTCTTTGGTTGGCAAGACTAACCCATTTAATGTTATTGCTGTTAGATTAGGCTTTTTTGGCTACTTCATTATTTCAAACTGTTCCTTTCCTGCTTTCTTGTAAAGATCAGGTTTTCTTCCACTGATTAAAAAAAGTTATACATGCTCTCTTTGTTTCAGGGTTATCTGAAAGACCATATTCATTTAAATATATTACTGAATTCTGGAACTTCTGTTTTTTAATATTTTATAAATAGCACACTTAGAATCCTTTATCTCTTCTACACGCTCCTCACCATCCATTTTGTAAAAAATTCTATAGAATTGCATTTCTAAAAGGTTATCATATTTTACTTTCTCTGGTCCTTTTTAAACAAAACTTTACTAGAATACTGGATGTCATGTCTTGCTAACTTTGCTCTTGGGAAATATCTTCCAAGCATGTTTCCAAAGGAAAGTATTTGTGTAAAACCTCCTAAGGCCTTGAAACCTGTGAGGATGCCCTCACAATTAAATGGACATTTGGGCTGGATATAAAATTCTTGATTCTTTATCTTCTCATTTACTATACTGGTATTGTGGAATCTGACGTCAACCTGCTAATAAGCTTTCCTTCCAAGTGGCCTGCTCTTCTCTGGAAGTTTTCAGGATTTGCCCTTAAGTTTCATTAATAAGGAAAATTCCAAGTTTGGATACCCTATCTATTCTGATGATGCTCATTATCTCATTATTTCTTCAAATTTTCCTATTCTCACTTTGTCTCCTTTTGGAACTTCTATTTTTTAGATGTTGCTGCTTTGGTTTCCATCCCCTAACTCATGTTTTCTAATTTTATCTTGGCATTCAGGGCCGCCTTCTGGGAGCATGTCAAGCTGATTCCCCAGTTCCCTAGTTCATTCTGTAGCTCTATCACCTATCTTTTAAGATTGATGATTATATGTATTCTAAATCTTTGTCCCATCCCTTCCAGCAGTTTGGCTTCTCTTGTGAACTTTTCATTGGACATACTAGTTACTGAGCTGTGAGTCCAGATTCTCCAGATCTCAGTCCCACATCATCAGAGAATCCCAGGTATCTAGAACAACGGTCAACCACTTTGTTTTCATTTACTAAGGAACTCTTTCAGTCAGAACTTCAACCTTTAAGCCTCAGGGAAAAGCAGCACAGGAGGACACTGTCTCCCTGGGTTGTAATTCACCAGCTCTGGGTTTGGAAGGAGCAGGGGACTCGTACTTTTGTTAATAGCAGAGCAGCCCTTCCACTGAAGACAACTAGAAACACCGACAAAATATTAATCATTTTGATGGAAACTATCTGTGGCTCCCAACAGACCCAAGCTTGGACAGCCTCTGCCTCCCGCCTCTCTTGCTCCACCACAGGGTCCTGCCACCTCCCCCATGTGTGAATCATAGGTTTGCGTAAGCCATCTCTTGATTACTCTGTACTCTTAGAAATTCTTCAAAAGATTCCAAAGTCAAGATGCTGGGCTTGGCCTAAAGACAAGGAGTCAAGATCATCTTGAGCTAGGTGTTTTTGCTTTAAAGCAAAAAATGGTTACTTTGCTGAAGTTAAAAGGCAGATGAAGGATGAGCTACAGTGTGTGGTATGTAACAACTTACAGGGTATGGCAGCTCTTCCTCTTTTTTTGGTCCCAGCCACCTTTCCCTGCACCTTTGTTTCATTTTTTGTCTTTTCCCTCATTGCTTCCCTCCTCCTTCATTCATGAGGGAAACCAACAGACCATTTTTGGGCTCTGGAGATAACAGATAACTAACTCTGTGAGTTCAGCACTAAAAGGTGACCATGGTGCAGGATGGCAGTTCTTGCTGCTTCAGATGCCATAAAAGCTTCAGCATCTCCCACCTCTGACCACCCAAGCCACCAATTCTACCTGCCAGGTGCTATGTTCCACTTACAGTGTGCCTGGGTGAGCCTCCAGTTTCCGGTCCTCTGAACTCCACTGTGGATAGTGAGGAGTGGTCTTGGGGGGTCCTTTGACAGGATTCCATGATGCTCTCAAGAACTGTCACCTGTTCTGCAGTCACATCCAGGAGATCATCTTGTTGAATATGCACTGGCAACTGGTGGTGAGGGAGCCTCGTATGGGTAAGGGCTGGTGTCTTTCTCCAGAAAAACATCACAGAGGCCTACCAAGTCATCAAGAAGCCACCCAAGTCAGTGATGAAGGTGATTAGGATCACAGCCCCTGCCAAGAATGCTGTCTACAACTACAGCATCCAAACCCTGAATTCTGTGGAGCTTGCCAAGAAGGAGCTGTACCGAGAGATGGGCAAGGTGAGTAAGGCCCAGGATGGGGAGCAGTCAGCTCCTTTCTCTCTGCCCACACTGCCTGGAGGTCAGTGGGGGGTCTCCAGTGTGTGTGTGGCAGATCAGATAGGGTTTCAGGGACTGTGAGACAGGCATCTTGTTCCCACCAAATGTGAACCCTCTATACCCCAAGGTGATTCACAGAAGTCCCCAGTGCCTTCCTGTGTGTGTGTGGCTACACCCTGCAGGTTTCTGGCCTCTCAGCAGACTTTTGTCGCTCCTGAAATGCTGCTGAATCAGGACAGAAAGGCCTGTGCTTAGGCTTCCAGCACTGGCCACTTCAGAAAAGGGCTTCTGTTAAAGTGGACAGTGATGTGATCCTGGCAGGGCTGCTACACATTAACGGGTGTGCACCCTGCATTAGGCACTATCAGGCCCCTGGAGACCTGAGGTCGATCAGTCCTACCCAGGTCTACTGCCAGCCCATCCACTGAATCTGCCCTCGTTTCCAGGAGCCGAGGAAGAGATTCACGTACTCCCAGAACTACCTCTCGGCCATGGTGGAGCCTCAGGATACAGAGGAAGAAAAGAGAAAAGCCACGAGGAAATCCCGCCAGGCCTGGCTCACACCCAGTGGATTCCAAGTGGCGGGTCTTCACAACATGGAAAGGACCCCTCACCTGGGGCTGCTGCCGCCCATTGGCACCGTCACAGAGGTCAGTGGGAGGGCGGGGGCTCAGTGGGCTCCACAGGGGCCTCCTCCTCACCCACTGCTCCCTGACGTAGGAGTGGAGGGAGAAGGCACTGTTTGCTAACGTGCTGGAGCCAGTGCTGCAGCGAGAGAGGTGGTGCTGGGAGCAGCGCCACCAGGACTTCGATCTGTACACGCAGCCACCACCTTTCCTGGAGCTGCCCCCACCTCCGAAGCCCAGAACAGGTAACGGCAGCCTCTGTGAAGCTGGCCTCCTGGTGCCGTGGGCAGGCAACAGCTGTGTGCTCTGCCGTGGACGCCCACTGTCCGTGCTGGAAATCAAGGTTCACACGGAACGCTGGGCTGGGACTCTGGCTGCAGCTGTATTAGGCATGTGCCGTGTGACTGCAGACAGGTCCCCTTGTAGCTCCAGGCCGGTCACTCAGCTCTAGAGGGAGGTGTTGGAAGGGAGTCTGAAGGCTGAGTTTCCACTGTGCTGCAGAAACAACCGGCCTCTGGAGGCCCAGCCAGCAGCCAGGGGTGGAGGCTGGGCTGCAATGGCCCATCCAGCTTGAGATGCTGCTAGCTGTCCCTCTGTGGGGGGAGCAGTCTGGCCTCTGAGTCCTCTTCATCCTTTGTTTGTTTATGAGGAGGGACCACAAAACCATTTGTAGGTTGAGAGAGAAATTGGAGCCAGAACCTTTGTTCAGGGAGAAAGAGAGAGGAGTTTATCTGCCAACAAGCTTGGCCAGAGCCACCTTCCATAGGAAGCTAAATAGGATGAACCATGGGTTCCCTTCCTTGCCCGACTCCCAAGGGAGCTGAGAGCTCTGTGAAAACAGGAGGACATGGAATTGTTCTCTCCCCTGCCTGGATCTCACCGCCTCCCTTCAGCACAGGCCCAGGTCTCCTGCTACCTGCTGGTGGGTCCCAGGCTCAGAATCACTGCTGAGGACGCATGGCCACATCCGTGAGCCTCCCCCGACTCCTCGCCCCACACACAGCGCAGGTGAGAAAGGCTCAGGCAGAGCAGGGGAGAAAGGGGACACAGAACCGGTGGCCTGACTTTTTATACCTAGCTGGACATAGAAAGCCTGCTGCAGAAGCGGCTCCCCGAGGCCTGCTATCCCCGCACTGCACGAAGACACGTGCTCGCCCCTCTGTGCAAAACGCCTCCTTGCCAACAAGACACTGTAATAACTCAGGGTTTCTTTGTGAAGGTTATTTCTTAAGTCGCTGTGTTTGTAAGCTCTCACCTTTCAAGACGAGGTGCCGGAGGCTCAGCCCCACCCCCGCAACAGCACAGCTCTTGGGCCGGTTCCTGTCACCCCAGCCGAGGCACACTCCTACTCGGAGGAGGGGGAGAGCCTGGCCGCTGCCTGTGATGGGCTTTCTGGAGCCTAGACCACCCAGGAACCAGACCAAAGCCTGCCAGGTGGGCACACACAGAGGCCTGCTTGGGCCTCTGAAAGAGCCTCTTGTCCTCGTAATGAAGGAGAGGAAAGCCCAGCTGGGAGCAGCACCTCTTGCCACAGACCAGCAGCATTACCTGAAAAGGACCAATGGCGAGGGCTCCTGACCCCACGGCTGTCAGTCACCAGAGCGTGGATCTCTCAGGGTCAACCTGTCACGCGCTAAAGGCTGGTTGTGGGGAAACATATGGCTAGTATGGCAAATGCTAACAATCAGTGCCATTTTACATTCCCTTTTGTTAAAAGAGTTCTCGTTTAACGTGTTTTAAGTGCATTCTGCTTCTAGTTTAAAAGAATGACTGACACATATGGATTCCAGGTGACGTATGAGCTGCTTCTTGAAGCGGTTACCCTGCCTGAGGCATGTCCCCACCAGTCCCAGGCCACAGATGCGGCGGTACAAGCCCAGTTTCCCCCTGGGTGGGGTGGCAGAGGTGTCCCCTGAGCTAGGGAGTCTCAGCAGTTCTCACTCTCCCAGAAGCTGCTCAGACTGTGGTGGGGCATCAGGCAGCAGTGCCCCTGGGGTAGGGGCCGGAGGAAACCCGGCCAGTGGGGGTTAGGGGAAATTGTCAGCCCCTGACGACCCAAATTCTCCACCTTCTGGAAAGTGGGAGCGTGTCCAGGGGCAGGTGGCAGCAGGGGACACCGTCCCTCCACTTCAGGACGTCCGGTCGAGAGGGTGGGCGCAGATGTAGGCTCGATTCTCTAGGACCTGCTGGGACACTTTCTTGATCTGTTCATCTAGATTTTCTGGAGAATCTGGGAGGGAAAGAGAGAGAGTGGCCTGTGTTGTGACAGAAATACTGCTGTAGCAGTTTTTCCAACCACATCAGGCCACTGCTGGGAAGGAGTGCAGCGGTGACAGCCCCTCCCCGGGAAGTGATTCTGGGCTTTAGGGAGAAGAGGGGATAAAAAGCCCCCTCAGCGATTCAGGCCTGTCAGCCCCACCCCCCCC
>PVHT021183698.1:700947-712044 GCA_004024745.2 Catagonus wagneri | reverse complement strand
CCCGGAGCCACCCACTTACATTTGTCCAGCTGGGACAAAGTGAAGAGATTCTGGTAATAGGCTTCCGTGCAAAAGATGTTGGTCAACAGAACCTGGCAGGACCCAAGGCAGAGAGGTGGCTGCTGAGGACTCTGGGATCTCTGGGCCTCAGGACGCTCCCCCACCCCCGGTGCCTGACTTCTGAGCCTCCAAAGAATCAGCCTGTCGGCCAAAGCAGGCAGCTCGGCCAGAGTCAGGCCGTGGCCTTAGGTTCTGATTCCACCCTAAGCCAAAGGGGTTCTGTTCCCAGGGCAGGTCACTCAACTTCCCTGAGCCTCCGTTTCCCCCTCTGAGGGAGGGAATCATAATTCCTGCAGCCCCGGGCTCCTCAGGCCAAAGTGCATCAAAACACGTATGTACACAGCAGGTGCTCAGGCTGCACTGCGCACTAACAGACGGGGGGAGGGCGCTGGGCGTGGGCCCCGTCATTCACCCTCCCTCTTCTCTCAGGCAGGAAGATGAAAGGCAGTGGCCTCATGTCCTGAGCAACAGGGACGTGCCCATCGGAGTGAGTACCCTGGACACGGCCACAACTCGGCAACCCTGTCCATCTCCAGGTCGCCTTGATTCCTCTGGGGACACAGCCCTGGACTTGCCCAGCATGCCCCTACCCCCCACAACCCCCAGACCTGATTAAAGTGCAGCATGACGAGCCAGAGGGGAGGCTGCCTGTGGGGGGAGGGGCGGGCTCACCTCGTGGTCATGGTTCCGGAGCCCCATGCGGACGGAGCGGCTGACCCGTGACAGCGCAGCTGTCATGCCATACAGGTTGATGAGGACATTGGCCACTCGTTTCAAGATCAGTTGCTCCTCCACGATGGTCTGGGAACAGAGGGCAGGGTGGAGGCTTGCCACCTGGGACTTCCCCACACAGCCCCTGCCCTGGGCCCCTTTGCCAGTCTCTGAGCTTCATGACATTGCCCTCCTCTCAGGCTGTGGGAGGCCAGCTCCTGGCAGCCCTGTGCAGATCTGGGCAGAAATCAAGACAAGAACACATCCCAGAAACCTGACTGAGACCAGAAGCCAGGGCTTAAAGCAGCAAGAACCTCGCAGATCGGGTCCTGAGATTCACATGCCCAGGTGTGGCTGCCTGTCCAGCTCCAGGGAGACTCTTTGCACCCGGAAGATGCCCTCCCAGCCCTCCATGGAGACCAAGATGCCTTTCTAGGCTTGGTCCCAAAGGTAGACACTTGCACAATAGCTCATAGATCCTGGCCCATCTTCCTGACCCCAGGCACCCCAGGTACCTTGCCAAAGCGAAGCAGCAGCGTCTCCACTGTTCGGCCAAAATAGTACACGTTCTCCTCGAGCTTGTGGGCACTGTCCTGTGGGCGGGGGGCTCCACTCAGCACGGACCTCCTGTGGTGCTCAGGCCCTGCCACTAGGCTGGGCCCTTCTCCACCCGGACAGGGCAGAGATGAGGCATCAGGCGACCCTCCCCAAAAGGCCCCGTCACACCCCTCTGAGAAGGGAACGCCGATGGGGATGTACGCCTGCTGGGCCCACTCACCGCAACACTGGGGTGCACGGCTCCGAGCTTCCCTGTCAGCCCCAGGTCTACGGTTTGGCCAAGGGAGTCCCGAAGCCTCCGGCCAATGGTCTCCATGATGGTGGTCACACTGCCCCGTTTCAGCTCCCTGCAGGAAGCCCTCGGCCCTGTGAGCTGAGGCTTCGGCGCCCAAGCTCCCTGACTGTGCACTCAGAGTGCCGACTCGGGACCCATGTGTCCCTCCCCCCACCAGCCCTCAGGGAGCAGCCACCTCCTCTGACCCGGAGGACTGGGTTAGGCCAGCTTCCAGGTCATCCTCCTCCGAGTGCCCCGGGCCTGGGCTCCAGCAGGACTGCTAACTGTTCTGGCTCCAGGATGGAGGTAGGGAAAAGAGACACTGGTCCTGTGTCAGCCTTGGAGCCACTGCCTGCTTGGGGGTCGCCTCTCACTGCCCAGGCTCTGAAAGTAGCTCCCTCCCCCGTGGGGGTGACCGTGCGGCAGGGGGCAGGGCCCGTCCCCTCCCTCCAGCCAGCCTATGATAGAGCTGAGTGCTGCAAGGCTGTTCAGCCTGGCCCCAGCTTGAGGCAGCCCCCTCCTCCTGCTGCCCCTGGACGACTCTGCCTGGTAGGGGAACTCGAGTGGACGATGGAAGCGGCACCTACTTGACTCTTGCAGTCAGGATGCGCCCGGCATGCTGCAGGCCTGTCAGGGCGATGTACATCCGGAGAATCTCGTTGGTTCCCTGCGGGCAGCGTTACCCGGGTCAAAGGCCGCCCCCAGCAGGGCAGCCCGAGCAGTGCACATGTGTGAGCGGCCAAGCCCGGGACTGCCTGCTATCTGGGGGCAGCCAAGAGCAGGGCTGTGACCAGGGGGCCAGGGTGACACAGGAACTACCTCCACAGGATGGGGCCGGGGTGCTGACCGGATGGCCGTGGCCTGCCTCTGGGACCTATCACCCCCACGCCCACTGTATGTGGGTCATTCCTTTCTCCAACTTTCTTATTTTACAGGAAGAAACAGTATTCCCTAGGTAGTAAGGGAGGATGGCGCTCAGGTCCCAGTGAGTGCTGGGCAGTCCCCAGGCCAGGCTTCTCAGGGAAGCAGCTGGTCGCTCCCTAGTGTCAGGTTCGATGCCCAGGAGGCCACCTCTTCCCTGCTGCCATCCCCAGGCACCACCCTGACCCCTGCGAGTCATCCAACCCCGAGAGGCAGGCCCAGCATGCACAATGGTTCTGGGAGTCAGAGAGGCAGGGGGCACCTCCAGGCTAAGGCCCGTCCTGAGTGGGTGAGGCTTTACAAGCCTCAGAGTGCCCTGAACTCGAGGGCCCCACGTCCTTGGGCTGGCCGCATCCTGGCTGTCCTCTGAGGGAGAGGACACAGGGCTAGGACATGTGGGTGGCACAGGGAACACTGGCAGCCACTGACATCTTCCCCTTGGTGGGGGAGCACCCTGGGCCCGTGCACCCAGCCTTGCACTCACCCAAGGGGCTGCCTCCCCACACCTCCATCCATCCTAAAACTCCGTGTGGCCTCTGCTCACACCCCTGCAGCCCACCCCCCAGGGAGCCTTGGGGAACGTACACAAGCCATTCTCTGCTCTGCACTTTGTTACAGCTTCTCCGCCCTCATAGTAAGACCCAAGCTGCTCTGCTTCACAGCCAGGCTCCTCTATGGCTCCTTGCTCGCCTTCCCGCCCAGGCCCCCAACAGGACTGACTGCTGCTCCCTCCGTCCACCGAGCGCCCGCGGCTGCATTCCCTCGCCCTCCCCTAGGCCTGGTCAGAATGCTTTCTGCCTCCACCAGCCGAGTGTGCCTGCTTCCTGAGACCGCAGCCCCTAGGGGAGGAGGTGCATCTCGCCTGACCCACACTCTGGAGTTCGCTTCTGTCAGCACAATCAGACCTCTTGCGCCCAAAGGAATCTCCCTGCCCCTCCCCTCCCCTCCATGGACGGCCAGCAGAGTCCTGGGAACGCACTCACGCAGAGCTGTCAACACGCTGAGGAGAAGGCCCTGACCCACAGTGGCCATTCAAGGCAGGATATGGCCTCTAGGGGAAGCTCTCGCTAGCCCCACCGCCGCCAGCACGAGCAACCCGGCAAAGACCTGTGGCAGGAGGCCTCTGGGCGCTGGCTCTCAGCCTGATGCCCTGCAGGACGGGGTCCAGAAGCAGGGTGGGGAGGAGGGTCAAGTTGTGGGGGGTGGGGTGCCAGCCAGCCTGGACTCTGTGACCTGGTGCCAGGACCACAGGGCTTGGGGGTCCTTGGCGAGGCGTCTGTAGGGGCGGGGCACTCACCTCAAAGATGAGCAGGATGCGGCTGTCGCGCAGGAAGCGCTCGTACGGGTAGTCCCTCATGTAGCCCGAGCCGCCGAGGATCTGCAGAGCCTCACTCAAGCACTGCCAGGCGGCCTCTGAGCTGAACACCTGCCACGGGCCAGGGCGAGGTCAGCATGGGGAGGAGGCCCACGGCCACGGGGACTGAGCAGAGGCTGGGTGCAGAGAACTGGGCTCCGGGATGAGAGGACAACACGGGAGCCCTGACGGCCACATGTCACTGAGGCCCCAGCAGGTCCTTGTCCTTCCACCACACGACCACCCTCCTGACTCTGTGGATGCCTGGGTCTTCCTTGGGTGGAAGATCCCCCTCAACTCCTTCTGCACCTGGAAAACGTCTGGCCTTTTAAAACCCACCTCGGATTTCACCTCCTCCAGGAAGCCTGACCCGCACCCGCCACCCACTCTGTGCATAGAAACTGCTTGGCTGGACGCCTGGCCCTATGTAGCTAGTGTGTGTGTGTTCACATCCAGAGAGCAGAGACCAATATGCTCAGCTCTAGGCTTAGCCCGGGAACAGGATCTGTTGACAGCACCATTACTGCCACAGCCGTCAAAGGTGATGAGAGGTTGGGGTGGTAAAGCTCCCCAGCACCAGGGCGTGACACAGGGAGAAGCATGAAAATGACTATGCTACGTACAATTCCAAACCATTCAGCCAGGTTTTCCTACCAACACCAGAACGTTCACATTCCGTTTCTCTCGAGACTTGAATCTCAGAGACCAATTTAAAAATAATTATGGAGAACCAAAGCAGGGTTGCCATCTTTCATACCACAGCCAAAAACTACCCCAAAGATGAAAGAAATGCACAGAAAACTTTGTGGCGTTTACCTAGACCAATTATTTCCCAAAAAGAAGTTCTGATACCAGGATGCAGGATACTCAGAACAAGATGGTCTTTCCCAAAGAAGCCCTGCTGCTTTTTATGCCGATATGAAGTTACAATGCACGGTCTGAATTTCTCTTTGTGCTACCATTGGTGACTGACTGCTGACAGCTTGGCACAAACTGGCCTCCCATACGCTGGGCATCGTCCTCTGTGCCCCCACCCCCACTACTCTGCTCTCCCCGGCTGAGTCCTGGGGTGCCTGGCTTGGTGGGCACACTGTAAACACCGGCGTAGCGATGGACTAACGGGGAGAGGGAGACAGAGGCGGCGTGTGCCGGGGTTACCTTCACCATGGCGGCCTCGATGGAGCAGTCAGGAAACCCAGGCTGGTCCAGCATTCCGGCCGTGAGGTAGGCCATACTTTCCATCACGTAAGCCCTCTGAGCCATCAGGGCAAACTTCTCCTGCAATGTTTGCGAAAAAACCATAATCAAGAATTTGCATGTGCTGAGACCTGAATCTGCCAGCCAGCAGAGCAGGTGGTTTGGACCAACCCCCGGTGTCCGAGAGCACCAAGCCCGGCACTTGCTGAATGCAGCCGCGTGCCCACGAGCAGCGGCAGTACAGACCCCCACGGCGCGCTTTCAATCCACACACTGGAGCCAGCTGATGCCCGCTCCCAGACTTCTGTACCTGAATCAACCCAAACTCGCTGAGAGTCCTGTTGAACTGTTTCCTCGTGCAGGCGTACTCGCTGGTCAGTTCTGAAGAAGAGCACAGTTATTAAAAAGAACCATTTTCTAGTTGCCCTAAGATGACTTCCAAAGGCTGTCATCATGCCCCTTCAAACACTCAGGCAGGAACTATGAGAAACAATCTGCTGAGACCAAACACCCTGAAAGAGCCCTGCCTTCCAGCATCTCTGAGTCATAGGGTGACTGTCGCCTCCGGGCGGCACCCAGAGTGGGGACAGGGGCTGTAGCAGACAGGTATCTGGCCCTTACCCACACCAGCTGAGCCCGGGCCAAGTGGCCTCCTGTCCCTTGACAACACCTCTGACCTCTGAGCAGCAGCCAAGGCCATGGAGTGCAGGTGCAGGGCGCCTGGCGCAGGGCAGAAGCAGTGCCCCGCACAGAGGGGCAGCCGACACCTGCACGTGGGTTCACAAGGCAGCAGGAGAGCGGCTTGCGTTGATCACTTGAGCTCATGACTTCCATGTGTACAGCTGAATGCGCTGTCGCGGCCTGGTGGCTCTGAAGGCACCGAATGCCCATGGCGCCCCTCCCGGCAGTCACCACTTTTCAGCCCCCCCAGCCCCCTGCACACAGCCCAGGCACGAACTGATCCCACACCGGGCTCGGAAGGGAGACAGGCTCCCACACGTCTGCACTTCTGGGCCTCAGGATCTCATAAGCTCTACGTCCTTTGGGACAGGCTGACCAAGAGTTCTAGACAAGGAAGCAGAGTCGGACAGGCTCAGAGGCAGGGCAGCTCGGCAGTGAGACGAGCCCCGGCAGCAGTCTGGGGGCTCCTGGGCTTGCGCACACCACTCACGCTCTGGGCCGCGGTCCCCTCCCCGGTACAGGAGGCCTGCCCGGGACGCCAAGGAGCCTGCTGAGCAACACGGCCCTGCAGTCCCTCCCACGAAGCCAAGCCAGCAATGACGTTTCGTGCCCCACAGAAACCACACCGGGCTGTTTCAACGTCACTGGCAAAAGGAAGCAGGTTTAAGGCTCCCCAAAAGGACAAAGGGATGAGCCAAAAGCTGAGGGACCAGGGTTCCCAACCTGAGCTCACTGCTCACCCATGGTGCCAAGTCCCCTACAGAGGACCCGCAGGGGACCCCAATGGGACCTTCTCTCAGTAGCCCTGTCCTCAGGGGTCAGAGCAGCAACCTTCTACCTCCCGCCCCAGTCCTGTGGGAGGTGAGACTGGAGGGCTGGCAGCCTGAGGGCAACCTCTGGTCTACACTCAAGCCCGGGCCCCAGACCTAAAGGGCACCGGCTGGCCCAGCACCAGCCCGCCTGCCCGGGACACAGCAGAGCCCTGGGCTGGAGTGGCGGGGAGCAGTGGCAGGCTGGCACCGAGGGTGCCGCTCCCTGACTCACCTACCAATGAGTTTCTTGAGCATCCCGGCCACAGAGCTGCCCATGCTGAAGCGCCCGCTGTTGAGGACGTTCATGGCCACCTGCAGAGAGAGGAAGGCTCGCCGCAGCTCACTCCCTAAGCATCCTGCCTGGAAAGCCCAGGGTTCTGGACGGTGACCTCCACGGTGCTTGTCCAGCTCTCTTGAGGACAAAAGGCAGCGTCTGGCCAGAGGCAGCTATCTCGCCAACCCTCCCTGCCCAGGAGAGAGCACAGGCCTGAAGCCTCAAAACCAGGCGACCCAGCACTGCGACGGCTCACACAAACATCCTTGGAGGCACCCCCCAAAAAGGAACATGACGCCCTTATTCCAAAGGAACGGGCCTTCTCGCAGCCTCAGGGGAAGGGAGCAGAAATGAGGGCTTGCTGAGTAGACTTGCTCGACCACTCCCTGCTCCCCACTTTCCCAGCAACTCTTCAGTGTAAGGGCCCTCATGTTACAGATGAAGAGCCTGAGGCTCAGAGTGGTGAGCCAGTCACACAGCAGGAACCTGCCTGGCATGCAGGTCAGTGCCCAACCTTGAGCCAGGCCCTCACCCTGATGGTACCGCTGCTTCTCTGTGATTCCTGCAGGGACGGCGTCAGCCAGGCAGCTGTGGCTGCTTCGCCTCTCTTCCAACCCTGAGCTCCTGCCTGACACGGGTGGTGAGCACGCGTGCTACCTCCCAAGTGCCAGACTGGCCGGGATGGAGGAGGCCACCCCTACAGACCCAAAGGGGCGCAGAGACCACAGCCGCCCAGGCAGCGGGCAGTCAGAGGTGTGATGTGGACTCAAGCCAGAACCCAGGTCCAGTGGGAATGGGTGTGAGTCTCCTGGTCTGGGGGAGGGATGCTGGGAGCCCCTGAGCTAGAGCAACCAGGCCACACAGGGGAGGGGATCCCAGGCACAGGGTGGACCCGTAGCCACCAGCATGAGGCTCCTATAGGACACTGACCCGCCCACCACTGCTCAAGCCCTGAGGCCCAGGGAGGAGGCCTCAAAGGCAGGGCCAGGCTCTGGGCTAGCAAGGAGCCTGTGACTCTGTTCCACACGTAGTGCTGCTGTGTCCCGGCACTCACTGACGTGACTGGGACTGATGAGACATGTATCCAAGTTTGAATATATGAATACCTGCTAGTTAACCTGAACGGACACCCCTCGAAATGAAACCTGTGGGGCTAGGGGCCGGGAACACCCACTCCAGCCGCTGGACAGGAAAGCACTGGTCCTGATCGGTCGGTCCAAGGCGGCTGGGAAGGAGGTGGACACAACCAGAGGCTGGGGGGCCCCCAGCACTGAGTGCAGCCCTGTCCGGCCTCGTCCCTGGGTCTCTAACCCCTAATGACAGACCTCCTGCACCAGCCCTGCTCAACCCGGACTGCAAGGAGCTAAGCTCACATGTTTGGTCCTCAAAGACCAGCTCACAGTTTCATGAACAAGACTTGCCTCACGGCCCCCTCACAGTTCGCAGTTTATTCTTAGCTCTGCTTAAAACAAGGACAAAAGGAGAGCACTGGACACCAGGCCTGGGTCCTGGGGTGGGGCGGGCAGGCTCAACCTCACCTGAAGGGCCCAGGTGTCCCACCCAACTGACCTTGGTCCTGCAGCCTTACCACCTGCTACCGGGAAGCAGCCTCCTTCCACAACCACGCGGCCACCTCCGGCCCCACTGCTGATGCCTCTGCGCCTCATGAGCCTCTGACAGCCCAGAGCAGGCACTCACTTTACCTTTCATGGGCGCCAGCATTCACCGGGCCTGGGGCTGTCCTCCCTGCAACATTCGGGACCACCCCAGCCCACAGCACTTTTCGGTACTGAGGCTAACTGCAGGGAGTCCCACTGGGCACAAAAAAAAGGTCTTTAGAGATCTGTTTTTCTTTTGCCTATTAAAACAATCACTTTTCACCTAATGCAATGGAAAAAAAACTTTTCATGCAGTGTTGGCAAAGATGGAAGAAAGACTTGACACACAGCCGGGGAGAGCAGACACTGGTCAAGCCGTCCTGAAGGCAGGGTGGCAACACGGACCAAGACCTTAAAAAAATGCCCAGGCCCTCTGACCCTGGTAACTTGACTGATGGTGCTTAAACTCAGGAAATAAAGAGACAAACACGTGAGCTGTGTACAAGGACACATGCCACACGACATGGTCCTGAGTGGAAACAGTGCTAAATGCTTGATCCTGGGGACCCAGGGATGGTAAACACAGCGTCACTACATGAAGAGAGTCTGTGAGGCTCTGAACACCGGCTAGTCACATTCTCTAGTGGGAGTGTGCCATGAGGACATGCCAAGTGACAAATGCAGGCTACACACACACACACAAGCACATTTCAGTGATGTCAACTCTCTAAAAAGATCTGGGAAGACAAGCACTAAAGATGTGAAGATCAGGTGGGGGTTTAAGGGACCCCAAGTCCTCTCCTGGGTGTGAAATCCGGACACGACGCCCCTTGTGTGCCTCCCCACCTCCCACCCTTTGCTCCATGCTCCCGGAGCCCTGGCTGATGGGCCTTCACTGATTCTTGTAAGGCCAGGAGGCCAGGGAGGGCCTGCTTGGATCCCTGTTAACAGCTGAGGTGGGGGCGGCTCCCCGGGGTGAAGACTAACCCAGGCCACCTAGTACATGAGGACAGGGCAGCAGCAGGGAGACAAACAGCCCAATTTAAAGATGGACAAAGGATCTGGAAAAACATTTCTCCATACGAATAAATAGCCAACAAGCATGTGAAAAGATGCTCAACATGACGAATCATCAAGGAAATGCTATTCACACCACAAGGAGATACCACTTCATGCCCACTAGGTCGGCTATGACTTTGAAAATGGGCAGTAACAACTGCTGACAGGGCTGCGGAGAAACTGGAACCCTGACATACTGCTGGTGGAAAGTGAAACGGTGCAGCTGCCGTGGAAGAATCTGGTGGCTCCTCAAAAAGCCAAACATACAGTCACTGTATGACCCTGCATTCCTGTTCACACAAAATCATGCACACGGATGTTCACAGCAGCGTTATTCCTACAGGCCAAAAAAGTGACAGAACCCAAATGTCTACCAGCCAATGATGGAGGAACAAGACTTGGTGCAGCCATTCAGTGGAATGGTACTCAGCCCTAAGAAGGAGTGACAGCTGCCAGAGCTTGGATACTCATTGAAAACACGATGCTACGTGACGGAGGCCACGCACGAGCCCACACATGGATTCCAGCCAAAGGAAATGTTCAAAATCAGCAGATCCACAGACACAGAAAGTAACATAGCGACTGCCAAAGGCTGGGGAGGAGAAACGAGAAGGCATGGGGCGATGGGACAGTTTGGAATTAGACACAGAGATGGCAGCATCAATACAGTGATGTTCACATGAAAATGGTAAACTTTGTTATAAGAATCGCCAGTCAATTAAAAATACTAAATCTTAACTCCAAGAAAAAAAGTCAGGGCAGGGAGTCAGGCCCCAGGGCCGTGCAGTCAGAGCTCCCAGGGCCCCAGGCTGCTCTTCACCCGCTTGGGGAGGAACTGACCTCTGCACCAGGCAGACGAGGCCTCGGATGGAGGAGACCCAGTGCGCCCACACCCACCCCTCCTGGGACACACCTGTCTGCACCCTTCTGGCCTCCCAACTGGGTGCTACAGACCCTCACCCAGTGGGTAGGGGACAGGAAGCTGGGGCCAGCAATTGCACACAGGATAGCACAGCACCCACAGGGCCACGCACCTTAAAGCCACCGCCGACTTCTCCGAGGACGTTTTCCACCGGCACCCGGGTGTTCTTGAAGTGGACCTCGCAGGCTGGAACACACGAAACCGGGACCTCACCCTGGCACTGGTCACTGGGAGCAGGGGGTGCCCCGCCCCTGGCCGGCAGGCAGGTGGCGCAGTCTAGCCACTCGCTGGTTCAGACCCTCCAAGGTCTGAGCTAGGGGACCAAGGAGGCAGTCTCCTGAGGCCGCGTGGCAGTGCTGGGCAGGACAAGGGCCCCTGACGGACACTGGCCTCGAGTAGGAGTGCTGACCGGGCTGCAGGCCAGCCTCGGCAGGCAAAGAGTGAGGACAGAAGGAGGCGTCGGGTGGGGAAGGCGGGGCTCTGCAGTAACAATGCTTCCCTAGGAACCCCCCCCAATACCAATCCCACCCAAATGTGGGGATGCACGGCCATGACCACTGCACTGAGTTATTCCACGGGGCTACCTGACGCTGCCATGGAGGGGCCCCAAAGCAGCCCAGACCTGAGTGTGCCAACCTGCTTGGGGGGAACCCAAACTATCTCATTCTCATTTTAT
>PVHT021183698.1:690543-700847 GCA_004024745.2 Catagonus wagneri | reverse complement strand
TCAACCTCATGATTCCTAGTCGGATTCGTTAACCGCTGTGCCATGATGGGAACTCCCTTCTGACATCTTTTTATGAAGATAAAATCTCATTTTCTGCCACTCCTCCTCTCACATGCACACATGCATGCTACTTACTGTTGGAGCCTCGGATGCCCAGCTTATCCTCCGGTTTCCCGCTGGTGACCCCACCGAAGTCCCTCTCTACTATGAATGCTGTGATCTTGTCCTTTACTGAGCCGTCGGAGTCAACAACCTCGGTCTTTGCAAACACAGTAAAAACACTGGCCAGCCCCCCATTGGTGATCCAGATCTGAGGAAAGAAAGCAAAAGGACTCCAGAGAAAACCAAACTACTAGGTGCCACCTCAGGGCGCCAGCTCTCGGTCACACCACAGGCCAGGCTGGGGGTGGGAGAGAGGCAGCAAGGAGCCAGAAAGTGGGGGAGGGGAGAGGGACTTCTCCACAAACTGCTCCATATAGAACTTATTTGGATCCTAAGTCAAACAAACTGTTTGAAAAACAAACAGGTATGACACAGTAGGGAAGTCTGAACACTTAGGTGGTAAGAAACCAGTATCAATTTGTAAACGTACAGTAGTTAGAGATGGGACCGCTGTGACCCATCATGGGTGCCATGCAGAGGTGGGGCTGTGACAGAGGTGGAAATTCAGGGGTGGAAATTCAGGACTGAACTTTTACATGTTTCAAATACCAAAAAAAACAAAAGCAAAAAACAAAACAAAAAAACAACCGAGTTCCCGTTGTGGCTTAGCGGTAATGAACACAACTAGTATCCAGGAGGATGTGGATTCGATCTCTGGCCTCGTTCAGTGGGTAAGGATCCGATGTTGTTGTGAGCTGCGGTGTAGGTTGCAGATGGGGCTCGGATCTGGAATTGCTGTGGCTGTGGTGCAGGCCAGCAGCTGCAGCTCCAATTTGACCCCTAACCTGGGAACTTCTATATGCCACAGGGGTGGTCCTAAGAAGCAATGTGTACCACCTCACACCTGTTAGAAAGGCCATCGTTAACAAGTTAACAAATAACAAATGCTGGAGAGGATGTTGGGAAAAGGGAACCCTCCTACTCTGCTGTTGAGAATGTAAATTGGTACAACCACTATGGAAAACAGTATGGAGGTACCTCAGAAAACTAAATACAGAACTACCATATGACCCAGCAATCCCACTCTTGGGCATATATCCAGACAAAACTTTCCTTGAAAAATAAGCATGCACCCCTATGTTCATTGCAGCACTATTCACAACAGCCAAGACATGGAAAGAACCTAAATGTCCATTGACAGATGACTGGATTCAGAAGATGTGGTATATATACACAATGGAATACAAAATAATACCACTTGCAGCAACATGGATGGAACTAGAGACTCTCATACTAAGTGAAGTAAGTCAGAATGGCAAATACCATATGATATCACTTATATCTGAAATCTAATATAGAGCACAAATGAACCTTTCCAAAGAAAAGAAACTCATGGACTTAGAGAACAGATCTGTGGGTGCCGAGGGGGAGGGAGTGGAATAGATTGGGAATCTGGGGTTAACAGATGCAAGCTATTGCCTTTGGAATGGATAAGCAATGAGATCCTGCTGTACAGCACTGGGAACTACAGCTAGTCACTTATGATGGAGCATGATGGAGGATAATGTGAGAAAAAGAATGCATATACGTGTGTGTGACTTGGTCACCTTGCTGTACAGTAGAAAATTAACAGAACACTGTAAACCAATTATAATGTAAAAAATAAAAATCATTTTAAAAAGTCCATGTAATAAAAAGTTTTAAAACAGACACACAGGAGCAGCTCTGGGGTGAGTGGCAGCACAGAGGCAAGCGGACTCTGGAACCAAGATGCCTTGGTTCCCATCCAACCACTAAGCAGACAGGGCGATAGTGGTGACAAAACCCCTCAGCCAGTTTCCTCCCCCCAAAAAGGAACAGCACCCCACAAGGATGATGGTTAAGGGACCCCGTGCACAGTGGAAACAGTCACAAGAGGGAGCCTAACGCAGCCTCGGAGCTGTACCTTGGAGCCGTTGAGGACATAGTGCTTCTTATCTTCGCTCAGCGTGGCCCTGGTCCGGATGGAGGCGGCATCGCTCCCACTGCGGGGGCAGAAACCCATGGTTGAGGGGTAATGCCGGGAAGCAAGAAGGATGGTTTCCGACCCCAAATGGAAGGAGCTGGCAAACTTTTAAAACAAAGGCCAGATAAGGCCACATTCAGCTTTATAGTCACAGAAAATCTGTAAAGAAAAGGCACGTTCCAGTAAAACTTGATTTATGACATATGGCAAGACGGCTTTGTAAGGTCGGCGGCAGTGATGACGTTGAGGAGGTCTAACCCCAGAGACGGGGCTCAAACAGGCTTGGTGCTCCTATGAGGGTGGGGGCAGGGGGCGCCCAGCTCCCGGGGTAGGGGACGCAGGGTGGAGGAGCCAGGTAATAGCCCTGCTGTCGGAAGCCCTGAGTTCCAGGGCAGTGGTGAGACTGTGGGTGGGTCACGCCATGTCCCTAAGCCTCATCTGCAGCTGTGATGATGCTGCCGCCCTGCATAGGGGCCTAAATGCATTACTGTAGGGAAGGGATGCTGCAGGGCACAGAAAAGTCACCGAACAGGTGCTGTCAGGCCCATTACCTCATGGGTGAAGGTCGTGGGCCGGAAAAGTAAGGTAGAGATATGAGATCATGAAGAGACCCTGCAAGAAAGGCTGCTGACTCGACTCCAGGCAGCCTTCAGGGAGGGAAGACCCCAGCCACTGGCTGCTCAACCAAACCCACGGCCCCCGCCCTCTGCGCCTGCTGCCTGGGCTGACCTGGCTGGCTCCGTCAGGCAGAAGGCGGCTACGTGCTCTCCAGATGCCAGTCTGGGCAGGTACTTGGCCTTCTGCTCCTCGCTGCCGGTCAAGATGATGCCCTGACAAAACACGCAGCTGCTTTCAGTGGTGGGGAGAAAGGAATGTGCTGCCTACATGCAAGAGTTTGCAGCTAAGAGGTGGCAGCCCCTGCCCTTGGGTCAGAAAATGGGAAGCTGCTGGGAAGTCTGGAGAGCTGGGCTGCCAGGGAGCCCCAAGGGCACAGTCCAGGGTGGCAGGACCAGCACAGCTCCGGCACAGACTCGGGCCTTCCCAGCAGCTCTTCCACTTCCCAGCTGTGTGGCCAGGGGCACTGGAGCCACACCTGGTGCTCAGGCAGCGTTGAAAGGAGCAGCTGCACCGAGTGTGGGCCCGAGCCTGCTGCACATTCAGCTCCTTCCCGCTCTGCTTTCTATGTTGAGCAAGAACAACCAGAGGAATGACCTATGGGCCCCTGGACCTGCCCTGAAATGCTCCAAGCCCAGAAGGGTGAGGGGAACAGGCACCAACAACAGGGGCACGAGCTCAGGCTCCTGTGAGCAAATCCAGAGCTGGGTGGACTCACTCCCAGCCCACGGTGAAGGCAGGCTCCAGAGGCAGTGGCATCTGACCTGGGTCTTTAAGGATGGGTCAGAGGCGATGGGGACAGGAGATTTCAACGGAAGGACCATGCCATCAGAAGGCACTGAGCTCCGGACAGCAAGGCTGTGCTCAGACACTGCTGGGCGAGGCTGCAGGACCTCGGGCTTCCCCACTCCTTGGTTAAAGTGAGCAAGTCTGTTGCCCTGCCACCAGGTAGAAATCCAGACCCCTGACCTTGAGGCCGATGGCCTGGTGCGCCGCCAGGGTCACAGCGATGGAGCCGTCCAGGCTGATGATCTCGCACAACCGCGCGTACATGCTGTTAGAGAGACCCAGGCCACCTAGAGAAGAGACAGGCCAGTGCACTTAGGCTCTAGCCCCAAATTCCTCCCAGAAAAGGCAAATGGCTCACCATTTAAAAAAAAATCATAATACAGAAAGGTACAAAGAAAATAAAAGTTACCCATAAATTTATCTCTTGGAAAGTGCATTTTTGTGTACCTCCTTTTAGATGTATAAGCATATATAGATTTTAATATAAGAGCTTTCTTTTTTTTTTTAGGGCCGAACCTCTGGCGTAAGGAAGTTTCCAAACTAAGGGTCTAATCAAAGCTGCAGCTGCCAGCTTATGCCAGAGGCACATCAACGCCAGATCCAAGCCACATCTGTGACATACACCATAGCTCATGGCAATGCTGGATCCCTAACCCACTGAGCAAGGCCAGGGAACAAACCTGCATTCTCATGGATACTAGTCAGGTCTGTAACCCAATAAGCCACAATGGGAACTCCCAATATGAGTATATTTTAATATAAGAGTAATATTTAATGTAAGACAAACACTTACATGTAATAAATTTTTTAAATGCTGTAAACCCCCATCCAGTGTCCCATGACAGCCTCTCTTAGCCCCCGGGACAGGTCTCTCTGCCTTGGGACAGTGGCTTCTGGGGCTAGGTCCTCTGTCATAAGCCGAGCAGCAACCTTGGCCTCTGCCCATGAGATGCCAGTAGTCCCCCTCCCCCACAGTCTAGGCAACAGAAATGTCTCCAGATGTTGCCAAATGTCTCCTGGGGGGCAACATCACCATGGTTAGGAATCACTGTTCCAGGAACAAAAAGACAAAAACATTTAAAAGAAAACAGAAACAAAAACAAGGACTGAGAGTTCTCTTGTGGTGCAGTAGGTTAAGGATCTGGTGTTGTCACTGCAGTGGCTCAGTCCCTGGCCTGGGAATTTTCAGATGCCACAGGTGAAGTCAAAAAAGAAAACAAAAAGAGTTAAGGAAGTGAAGAAGTTACCACTGCGGATACTCAAGGGCAGAGCCAGTACAAAGTCCCTGAAGTAAGAACCCTAACCTCAACCTTGAGGCCCAAGGTCACGTGACCAACAGGTGGCAGAGCTGGCCCTGAACTCCAGGTGCAGTGTTGGCCTGGAGTCACGGCTGCACTACACAGCCCAAGGACAGGGGTCCCTTAACACACAGGGGCGGCCTGAGTCCGTGCAGAGGCAGGCAGTGGTCCCTTGGGCTCACAGGACCAAGGGAAGGCCAGGGCCCTGCACCAGCCACCACTCCACCTATTTCAATCAAAACACTTTTGTTCCTACTAACTTCATACACTGAGGTCAGTTTGGCTTCCTTTTTTCTTTTTTTCAGGGCTACACCTGTGGCCTATGGAAATTCTAGGCTAAGGGTCAAATTGCAGCCATAGTCCCCAGCCATAGCCAAAGCCACACAGGATCTGAGCCATGTCTGTGACCTACATCACAGCTTGTAGCAACTCCAGATTCTAAACCCACAGAGCAAGGTCATGGATCCAACCTGTATCCTCATGGATACTCGGTGGGTTCTTACCCTGCTGAGCCACAATGGGAACTCCTCAGTTTTGCTTCTTAAAAAATTACAATGCTGAGCAGAGCAGCAACATCTTCGGGACCCTGGCTGCAGCATCTGTGTTGCCCGTGGGCCAAACGAGCGGTGGGAGATCACGTGCCCCGTGGGAGAGATGTTTCAAGAACTGCTCAGTCCAGAAGAGACTAATGGAAGCATCACTGCTTTTACCCTGCGGACACTTTCTTAAAAGGACCAGCAAGCCTCCAGTTTACATGGCTAGAATCCCGGATTCATGGAGCTGTTGCAGAGCAGATCTCAGTGGTCTCACTAAGTAGGGGATTGGATTAAGACGGCGGAACAGAAGGACTGGAGCTCAACTTCTCTCCCAAAACACAACAAAACTACAACCAAATGCTGAGCAACCTTCAACCAAATGGACTGTAAACTTCCAATAAAGATATTCTACTCCAGGAGACAAAGAGGAGAACACATCAAGAGGTAGGAAGGGTGATTACATGATAGATGCAACCCCATACTTCCTAGGTGGGAAGGCCCAGAGAATGGAAAGTAACTGTATCACAGAGACTCACCTAAAGGACTGAAAATCCTGAGCCCCACGTCAAATCCCCATGCCTGGGGATCTGGCAGACGGAGAAGGAGCTCCCAGAGCATCTGGCATTGAAGGCCAGTGGGGCTTCTGTGCAGGAGCTCCACAGGACTGGGGGAAACAGAGTCTCCATTCTTCTTTTTTTTTTTTTTTTTGTCTTTTTGCCTTATCTAGGGCCACATCCGCGGCATATGGAGGTTCCCAGGCCAGGGGTCCAACAGGAGCTGCAGCTGCCAGCCTACACCACAGCCACAGCAACGCGAGATACGAGCCGCATCTGCAACCTACACCACAGCTCACGGCAACGCCGGATCCTTAACCCACTGAGCAAGGCCAGGGATCGAACCCGCAACCTCATGGTTCCTAGTCAGATTTGTTAACCACTGAGCCACGATGGGAACTCCCAGAGTCCCCATTCTTGAAAGGCACATACAGACTTTCACATGCACTAGGTCCCAGGGCAAAGCAAAGTCTCCACAGGAATCTGGGTAGAACTGCAATACTTGGAGGATCTCCTGGGCAAACAGGGGTGACTGTGGCTTGTGGTGGGCGAAGGGCACTGGAGGCGAAGCTTTCAGGAACATTCGTCAGTCTGCATTTCTCTGGAGGTAGCCATTTTTGGGAAAATCTGGTCCCTCCCAACAGCGCTGAGAAGCCACAGGCCAAACAATAAGCCAGGTGGGACCACAGCCCCACCCATCAGTAAACAGGCTGCCTAAAGACCCCTCAGGCACACAGCCAGCCTCTAATCTCATCCAGAGACAAAGCCTCACCCATCAGAGGGAGAGGAATCAACACCACCTACCAGTGGGCAGGCACCAATCCCTCCCATCAGGAAGCCTACAGCAAGCCCCCTCCATACCAACTTCAGCCATAAGGGAGGCAAACACCAGAACTAAGAGAGGCTACAACTCTATTGTCAGCAAAAAGGTCACCACACCAAAAACATATAAAAATGAAAAGACAGAAAACTATAACTAAGATAAGGGAGAAAGAGAAAAAAGCCCAGAAAAACAACTCAATGATGAGATTATCAGCATCCCAGAAAGACACTTTAGACTGTTGATGCTGAAGATGATGCAAGACATTGGAAACAAACTGGAGGCAAAGACTGATAATTTACAGGAAACACTGAGCAAAGAAATACAAGATGTAAAAACTAAACAAGAAGAGATGCAAAATACAACAGCTGAAATACAAAATTCATTAGACGCAGTCAACACTACAATTCAGGAGGCAGAAGAACGAATCAGCGAGATGGAGGACAGATTAGTGGAAATCACTAATGCAGAAGAGAAAAGATAAAAGATTGAAAGGAAATGAGGAGAGTCTCAGAGAACTCTGGGATAACATTAAACGTACCAACATCTGTATTATAGGGTGCCAGAGGGAGAAGAGAGAGAGAAGGGGACAGAAAAAATATTCAAAGAGATAATAGCCGAAAACTTCCCTAATATGGGAAAGGAACCAATCACTCGAATCCAGGAAGAGCTACGAGTACCATATAAAAGAAACCCAAGGATGAGCACTACGAGACACATATTAATCAAAATGACCAAAGATAAAGAAAAAGAGAAAATAGTGAAAGCAGCTAGAGAAAAGAAACAAATGACATACAAGGGAACCTCGATAAGGTTATCAGCAGATTTTTCAGCTGAAACTCTGCAGGCCAGAAGGGAGTGGCATGATATACTTATCAAGACGAAAGGAAAAAACCTCTAAACAAGATCACTTTACCCAGCAAGGCTCTTTCAGATTTGAAGGAGAGATCAAAACCTTTACAGATAAGCAAAAGCTAAGAGATTTCTGCAACACTAAACCAGCTTCACAACACATACTAAAGGAACTTCTCTAGGCAGAATAGAAAAGGTCACAACCAGAAACAAAAACACCACAAATGACAAGGCTCACCAGTAAAGGCATATATACAATAAAGCTACTAAATCATCCATGCACAATCATGCTACCAAAATCAGAAATCGTGAGAAGAGAGCCCAAATGCAGGTCACAGGAGACACACGTGCAACTAAGAAACCAACAAATTAAAACAATCTCATTTATATAGACTCCTATATCAAAGCTTCAGGGTAACTGCAAACCAAAAATCTACAATTGATACACAAACAAGTAAGAAAAATCAACTCAAATACAACATTAAAGATAGTCATTTTGTGAGAGGAGACAAGAAAATAAGGGAAGAAAAAAGAGCAACAAAAACCCCAAACAGTTAATACAATGGCAATAAGAACATACATATCAATAATTACCTTAAATGTTAATGGACTCAATGCCCCAACCAAAAGAAACAGACTAGCTGAATGGATACAAAAACAAGACCCATATATATGCTCTCTTCAAGAGACCCACTTCACTTCTAGGGACACATACAAATTCAAAGGGAGAGGATGGAAGAAAATATTCCATGCAAACAGGAGTAGCAATACTCCTATCAGACAAAATAGACTTTAAAATAAAGAACATTTTAAGAGACAAGGAAGGGCAATACATAATGATCAAAGGATCAATCCAAGGAGAAGATGTAACCATTTTAAATATCTATGCACCCAACATAGGATCACCACAATACATAAGGCAACTGCTAACAACCGTAAAAGGAGAAATCAGCAACAACACAATCATAGTAGGGGACTTTAACACCCCACTTACAGCAATGGATAGATCACCCAGACAGAAAATCAATACGAAACACAGGCCCTGAATGAAACATTAGACCACACGGACTTAACAGATATTTATAGGACATTCCATCCAAAAGCAACAGAATACACATTCTTCTCAAGTGCGCATGCAACATTCTCTAAGATTGATCACATCCTGGGCTACAAATCAAGCCTCGGTAACTTTAAGAACATTGAAATCATATCAAGCATCTTTTCTGACCACAATGCTATATGACTGGAAATCAAAAACAAGAAAAAAATGGCAAAAAACACAAACACGTGGAGACTAAACAACATGCTATTAAACAACCAATGGATCACTGAAGAAATCAAAGAGGAAATTAAAAAATACCTAGAAGCAAATGACAACAAAGATACGACACTCCAAAACCTCTGGGATGCAGCAAAAGCAGTTCTAAGAGGAAAGTTTATAGCAATACAAGCCTACCTCAGGAAACAAGAAAAAGCTCAAATAAACAACCTAACCTTACATCTAAAGCAGCTAGAGAGGGAAGAACAGACAAGACCTAAAGTTAGTAGAAGAAAAGAAATCATAAAGATCAGAGCAGAAATCAATGAAATAGAAACAAAGAAAACCATAGAAAAGATCAATGAAACTAAAAGCTGGTTCTTTCAAAAGATCAACAAAATTGATAAACCCTTAGCCAGACTTATCAAGAAAAAAAGAGAGAGGATACAAATCAATAAAATTAGAAATGAAAAAGGAGAAATAACAACAGACATCACAGAAATACAAAGGATCATAACAGACTACTACACGCAACTATATGGCAATAAAATGGAAAACCTAGAAGAAATGGACAAATTCTTACAAAAGTAAAATCTTCCAAGACTAAACCAAGATGAAATAGAAAATATGAATAGACCAATCACAAATTCTGAAATTGAAACAGTGATTAAAATACTTTCAACAAACGAAAGTCCAGGACCAGATGGCTTCACAGGCAAATTCTATCAAACATTTAGAGAAGAGCTAACATCTTCTGAAACTGTTCCAAAAAATTGCAGAGGAAGGGACACTCCCAAACTCATTCTATGAAGCCACCATCACCCTGATACCAAAACCAGACAAAGATAACACAATAAAAGAAAATTACAGGCCAATCTCACTGATGAACATAGATGCAAAAATCCTCAACAAAATACTAGTCAACCGAATCCAACAATACATTAAAAGGATTGTACATCATGATCAAGTGGGATTTATCCCAGGGATGCAAGGATTCTTCAATATCCCCAAATCAGTCAGTGTTATACACCACATTATAAAACTGAATAAAAACCATATGATTCTCTCAGTAGATGCACAAAAAGCCTATGACAGAATCCAACACCCATTTCTGATAAAAACCCTTCAGAAAGTGGGCATTGGGGGTATCTACCTCAACATAATAAAGGCCATATATGACAAACCCACAGCTAACATCATTCTCAGTGGTGAAAAGCTGAAAGAATTCCTGCTGAGATCAGGAACAAGACAGGGATGTCCACTCTCGCCACTACTATTCAACATAGTTTTGGAAGTCCTAGCCATAGCAATCAGAGAAGAAAAAGAAATAAAAGGAATCCAAATTGGAAAGGAAGAAGTAAAACGATCACTGTTTGCAGTTGACATGATACTATACCTAGAGAATCCTAAAGACTCTACCAGAAAACTGTTAGAGCTCATCAATGAATTTGGCAAAGATGCAGGATACAAAATTA
>PVHT021183698.1:665615-680107 GCA_004024745.2 Catagonus wagneri | reverse complement strand
AGGGAGTGGCATGATACACTTAATGTGATGAAAGGAAAAAACCTCCAAACAAGATTACTTTACCCAGCAAGGCTCTCATTCAGATTTGAAGGAGCAATCAAAACCTTTACAGATAAGCAAAAGCTAAGAGAATTCTGCCACACTAAACCAATTTAAAACAAATACTAAAGGAACTTTTATAGGCAGAAAAGAAAAGGCCTCAAGCAGAAACAAAAACAACACAAATGACAAGGCTCACGAGTAAAGGCAAATATACAGTAAAGATAAAAATCATCCAAGCACAACTATACTACCAAAATCAGAAATTGTGAGAAGAGCGCACAAACGCAGGACACTGGAGACAAAATTAGTTAGGGATTCTGAGGATATATTTTCAATATTTGTGTATGTTTAGCATTTTGTCCCTTTGTTAGAAATCTCTCAGTGTGATTTGTTTTCAATAGGATGTGTCATGAATTGAGGTCCAATCACTCTTGAAAAGTATTCAGCCCTTTAAACACACTGGTCAGACCTACAGAAGGAAGCCTACAGATTTATTAGTACTCCTTAGTCTGAAAGCACAGCATACCCTTCTAGGTTGCACAGAAACAGATTCCTAGCAACCGTAATAGACTGAATTTCTAAAAGTGACCAGGCCGGATGTAATAATAAAGCAAGAGGTACAAACAGTTGTCATGTTTTTCTTCTCACAGTAAGCTAGTTTGATTTGGGGAAGCTTAGCTTTTCAGAAATGGGCAAACTTCTTATAAAACTATTATGTTTGTACATAAGACTGGTGGTATTAAAATAGCAATAATAGTACCAAATTTAAAAAACTACTGATTTAAAAAAATGGTATGCTTAAAATAAGACAAACAATCAAAAGGATTATCAAAGTGAAGGAGTTTTCAAGGAAGTACTTTTAAAAAAAATTTTTTTTCCTTAAATCATATAACTGAACTGTAGTGAAACAGTCATAATGAATTCTTTGTAAAAATAAAAATATTTGGGAAAAAAAAAAAAGACACATGGAAGTTCCCGTCGTGGTGCAGTAAAAATGAATGACTAGGAACCATGAGGTTGTGGGTTTGATCCCTGGTCTTGCTCAGTGGGTTAAGGATCCGGTGTTGCCATGAGCTGTGGTGCAGGTTGAAGACGTGGCTCGGATCTGGCATTGCTGTGGCTGTGGTGTAGGCTGGCAGCTGTAGCTCCAATTGGACCCCTAGCCTGGGCACCTCCATAGGCCACAGGCATGGCCCTAAAAACCGAAAAAAAAAAAAAAAAAAACATGCAGCCATATTTTCACTGTAGCACTATTAACAATAGCCAAGACATGAAAACAACCTAAATGTCCATCAACAGATGAATGCATAAAGAGGCTATGGTACATATACACCATGGAATATTACTCAGCCATCAAAAAGAGCAGAATAATGCCATTTGCAACAATATGGATGCAACCAGAGATTTCATGCTAAGTAAAGTAAGTCAGAAGAGAAAAAAATAATACCATATAACTCATACGTGGAATCTGTGGTATAGGTCACAACTGTGGCTCCAACCTGATCCCTAGCCTGGGAACTCCATATGCCCCGGGATGGCCAAAAAAAGTTTGGCATAAACTTTCATATGATTCAGACACTCGACACCTAGGTTTTTCCAGAACAGATACGCAAGCACATGTCTACACCAGACTCAGAAAAAATGTTCATGTCCTTTTTTGTGACAGCTCAAGCTTGGACACCTATCAAATGTCAATTATCAGGTGAACGGACAAATTTTGGTATATTCATATGAATAGGTACTATTCAGCATCATAAAGAAATGAACTAGGGGAGTTCCCTTCGTGGCTCAGTGGTTAACGAATCCGACTAAGAACCATGAGGTTGCGGGTTCGATCCCTGGCCTTGCTCAGTGGGTTAAGGATCCGGCGTTGCCGTGAGCTGTGGTGTAGGCTGCAGACACGGCTCGGATCCCACGTTGCTGGGGCTGTGGCGAAGGCCGGCAGCTACAGCTCCTGTTAGACCCCTAGCCTAGGAACCTCCATATGCTGCAGGTGTGGCTCTACATAAAGGCAAAAACACAAAAAAATAAAAAATAAAAAAATAAAGAAATGAACTAGGGAGTTCCCGTCATGGTTCAGTGGTTAACGAATCCAACTAAGAACCATGAAGTTGCGGGTTCGATCCCTGGCCTTGCTCAGCGGGTTAAGGACCCGGCGTTGCCGTGAGCTGTGGTGAAGGTCGCAGACACAGCTCGGATTCCGCGTTGCTGTGGCTGTGGCGAAGGCTAGCGGCTACAGCTCCTGTTAGACCCCTAGCCTGGGAACCTCCATATGCCGCGGGTGCGGCCCTAGATAAGGCAAAAAAGAAAAAAAAAAAAAAAAAAAGAAATGAACTACTTTTGGAGTTCCCATCATGGCTCATTGGTTAATGAATCTAACCAGAAACCATGAGGTTTCGGGTTCGATCCCTGGCATCGCTCAGTGGATTAAGGATCCGGCGTTGTTGTGAGCTGTGGTGTAGGTTGCAGATGCGGCTTGGATCAGGCGTTGCTGTGGCTGTGGCGTAGGCCAGCAGATATAGCTCCTGTTAGACCCCTAGCCTGGGAACCTCCATATGCCGCAGGTATGGCTTTAAAAATCCAAAAAAAAAAGGAAACGAACTACTTTCACTGACATGGATAAAAAGCAAACTTATGCCAAAAAAGCCAGACAAAAACAGCTAACATATGAAACTACTGAAATAAAATTCCAGAAAATACAAATTAATCTAGAGTGACAGAAAGCACATCAATGGTTATCTGGGGACAGGGAGAGAATGAAAGAGGCATGAGAAAATTTAAGAGGCTTCTTTAAAAAAAAAAAAAAAAAAAAACGATACCAATGAACTTATTTACAAAACCAAAAGAGACTCACAGACATAGAAAACAATCTTATAGTTACCAAATGGGAAAGCGGGGAGGAGGTATAAATTAGGAGGCTGGTATTAATAAATACACACTACTATATATAAAATAGATGAGCTATTAACAAGGACCTCCTGTATAGCACAGGGAGTTATACTCAGTATTTTGTAATAAGCTGGAAGGGGAAAGAATTTGAAAAGAATAAATATATATGTATGTATAACTGAATCACTATGCTGTACACCTGACACCAACATAACACTGTAAATGAACTGCACTTTCATTAAAAAAAAAAAGAGTTGAGCAATAAATTTTAACTGTTAAACTTTAGGAAAAAACTTTTAGTGGTAATGGGTATGTTTATTACCTTAATTGTGCTGATGATTCCTCAGGGATAATATTTACCAAAATTTATCAAACTGTACACTTTAAATATGTGCAGTTTAGCAGTTCCCATAGTGGCTCAGTGGTTAACGAATCTGACTAGGAACCATGAGGTTGCGGGTTCGATCCCTGGCCTTGCTCAGTGGGTTAAGAATACGGCGTTGCTGTGAGCTGTGGTGTAGGTGGAAGACGCGACTCGGATCCCACGTTGCTGTGGCGTAGACTGGCAGCTGCAGCTCCGATTAGACCCCTAGCCTGGGAACCTCCATATGCCACAAGTGCGGCCCTAGAAAAGGCAAAAAGACAAAAAAATAAATAAATACATGCAATTTACTGTAAATCAATTATGCCTAAATAAAAAATGGAAGGGAAAAAAGTGCCTGACAAACCGGACAGTAAGTTTAAAATAGAAGAACAAGGAACTAAGGAGCTTAAACACAGATACAAGTAGTAAGATGATCGCCAGAACAAAACAGAAATTTTTGTTGTTGTTCAAAATAGAAATATTTCTAAACAACAAAACTTACTTATATGCAACTCAGCATCTTTTTATTGGCTGTCTCGGGGCACATGGAATTCCTGGGCCAGGGATCAGATCTGAGCCGCAGTTGCAACCTAAGTAAACTGTAGCTGTGGCAATGCCAGATCCTTAATCCACTGTGCTGGGCCAGGGACCCAACCTGCATCCCAGTGCTCCCAAGAAGCCACCAATCCCATTGCGCCACAGCGGGAACCCCCAACTCAGCAACTCTTATATTAGCAACATATCAGTCAACTATGCAGATAAAAAAGGGTGCCCAAGGGGACCTGCAAGACCTCCGGGGAGTCTACAAGGTCAAAACTATTTTAATAAAAGAATGACGTTCTTTGCCTGCTTTTTTTGGTCTTCTGTCGTTTTAGGGCTGCACCGGCAGCATGTGGAGGTTCTGAGGCGAGAGGTCCAACTGGAGCTACAGCCACCAGCCTTCGCCACAGCCACAGCAGCGTGGGATCCGAGCTGTGTCTGCAACCTACACCACAGCTCACAGCGTTCTTTGCCTTTTTAACCCTAATTCTATCACGAGCATACAGTGGAGTCTTCCAGGGGTTACATGACTTGTGGCTTGCAGATTAAATGCAGAAACAGACATGAGAAGCCCGCTAACAATTAGCCAAAAAATTGGCTAAACTGTATAACAACGCCACTCTTCACCAAAAACACTGCTTACGTTAACATGTGATGCACTTATCACTATTTTTAAATGAAGCAGTAAATGAACAGGCAGCATTTTAAAAATTCCTCAGTTTTCATTTGCAAAATTGCATCGTATCTCAGTGGTTAACGAATCCGACTAGGAACCATGAGGTTGGGGGTTCAATCCCTGGCCTCTCTTAGCGTGTTAAGGATTCGGCGTTGCCGTGAGCTGTGGTGTAGGTAGCAGACGCGGCTCGGATCCCGTGTTGCTGTGGCTGTGGCATAGGCCAGAGGCTATACCTCCAATTAGACCCCTAGCCTAGGAACTTCCATACGCCGCATGTGTGGCCTTAGTTAAAAAAAAAAAGGGCAAGGAGTCCTTGGGGTCCTGAGTGTGATGAAGCACTGCTGTCCATATGTCACCACTCAACCTCTCAGAGCCTCCTGCAGACAGAAGTAAATTGCCTTGCCAAGGGCTGTGACCCCTGAGTGAGGGATCGCGCAGTCCACACTGGTGCCCTCAAACTGCAATATGGTCCCTAGACCATCCCTGGTTCCTATAAACTAAGTATAGAAATTGCGAGTAAACTTTTAAAAACATTTACAGAAATTTTACATTGCCATGCAACCAAGCCCATGATTGATGGGCTTGTATTTTGTATGTTTTGTGTTTTCTTCATTTCAGTTTTCTAAATGTTCATTTTTATTGTACATTAGACCACCAGAGAACTCCCTGGAATGATCTTTTAAGCAAAATATGTCCCTAGCCCTATTTTCCTGTGATTAATATATATTGCTCCTCATACAAATATCAAAGCAGTGCCCTTAACTGGAAATCAGTAATGATTAAAGGAAATCATACTTACCTTCTTCAGTGAAAAATTTTTCTACAGGTCCCACAAACTGACTGATTTCATTAAGTTCATCTTGGCTAACTTCTGGAAATGGGAAAACTTCTTTCTAAAAAGGATGAACACAAAGTAAAAATAAAATTTTTGGCAACCTCCCATAAAGATAGTATCGGTCGAAAGGGATGGGAAAAGACTCGTCTCTACATCCTCTGGCAAGAACTGGAAAGCCAACTTCAAAAGGTGCCTAAGGCACAGGAACCGTGCGTTTGACTCTACCTTGGCTTGTCCTCTGCCCTGACCAGGCAGGCTTATTCCTGACTTTGATCAGTTTTCCTGATCAATAACAAGTTATGATGACTGTCCCATGAAATAGAGCTTGCATGAACATTTCCAACCCTGATCTGGTCCCAGATTTGCAGCTGCCTGTGGCCCGAGCCACATCCCGTCACCTCTCCACGCTGCTGTGTCCGCACCCATAACACGCAGGTAATGTTTACTCGGGGTCGTTGTGAGGACCATGCAAGAGAATGGACGTGAAAGTTCTTTGCCAAAACATAAAAATTCATGTTAGTTATTTTGTGAGCTCAAAGATGCTGCCGCTGACAGGGTCGGCCTGTGTGCACAAGGCCTGATATACCGCCGGGTTCCCTGGCTGCCCACTCCAGCACCAGCCCTGCCGCCAGCCACCCCTGCTACCTGTGCAGAGCATGTGTGGAGGCCCAGCTGTGAGGCTGGAGGATCCGAATGTGGCCCTGACTCTGCTGCTTCTTAGATGTATGATGGGCAAGTCACAGCCCTGCCAGAGTTAGTTCTTCTCCTGGTACATATCATGAAAGGGCTAACAAGTCCTGAATACACAGGAATTCTAATTCTCTGTGTTGGATATGGGCTCTGCTCTTGTTTCCAGGATAGAAGACAACTTAGCCTCCAATCTGTCTCAGACAAACCAAGAGTGACCGAAGTTTCCAAGTCAGCCTGGTTCCCCACGGGGCCACTGCTTTATGCTGCCTAAACCTTCCTGGTGTCCTCAGCCCCTCTGGCTTTGGGGCTCCATCTTCCCCTTTAGCTGCCAGCATGGCAGGAGTATGTGGATCTGATCCACAACTGCTGAGATGTGGTGTCCCAGGCCCTAAGCCCCCAGAAGCCCTGCCAGTCCTCACAGCATCTCACCCAGTATCTCAAGAAAGGTGTTCAAAGTGGAGGCGCCTTGTCTCCTCCCTCCAGCCCTACGTCTAATCAGCCACTCAAGTAGCAGGTTCCCAAATCTGTTTTCTCCTGTCGGGCCCCCTGAACAGGATGATAGATGTGGCCCTATCCACAAGCGAGAGGGGGCTTTAAGGGATCCTTGCCTCCAGAATGTCTTGTTTCTGCCCCTAAGGTGGCCTAGGAGGAAATTACACTGAGACTGTCACATCCCTCTGCAGCCCCTTAGGGCTGGCTTTTTAGCTGAATTAGAGGCTCAGCTCACTGCATCGGCCTTCACAGCCTCATGGGTCACCTGGGTGTGGTGCAATGGCCGTCTTAGAGGAAGATTATCTGGTACCAGCAAGCAGTCAAGTGAGAAAAGAGAACAGCCTAGGAACCAGCTGGCCCTCAGGTACAACAAAGGACAACTGCCACCAGGACAGAGGCCTCAACCCATGTAAGAAGCAATCTCTGGTAGCAACGTCCAGAGTCTAAACAGGGTACCCTAAGGTGTTGGGTTCAATTTCATCAGCACTTTTCAAATTTTGAAAGCAATGGAACTGATTTCTCAAATAAACCCAGTGCAGAAACCAAATATGTAAAACAGATGAAGGCCAAGCTGCTCTGAATGAGGCTGTGGAGGGGAAGAAGTTACCCAGATCCCTCCCACTCAATCTCCCACTGGTCTTTGCAGCAGAGCTGGGGCACTCTCGGGAAGAGCTTGAGTCCCCTGAGGGCAGGGGGTCAGCTATCAGCCCACGTGGTCATGAAGATCTCCTTCTATTCTGAGATCTAAACATCTCAGATGTCACGATGCTGCTCAAACCCCAACTATGCTGAGAGGAAATGGCAGCCTGAACCTGGGCAGTATCGGTGGAAGGGCTTAAAAGCTGTCAGATTCAAGTACATGTGACAAGACAGAGGAACAGAAGGACTCAAGCTCATCTCCTCTTATGAAAACACCAAAATCACAACCAACTGCTGAACAACCATCAACAAAATAGATTTAAAACTATCAAAAAAAGGAGTTCCCATTGTGGCGCAGCAGAAACAAATCCGACTAGTATCCATGACACGGATTTAATCCCTGGCCTCACTCAGTGAGTTAAAGGATCCAGCATTGCCGTGAGCTGTTGTATAGGTTGCAGATGGGGCTTGGCTCTCGCACTGCTGTGGCTGTGGCCAGCAGCTACAGCTCTGATTTGACCCCTAGCCTGGGAACCTCCATATGCTACAGGTGCACCTCTAAAAATCAAAAAAGAAAATTAAAAGAAAAAACCCTACCAAAAAAGACATTCTACAACCAAAGACAAAAAAGCTACAAGACAGTAGGAGGGGTGCTTTCACAATACAAACAAGTTCCACACCTACCAGGTGGGTAACCTATAAGACGAAAATAACTATGTGCAGAGGTTCTCCCACAGGAGTGAAAGTTTCAAACCCTACATTAGGTCCTCCAGCCTGGGGGTCTAGAACTGGGATAAAGAGCTCCCCCCCTCCCCGCCAAGCATTTTGCTTTGAAGGACAGTGGGGTGTGTGTACAGGAACTCCACAGGACTGGGGTAAACAGACTCCACTCTTGGAGGGTGCACAAAGATTTCAGGTGCACTGGATCCCAGGGCAAAGCAGTGACTCCATAAGATGCTGGGTCAGATCTACCTGAGGGTTTTGGAGGGGCTCCTGGGGAGGCAACAGTAGTCAGCTGTGCCTCACTGAGGGGGCAGAACACTGGAGGAATAGGCCACAGGGAATAATCATCAGTGTGAGCAACCCTGGAGACTGTCATTTTGGAAATATCTGGCCCCACCTAATAGCTTGCAGGCACCAGTGCAGAGAAGCCCCAGGCTGAACAACCAAAAGGGTGGGAAAACAATCCCACCCATCAGCAGACAGGCTACCTAAAGCTGTCCTAAGCACACAGCCACCTCTAATTACACCCCTTGACATAGCCTTGCCCATCAGATGGACAAGACCCAGCTCCACTCACCAGTGGGCAGCTACTAATCTCTCCCACCAGGAAACCTGAGCAAGCCCCTGGATCAGCTTCACAAACCAGAGGGCAGACACCAGAGGGCAAGAGAAGCTACAACCCTGCAGCCTGCAGAAAGGAGACCACACAGAAAGCTAGACAAAATAAAATGGCAGAGATATATGTTACAGACTAAGGAACAAGACAAAACCCCATAAGACCAACAAGTGGAGAGGAGAAAGGCAACCTATATGAAAAAAACTTCAGAATAATGATAGTGAGGACGATTCAGGAGCTCAGAACAACAACAACAACAACAAAAATGGAGGCATAGATTGAGGAATTACAAGAAAGGATTTATAAAGAAACAGATTTTTAAAACAGTGATAAACAATGTAACAACTGAAATGACAAAATAGGAAGGAATCAATAGAACACAGGAGGCAGAAGAATGGATACGTGATCTGGAAGACAGACTGGTAGAAATCACTGATGTGGAACAGAATAAAAATGAAAAGAAATGAGGACAGGCTAGGAAATGACCTCTGGGACAACATTAAATGCACCAACATTTGCATTACAGAGGTCCCAGAAAAAAAGGAGAGAAAGGGCTGAAGAAAACAGCCAAAAGAGATAACAGCTGAAAACTTCCCTAACATGGGACTGTGAGTTTCATACAGGATAAACCCAATGAGGAACACACTGAGACACACATTAATCAAATCGACCAAAATTAAAGACAGAGACAATATTAAAAGCAACTAGGGGAAAGCAACAAATAACATACAAGGGAACGCCCATATGGTTATCAGCTGATTTTTCAGCAAAACTCTACAGGCAAGAAGGGAGTGGCATGATACATTTAAAGTGATGAAATGGAACAGAGTTCCCATCGTGGCTCAGTGGTTAATGAATCCGACTAGGAACCATGAGGTTGCGGGTTCGATCCCCGGCCTTGCTCAATGGGCTAAGGATCCGGCGTTGCCATGAGCTGTGGTGTAGGCTGCAGACACGGCTCAGATCTGGCGTTGCTGTGGCTGTGGCATAGGCTGGCAGCTACAGCTCCTGTTAGACCCCTAGCCTGGGAACCTCCATATGCTGTGGGTGTGGCCCTTGCTAAAGTAAATTAATTAATTAGTTAAAGTGATGAAATGGGAAAACCTACCAAGAATACTCTAGACAGCAAGGCTCTCATTTAGATTTGATGGAGAAAGAAAAAACTTTACAGACAAGCAAAAGCTAAGAGAATTCAGCACCACTAAACCAGCTTTACAACAAATGGTAAAGGGACTTCTCTAGGTAGAAAAGAAAAGGCCACAACTAGAAACAAGAAAATTACAAATGATGGGAGTTCCCATGTGGCTAGTGGTAACAAACCCAATGAGTATCCATGAAGATGCAGGTTTGATCCCTGGCCTCACTCAGTGGGTTAAGGATCCAGTGTTGCCATGAGGTGTGGTGCAGGTTACAAATGCGACCTGGATCCTGCATAGCTGTGGCTGTGGTGTGGGCCAGCGGCTACATCTCTGATTTGACCCCTAGCCCAAGAACTTCCATATGTCACTGGTGAAGCTCTAAAAAGAAAAAAAAAAATACAAAATTCAAAATCTACAATAGATACACACAAATAAGAAAAAGGAATCCAAATGCAGCACTAAAGACAGTCATCAAACCACAAGAAAAAAGAGGAAAGGAAGCAAAAAAGACCTTCAAACACAAATCCAAAACCATTAGCAAAATAGCAATAAGAACATACAAATCAATAGTTATGTTATAGTTACGTTAAATGTAATATAATGGATTAAATGCTCCAGAAGACAGAGTGGCTGAATGGATACAAAAAGAAGACCCATATACATGCTGTTGACAAGAAACCCATTTCAGAGCTAGGGATACAAACAAAGTGAGAGGGTGGAAAAAGATATTCCATGTAAAAGGAAATCAAAAGAAAGCTTAAGCAGCAATACTCCTGTCAGACAAAGCAGACTTTAAAATAAAGATGCTCACAAGAGACAAAGAAGGAAACTACTTAACGATAAAAGGATCAATCCAAGAAGAAAGTATAACAATCGTAAATATATTTGCACCCAACACACAAGCACCTCAATATATGAGGCAACTGCTAATAGCCATAAAAAGAGAAATAGACAGTGGCACATTAATAGTGGGGGGACTTTAACACTGTACTCACAGCAATGGACAGATCATCTAGACAAAAAATCAACAAGGAAACACAGGTCTTAAATGACACATAGACCTTATGGACTTAAGTGATATTTATAGAACAATCCATTAGAGAGCAGGAAAATACACATTCTTTTCAAATGTATTTGGAACATAATCCGTGACAGAGCACATCCTGGGTCACAAATCAAGTCTTGGCAAATTTAAGAAAACTGAAATCATATCAAGCATCTTTTCCAACCACAATGATACAAGACTAGAAATCAACAAGAAGGAAAAAAAACACAAACAAGTAGACTAAACAAAATGCTACTAAACAACAAATGAGCCACTGAAGAAATCAAAGAGGAAATTAAAAAAAAAAATACCTAAAGACAAATGAAAACGAAAACACAATCCAAAACCTATAGAATGCAGCAAGAGTAGTCCTAAGAGGGAAGTTTGTAGCAATACACTTACCTCAGGATATAAGAAAAAGCTCAAATAAACAACCTAATCTTATACCTAAATCAACTAGAGAAAGAACAAAAAATCCAAAATATTTACAGGAAAGAAATCATAACGATCTGAGCAGAAATAAAAAAAGACGATGAAAACAATAGAAAAAAAACAATGAAACCAAAAGCTGGTTCTTCGAAAAGATAAAATCGCTAAGCCTTTAGCCAGACTCATCAAGAATAAAAGAGCTCAAATCAATAAAATTAGAAATGAAAAAAAAAGTTATCATAAGAGATTACCAGAAGCAACTGTATGTCAATAAAATGGACAATCTAGAAGAAATGGACAAAAGTCTCAGAAAGGTACAACCTTCCATGACTGAAGCAGGGAAGAAAAAGAAGACATGAACAGACCAATCATAAATACTGAAATTGAAACTATGATTTAAAAACGTCCAACAAACAAAAGCCCAGATGGCTTTACAGGCAAATTCTACCAAATGTTTAGAGAAGAGTTAACATCTATCCTCTGAAATATTCCAACAAACTGCTGAGGAAGGAACACTCCTAAACTCATTCTGAGGTCACCATCATCCTGATACTAAAACCAGACAAAGATACCACAAAATAAGAAAATCACAGGCCAATATCACTGATGAGCATAGATGTAAAATTCCTCACCCAAACACTAGCAAATCAAATGCACAATACATTAAAAGAATCATACACCATGATCAAGTGGGATTTATCCCACAGATGCAAAGATTTTTCAATATCTGCAAATCAGTGTGATACACGGCATTAATAAATTGAAGAATAAAAACTGTATGATCATCTCAACAGACGCCTTTGACAAACAAGGCCTTTGACAAAATCCAACATCCATTTATGAGAAAAACCTACCAAAAGTGGGCACAGAGGGGACCTACGTCAACATAATAAAGCCATATATGACAAACGAACAGCTAACATCATTCTCTCTCTCCCTCTCTCTCTTTTTTTTTTCTCTTTTTAGGTCTGTGCCCATGACATATGGGGGTTCCCAGGCCAGGGGTTGAATTGGAGCTGTATCTGCTGGCGTACACCACAGCCAGTAGCAACACTGGCTCTGAGCCGTGTTTGCTACCTACACCACAGTTCACGGCAATGCTGGATCCTTAACACACCAGGCAAGGCCAGGGATCAAATCCGCATTCTCTTGGATGCTAGTCAGATTTGTTTCTGCTGAGCCATGACAGGAACTCCAAGATTTTTAAATATTACCTATAGTGTGTACCCCTGTAACTTAGGAGTTTGGGATTAATAGAGAAACACCATTATATATAAAATAGATGAACAAGGACCTATATATGACACAGGGAACTATAATCAATAATTTGTAATAACTAATAAGAGAAAAACTCCTGCTAACATCATTGTCAATGGTAAAGAGCTGAAAAAATTTCCTCTAAGACAAGAATAAGATAAGGATGTCCACTTTCACCACTGTTATTCAACATAGTTTTGGAAGTTCTAGCCACAGCAATCAGAGAAGATAAAGAAATAAAAGGAATGCATATTGGAAAATAAGAAGTAAAACTGTCCCTGTTTGCAGAAGACATATTATACACAGAAAATCCTAAAGACGCTATTAGAAAACTACCACAGCTCATCAATGAATTCAGGAAAGTTGCAAGATACAAAATTAATATAAAGAATACTCTTGCATTCCTATACACTAACAATGAAAGATGAGAAAGACAAATTGATGAAACAATTCCATTTACCAGGGCATCAAAAAGACCTACATTCTGAAAACTAAAAAGAGAGACGGGATTAAGATAGTGAAATAGAAGGACTGGAGCTCAACTTCTCTCATAAAAACAACAAAATTACAACCAAATGCCAAGCAACCACTTCAACCAAATGTACTGGAAACTTACTTTTTTTTTTTTTTTGCCTTTTTACCTTTTCTAGGGCCATACTCACGGCATATAGAGGTTCCCAGGTTAGGGATCGAATCAGAGCTGTAGCCGCTGGCCTACGCCACAGCCACAGCAATGTGGGATCCGAGCTACATCTGCGACCTACACCATAGCTCATGGAAACACCGGATCCTTAACCCACTGAACAAGGCCGGGGATTGAACCCACAACCTCATGGTTCCTAGATGGATTTGTTAACCACCGAGGCAAGATTGGAACTCCTGGACTGGAAACTTTCAAAAAGATATTCTACTCCAAAAGACAAAGAGGAGAACACATCAAGAGGTAGGAGGGGCAATTATGCGATATAAGCAACCCCATACCTCCCGGGTGGGAAGCCCCACAGACTGGAAAGTAACTGTATCACAGAGACTCACCCACAGGACTGAAAGTTCTTTTCCCCATGTCAAATCCCCACACCTGGGGATCTGGCACAGGGAGAAAGAGCCCCCGGAGCATCTGGCATTGAAGGCCAGTGGGGCTTGTGCGCAGGAACTCCAAGGGATTGGGAGAAATGGAGACCCCATTCTTGAAAGGCGCACACAGACTTTCACATGCACTGGGTCTCAGGGCAAAGCAAAGGCTCCACAAAAATATGGGTTGAATCTGACTGCAGTTCTTGGAGGATCGCCTGGGAAAACAGGGGTGACCATGGCCTGTTGAGGGGGAAGGGCATTGGTGGCAAAGATCTTAGGAACATTTACCAGCCTCCATTTCTCTGGAGGTAGCCATTTTGGGAAAATCTGGTCCCTCCCATCAGGGCTGAGAGGCCCAGACCAAACAATAATCCAGGTGAGATCACAGCCCCACCCATCAGTAAACAGGCTACCTAAAGACCACTCAAGAACACAGCCAGCCTCTAATCTCACCGAGAGACAAAACCCAAACCACCACAGGGATAGGAATCAGGCCCACCTACCAGTGGGCAGGCACCAGTGTCTCCCATCGGGACGTCTACAGCAAGCCCCTCTCCCATACCAACTTCAGCCACAAGGGAGACAAACACCGAAAGTAAGAGTGGCTACAACTCCATTGTCTGAAAAAGGTCACCACACCAAAAACCTATAAAAATGAAAAGACAGAAAACTATAACTCAGATAAGAGAGAAAGAAAAAACACCAGAAAAACAGCTCAGTGATGAGATTATCAGCCTATCAGAAAAAGACTTTAGACTGCTGATGCTGAAGATGATGCAAGGCACTGGAAATAAACTGGAGGCAAAGACTGATAATTTACAGGAAACACTGAGCAAAAAAGTGCAAGATATAAAAATTAAGAAGAGATGCAAAATACAATAACAAATAAAAAATTCATTAGAAGCAGCCAACAGTAGGATACAGGAGGCAGAAGAATGAATAAGCGAGGTGGAGGACAGATTAGTAGAAATCGCTAATGCGGAACAGAAAAGAGATAAAAGATTGAAAGGAAATGAGGAGAGTCTCAGAGAACTCTGGGATA
>PVHT021183698.1:571258-664615 GCA_004024745.2 Catagonus wagneri | reverse complement strand
AGGGAGTGGCATGATACACTTAATGTGATGAAAGGAAAAAACCTCCAAACAAGATTACTTTACCCAGCAAGGCTCTCATTCAGATTTGAAGGAGCAATCAAAACCTTTACAGATAAGCAAAAGCTAAGAGAATTCTGCCACACTAAACCAATTTAAAACAAATACTAAAGGAACTTTTATAGGCAGAAAAGAAAAGGCCATAACCAGAAACAAAAACACCACAAATGACAAGGCTCACTGGGAAAGGCATATACACAGTAAAGATACTAAATCATCCATGCACAATTATGCTACCAAAATTAGAAATCGTGAGAAGAGGAGAGCACAAATGCAGGACACTGGAGATGCCAATTAAGAAAAAACAGCTTAAAACAATCTCGTTTATATATAGACTCCTATATCAGAACTTCAGGGTGACTGAAGACCAAAAATCTATAATTGATACACAAATAAGGAAAATCATTCACTGTTATACACCACATTAACAAACTGAAGAATAAAAACCAAATGATCCTCCCAAAAGAGGAGGATCCTATGACAAAATCCAACACCCATTTCTGATAAAAACCCTTCAAAAAGTGGGCACTGGGGGAACCTACCTCAACATAATTAAGGCCATCTATGACAAACCCACAGCTAACATCATTCTCAATGGTGAAAAGCTGAAAGAATTCCTGCTGAGATCAGGAACAAGACAAGGATGTCCACTCTCGCCACTACTATTCAACATAGTTCTGGAAGTCCTAGCCACAGCAATCAGAGAAGAAAAAGAAATAAAAGGAATCCAAATTGGAAAGGAAGAAGTAAAACGATCACTGTTTGCAGTTGACATGATACTATACCTAGAGAATCCTAAAGACTCTACCAGAAAACTGTCAGAGCTCATCAACAAGTTTGGCAAAGTCGCGGGATACAAAATTAATACAAAGAAATCAAACTACACTTGTATATACTAACAATGAAATATCAGAAAGAGAAATTAGGGAAGCAATCCCATTTACCATCGTATCAAAAAGAATCAAATACTTAGGAATAAACCTACCTAAAGAGACTAAAGACCAGTACTCTGAAAACTATAAGACGCTGATGAAAGAAATCAAGGATGACATGAACAGATGGAAAGACATACCATGTTCTTGGATTGGAAGAGTCGATATTATCAAAATGACAATACTACCCAAGGCAATCTACACATTCAATACAATCCCTATCAAATTACCAAGGACTTTCTTCACAGAACTAGAACAAAATATTTTAAAGTTTGTTTGGAAGCACTAAAGACCCAGAATAGCCAAAGACATCCTGAAGAAGAAAAATGGAGCTGGAGGAATCAGGCTCCCTGACTTCACACTATACTACAAAGCTACAGTCATCAAAACCATGTGGTATTGGCACAAAGACAGAAATATAGATCAGTGGAACAGGATAGAAAGCCCAGAATTAAACCCATGCACCTATAGTCAGCTAATCTAGGACAAAGGAGGAAAGAATACACAGTGGAGAAAAGACAGCCTCTTCAAGAAGTCATGCTGGGAAAACTGGACAGCCACATGTAAAAAAATAAAACTAGAACACTTCCTTACACCATGCACAAAAATAAACTCAAAATGGATTAAAAACCTAAATGTAAGACCAGATACTATAAAACTCTTAGAGGAAAACATAGGCCAAACACTCTCCGACATAAATGACAGCAACGTCTTCTCAGATCCACCTGTTAGAGTAATGACAGTAAAAAGAACAATAAACAAATGTGACTTAATTAAACTCAAAAGTTTCTGCACAGCAAAGGAAACCCTAAACAAAACGAAAAGGCACGCACAGAATGGGAGAAAATATTTGCAAATGAATCAACTGACAAGGGATTAATCTCCAAAATTTACAAACACCTCCTACAGCTCAATACCAAAAAAAAAAAAAAAAAAAAACCCCATCAAAAAATGGGCACAAGATCTAAACAATTTTCCAAAGAAGACATACAGTTGGCCAAAAAACACATGAAAAGATGTTCAACATCACTCATTATTAGAGAAATGCAAATCAAAACCACTATGAGGTTACCACCGTACACCAGCTAGAATGTTCATCATCAAAAAGTCTACAAACAGTAAGTGTTGGAGAGGGTGTGGAGAAAAAGGAACCCTATTACACTGCTGGTGTGAATGCAAATTGGTGCAACCACTGTGAAAAACAGTATGGAGATTCCTAAGAAGACTAAAAATAGAGTTAGCATTTGATCCAGTAACCCTACTCCTGGACATCTGTCCAGAGAAAACCATGACTCAAAAAGACACATGTACTCCAATGTTCACTGCAGCACTCTATAGAACAGCCAAGTCATGCAAACAACCTAAATGTCCATCAACAGAGTGGATAAAGAAGTGTGGTACATATACACAATGGAATATTACTCAGCCATTAAAAGAAAGGAAATAACAACATTTATAGCAACATGGATGGACCTACAAATTATGCTAAGTGAAGACAGTCACATGATGAGACACCAACATCAAATGCTACCGCTTACATGTGGAATCTAAAAAAAAGGACACATACTGGAGAGGACAGATACTGACTCACAGACTTTGAAAAACATATGGTTTCCAAATGAGACAAGTTGGGGTTGGGGGGGCACACTGAAGGTCTGGGATGGAAATGCTATAAAATTTAGTTGTGATGATTTTTGTACACCTATAAATGTAATAAAATTCATTAAGAAATTGAGAAAAAAACTGATGAAAGAAACTGAAGACGAGAAACAGATGGAAGGATATACCACATTCTTGGACTGGAAGAATCAATAATGTCAAAATAACTATACTACCCAGGGAAACCTACAGATTCAATTCAATCCCTATCAAATTACTAATGGTATTTTCTACAGAACTAGAATAACAAAAAAAATCTTAAAATTTATATGTAAACAAAAAAGACTCCAAATTGCCAAAGTAACCCTGAGAAAGAAAAAGAGCTGGAGGAATCAGGCTCCCTGATTTCAGACTATACTATAAAGCTACAGTGATCAAATCAATGTTACTGGGAGTTCCACTGTGGCAGAGAGGAGTTAAGGTCCATCCTTGTCACTGCAGTGGCCTGGGTCACTGCTGTGGCACAGATTTGAATCCTGGCGTGGGAACTTCTGCATGCCACTGACATGTCCACAAACAAAAACAAAATAAACAGTATGGTACTAGCACAAAAACAGAAATACATATCAGTGGAAGAGAACAGAAAGCCCAGAAGTAAACCCATGACACCTATGGTCAGCAAAGGAGACAAGAATACACAATGGAGAAAAGACAGTCTCTTCAAATGGTGCTGAGAAAACTGGATAACTACATGCAAAAGAATGAAATGAGATCATTCTCTAACCCCCACACAAAAATAAACTCAAAATGCATTAAAGATCTCAATATAATATCAGCTACTATAAAACTCTTACAAGTAAACACAGGCAGAATATTCTTTGACATAAATGGCAGCATTATCTTTTAGGATTCATCTACTAGAATAATGAAAATAAAAATAAAAGTAAACAAATGGGACCTAAATAAACTTAAAATCTTTTGCATAGCAAAGAAAACCATAAACACAAAAAGACAACCCACAGAATAGGAGAAAATTCTCACAAACAAATCGACTAACAAAGGCTTAATCCCCAAAATATACAAACACTCATGAAGCAAGACAAAGAAAAAAAACCCACAACCCAATTAAAAAAAAAAAAAAAAAAAAAAACACAGAGGTTCCTGCTGTGGCACAGCAGAGGGTTAAGGATCCAGAATTGCTGTAGCTGTGGCATAGGTCACAGCTATGGATCAGATTTGATTCTTGGCCTGGGATATCCTATATATTGCGGGGTCAGCCCCCTCCCAAAAAAAGGCATAAGATTTGAACAGGGTGTTCCCATTGTGGCTTGTGGTGCAGCGGAAATGAATACGACTAGTATCCATGAGGATGCGGGTTCAATCACTGGTCTCACTCAGTGGGCTGGGGATCTGGCGTGTAGGTGAACTGTTGTGTAGGTCACGGATGAGGCTCAGATCCTGAGTTCCTATGGCTGCGGTGTAGGCCAACAGCTCTAGCTCCAATTCAACTCCTAACCTGGGACCTTCCATATGCCGTGGGTATGGCCCAAAAAAGCAAAAAAATCTGAACATACATTTCTCCAAAGAAGACAGAGATGGTCCCAAAACGTGTAAAGACGCTCAATGTTGATAATTATTAGAGAAATGAAAATCAGAACTACAACGAGATATCACTGCACACTGGTCCTAATGGCCATCATCGAAAAGTCTACAAACAATCAATGCTGGGGAGAGTGTAGAGAAAAGGGAACCCTCCAATACCACTGGTGGGAATGCACACTGGTGCAACCGCTATGCAGAACTGTGTGGAAGTTCCTCAGAAAACTAAATACAGAATTACCATATGATCAAGCAATCCCACTCCTGGGCATCTATCCAGAGAAAATCATGCACCCCAGTGTTCACTGCAGTGTGTTTTACAATAGCCAAGACATGGAAGCAACCTAAATGTCCATCAGCAGAGGACTGGATAAAGATGATGTGATACAGGGAGGCGGGATCAAGATGGTGGAGGAGCAAGACGTGGTGCTCACCTTTTCCCACAGACACATCAAAAAAACCATCTACATGTAGAACAATTGGCACAGGGCAGCTACTGAAAGCTGGCAGACCCTGAACCTCCAAAAAGGCCAAGAAACCCTCCATATTACTGGGCAGAACAAAAGAAAAAGAGAGAAAAGGCGAGGGGGGAAGGAATCAGGACCAGACCAGCACTCCTGAGAGGGAGCTGTGAAAGAGGAAAGGAACCTGCACCTTGGGGAGATCATCCAGGATTGAGAGGGAATCTCAAAATCTTGGAAAAAAGTGCAGAAGCGGACTGAGGAGGGCAAAGCAGAGGGAGAGCCGCAAACACCACTGGTACCACCACCTGGTATAGCCTGAGATGTTTGGATGGGGGCTGGGCACTGAGACTCAGGCTTCAGTGGTCAGTCTGAGGAGAGGACTAGGTTTGACTGTGTGGAGACAACCTGAGGGGAGAGGGCGCAGAGCGCCACAGCCAAAGGAACCTGGGAGGAGGCCTAGGCCCACAGGAGAAGCAAGGCACCCTTGTAGGGGAGGGCAAGAGATCGGGCAGGATGCCATAGGAATATCTTTCTCTGCACATGTACAGGCTCTCAAGCAGCAAGACGCCTCTTGCACGGGATATGGGAGGTACGACACCCCCGTGCAGGTTATAGGCAGCAGGGGAAACCACCACAGACATCTCACACTCCAGAAGTGGGCCTGGCCCACCACCGCTTGGGGTCCCGTGAACAGGCACCACCCTGCAGCCCCAGCCACCTCATGGGTCACTGCTAAGGAGAGCACTGCAACTGAGCACCACCCATTGCTGTTCTCACCCTCCTGGGAATGCACACACCCAGCTCTTGCCAGAACCAAAGGCTCTGGGTGCTGCCTACACTGCCCCGAGGGTCAGTGCCACTTCCCAGGACCCTACAACCAGAAGCAGCCTGCACCGTCTCCCACTGTCAAGGGCCCAGCAACCAAACACGGGCTACAGACCCAGTCCACCACCTCCAACTTCTTAGAAGTAAGCACAGTCTGTACACCATACCCTAGCAAGGGGATAATAGCCTGCACATGCTGAGGAAAGAGTAAGTATCCAAACCAAAAGCAGCCCTCATGCCAAAAATAAACAGTAAGCCCTCACAAAATACCCAGGGGCACTCTCACATAGAAACAGCCCTCCAAGACTACAGTAGTTGTTTTCCCTCAACTCACAGAATAAGAAAAATGTAAGCAGAATGAAGCAGCTCAAGAAGCATTCCCAGTTAAAAGAACAGGAGCAAACAATGAAACAGACCTCTGCAGTCTAATAGACATGGAGTTCAAAAAGAAGAAGTGAAAATCCTGAAGGAATTAAGAGTGGATATGAACAGTAATGTACTTTAGAAAAGAACTAGAAACTATAAGGAGGAGCCAAAAGAAAGTATAAAATTCTTTTGCAGAGATACAAGCTGAGTTAAAGGCACTGAAAAGTGGAATGAATATTGCAGAGGGACGGATAAATGACTTGGAAGATAGAATAATGAAAATCACCTAATCAGGACAACAGACAGGAAACCAAATAAAAACATGAGAGCAATATAAGAGACTATGGAATAATATAAAGTGGGCCAATCTACACATAACAGGGATTTCAGAAGGAGGGAAAAAAGGATACTTAAAATATATTTGAAGAAATTTTGGCTGAAAGCTTTCCAAATCTAAAGGAAACAGATATTAAGACAGAGGAAGCACAGGGGGCCCCAAACAAGCTGAACCCAAACAGACCCACACCAAGGCATATTATATTAAAAATGGCAAGAATTAAAGACAGAGAGGATCCTAAAGGCAGCAAGAGAAAAGCAAAGCATTAATTATAAGGGATCCCCCATAAGGCTGTCAGCTGATTTCTCTACAGAAACACTATAGGCCAGAAGAGAGTGGCAAGATATATTTAAGGTGTTGAAAGGAAAAAAACTGCAACCTAGAATACTCTACCCAGCAAGAATATCATTTAAAGTATAAGGGAAAATAAAGAATTTCTCCAACAAACAAAAGCTAAAAGAGTACAGCAATACTAAACACTTTCTAAAAGAAATGCTAAATGGGTTCCTATAAAAAAAAAAGTAAAAAGTAAGAAATAAAGTGGAGGAAACCACAAATGGAAAGCAATCATTCAAATAACCCAGAATACAGATTTAAACATGAAGATGCTAAAAAAAAATTTTTTTAAAGACAACAAAATCATACATTATGGGGAGTGAAAATAAGAAAATATAGACTTTTTTTAAACTTTAAAAAATGTTTTAAAGATGTGCCTGAGGTATATGGCTATCAGGCTATAGCAAGCAGATATAAGAAAGTGTTACATACTTAAAAAACAGGGCAACCACAAATCAAAACGGAACATCACATCCACAAATACTGAAAAGAAAAGCACTCAAGCATAAAATAAATGGAAACCATCCAATCAAAAAAAGAGAAACACAGAATCAACTGGAAAACAAGGTCTAAAATGGCAATAAACACATAGCTATCAACAATCACCTTAAATGTCAATGGACTGAATGCTCCAATAAAAAGACACAGAGTGGCAGACTGGATAAAAAGCAAAAACCTACAATCTGCTGCCTACAAGAGACTCACCTTAGGGCAAAGGATACAGAGAGACTGAAAGTGAGGGGATGGGAAAAGATATTTCATGCAAATGGACAAGAAAGGAAAGCAGGAGTTGCAATACTCATATCAGACAAAACAGACATTAAGAAGAAGGCCATAAAAAGATGGTGGAATAGAAGGACTGGAGCTCAATCTCTCTGCCAAAAAAACAACAAAACTACAACCAAATATGAGCAACCTTCAACCAAATGGACTGTAAACTTCGAAAAAAGATATTCTACTCCAGAAGACAAAGAAGAAACCACATCAAGAGTTAGGAGGGGCGATTACACGATAGAAGCAACCCTATACCTCCCGGGTGGGAAGCCCCAGAGACAGGAAAGTAACTGCATCACAGAGACTCAGCTACAGGACTGAGAGTTCTGAGCCCCACATCAAAACCCCACGCCTGGGGATTGGGCACAGGGAGAAAGAGCCCCCGGAGCAACTGGCATTGAAGGCCAGCGGGGCTTGTGTGCAGGAGCTCCACAGGACTGAGGGAAACAGAGACCCCATTCTTGAAAGGCACACACAGACTTCATGTGCACTGGGTCACAGGGCAAAGCAAAGTCTCCATAGTAATCTGGGTGGAGCCTGACTGCAATTCTTGGAGGATCTCCTGGGAAAACAAGGGTGGCTGTGGCTTGTTGTGGGGGAAGAGCATTGGAGGTGAAGCTCTCGGGAACATTCATCAGCCTGCATTTCTCTGGAGGTGGCCATTTCTGGGAAAATCTGGTCCCTCCCAACAGCGCTGAGAAGCCACAGGCCAAACAATAAGCCAGGTGGGATCTCAGCCCCACCCATCAGTAAACAGGCTGCCTAAAGACCCCTCAGGCACACAGCCAGTCTCTAATCTCATCCAGAGACAAAGCCCTACCCATCGGAGGGAGAGGAATCAACCCCACCTACCAGTGGGCAGGCATCACTCCCTCCCATCAGGAAGCCTACAGCAAGCCCCCTCCATACCAACTTTAGCCACAGGGAAGGCAAACGCCAGAACTAAGAGAGGCTACAACTCTATTGTTGGCAAAAAGGACCAAAAACCTATAAAAATGAAAAGACAGAAAACTATAACTCAGATAATAGAGAAAGAGAAAAGCCCAGAAAAACAGTTCAGTGATGAGGAGATTATCAGCCTCCCAAAAAGAGACTTTAGACTGTTGATGCTGAAGATGATGCAAGGCATTGGAAATAAACTGGAGGCAAAGATTGATAATTTACAGGAAAGAATGAGCAAAGAAATACAAGCTGTAAAAATTAAACAAGATGCAAAATACAATAACTGAAATAAAAAATTCATTAGAAGCTGCCAACAGTAGAATACAGAAGGCAGAAGAACGAATCAGTGAGGTGGAGGACAGATTAGTGGAAATCACTAATGTGGAAGAGAAAAGAGATAAAAGATTGAAAGGAAATGAGCTGAATCTCAGAGAACTCTGGGATAATGTTAAATGCACCAACATCTGTATTACAGGGGTGCCAGAGGGAGAAGAGAGAGAAAAGGGGACAGAAAAACTATTTGAAGAGATAATAGCCGAAAACTTCCCTAATATGGGAAAGGAACTACTCAGTCAAATTCAGGAAGCACAACGAGTACCATATAAAATAAACACAAGGAGGAACACCCCGAGACACATATTAATCAAAATGACCAAAATTAAAGAGAAAATTTTGAAAGCAGCTGGAGAAAAGAAACAAATGACATACAAGGAACCTCGATAAGGTTATCAGCAGATTTTTCAGCTGAAACTCTGCAGGCCAGAAGGGAGTGGCATGATATACTAAATGTGATGAAAGGGAAAAACTTCCAACCAAGATTACTTTATCCAGCAAGGCTCTCATTCAGATTTGAAGGAGACATCAAAACCTTTACAGATAAGCAAAAGCTAAGAGACTTATGCAACACTAAACCAGCTTTACAATAAATCTTAAAGAAACTTCTCTAGGCAGAAAAGAAAAGGCCACAACCAGAAACAAAAACAACAAATGACAATGCTCACCAGTAAAGGCATATATACAGTAAAAATACTAAATCATCCATGCACAATTATGCTACCAAAATCAGAAATCGTGAGAAGAGAGCACAAATGCAGGTCACTGGAGATGCATGTGCAATTAAGAAACCAACAACTTAAAACAATCTTATTTGTATATAGACTCCTATATCAAAACTTCAGGGTAAAAAAAAGAGCAACAAAACCCCCAAACAGTTAATACAATGGCAATAAGAACATATATATCAGTAATTACCTTAAAGGTTAATGGACTGAATGCCCCAAGCAAAAGACAGAGACTAGCTGAATGGATACAAAAACAAGACCCATATATATATGCTGTCTTCAAGAGACCCACTTGACTTCTAGAGACACATACAAACTGAAAGTGAGAGGATGGAAGAAAATATTCCATGCAAATGGGCATCAAAAGAAAGCCAGAGTAGCAATACTCCTATCAGACAAAATAGACTTTAAGATGAAGAACATTTTAAGAGACAAGGAAGGGCACGACATAATGATCAAAGGATCAATCCAAGAAGAAGATATATCAGTTTTAAATATCTATGCACCCAACACAGGATCACCACAATATATAAGGCAACTTCTAACAACCTTAAAAGGAGAAATCGATAACAACACAATCATAGTGGGGGAATTTAACACCCCACTTACAGCAATGGACAGGTCATCCAGACAGAAAATCAATAAGGAAACACAGGCCCTGAATGAAGCATTAGATCAGATGGACTTAACAGATATTTATAGGACATTCCATCCAAAAACAACAGAATACACATTCTTCTCAAGTGCGCATGGAACATTCTCTAAGATTGATCACATCCTGGGATACAAATCAAGCCTCAGTAACTTTAAGAAAATTGAAATCTTATCAAGCATCTTCTCTGACCACAATGCGATACGACTGGAAATCAACAACAAGAAAAAAATGGCAAAAAATACAAACACATGGAGACTAAACAATGTGCTACTAAACAACCAGTGGATCATTGAAGAAATCAAAGAGGAAATCAAAAAATACCTAGAAGCAAATGACAACAAAGATACGACACTCCAAAACTTCTGGGATGCAGCAAAAGCAGTTCTAAGATAAAGTATATAGCAATACAAGTCTACCTCAAGAAATAAGAAAAAGCTCAAATAAACAACCTAACTTTACATCTAAAGCAGCTAGAGACAGAAAAAGCCAGGTCATGGACACAACCTAAATGCCCATCGACAGAGGAGTGGATAGGGAAGATATGGTACACACACACAATGGAATATTACTCAGCCATTAAAAGGAACGAAATAACATTTATAGCAACATGGATGGACCTAGAAATTATCCTGCGAAGTGAAACCAGTCAGACAATTAGACAGCAACACCCAATGCTACCACCTACATGTGGAAAATAAAGAGACGCAATGAACTTCTTTGAAGAACATACAATGACTCACAGATTTTGGAAAACCTCGGTTTTTCAAATAAGACAATCTGGGGGGTGGGGGGATGCACTGTGGGTTTGGGACACAAAATCTATAAAATTGACTTGTGATGAAATAAAATTGACCTGTGACTTATGATTGAAATAAAATTGTTACAAATAAATAAATAAATAAATATAAATTGGTGGGGGAAAAAAAGGCCATAAAGAAAGACAAAGAAGGAAACTATATAATGCTTAAAGGATCCATTCAAGAAAAGGATATTACAATCATCAATATATATGCCCCTAATATAGAAGCACCCAAGTACCTACAACAAGTACTATCAGACATAAAAGGAGAAACAGATGGCAATACAATAATTACAGACTTTAACACTCCACTCACATCAACGGACAGATCCTCTAGGCAGAAAAATCAGTAAGGCAACAGAGATCCTAAATGACACAATAGAAAAGTTAGACCTAACTGACATTTTCAGGACATTACATCCAAAAAAATCAGAATATACATTCTTCTCAAGTGCACATGGAACATTCTCAAGGGCAGATCTCATACTGAGGCACAAAACTAACCTATAAGACTATAGATATTATTTCAAATATCTTCTCTGACCACAAAGGCATGAAACTAGAAATCAACCACAGGAAAAGAAATGAGAAAAAACACACTACATGGAGACTAAACAACATGCTACTAAAAAACGAATGGTTCAATGAGGAAATCAAGAAGGAAATTTAAAAAATGCCTTGAGAAAATGATAATGAAGACACAACCACTCCAAATCTATGGGATGCTGCAAAAGCAGTGCTCAGGGGGAAATCCATAGCAATACAGGCCTTCCTCAAAAAAGAAGAAAAATCTCAAATCGACAATCTAACCCATCACCTAAATGAATCAGAAAAAGAAGAACAACAACAAGAAACCTAAAGTCAGCAGAAGGAAGGAAATCATAAAGATCAGAGAGGAAATCAATAGAGATTCAAAAATCAACAGAAAAAAAAACCAATAAAACCAAGAGCTGGTTCTTTGAAAAGGTAAACAAAACTGACAAACCTCTGGCTAGACTCACCAAGAAGAGGAGAGAAAAAAACCCAAATAAACAAAATAAGAAATGAAAAAGGAGAAGTCACAACAGATATTACAGAAATACAAAAAACCCTGAGAGAATACTATGAACAATTGTATGCCAAGAAATCTGACAACCTAGAAGAAATAGACAACTATTTAGAGACTTACACCCTGCCAAAACTGAATCAAGAAGAAATAGATCAACTGAACAGAGCAAACACTAGAAATGAAATTGAGCATGTCATAAAAACACTCCCTACAAATAAAAGTCCAGGACCAGAAGACTTCACAGGTGAATTCTACCAAACATACAAAGAGGAACTCTCCCAAGAAGAAGAAACACTCCAAAAGACATTCTATGATGCCAACATCACCTTAATTCCAAAACCAAAGATACCACGAAAAAAGAAAACTATAGGCCAATATCTTTGATGAATATAGATGCAAAAATTCTCAACAAAATTTTAGCCAACCGAATCCAACAACATAAAAAAGATCATACACTATGACCAGGTGCGATTCATCCCAGGTGCACAAGAATGGTTTGACATATGCAAATCAACGTCATATACCACATTACCGAAAGTCAAAAACCACATGATCATCTCAACAGATGCAGAAAAGCATTTGACAAAGTCCAACACTTATTCATGATCAAAACTTTTACCAAAGTGTACGGTACACAGGGAACATTCCTTAACATTAATAAAAGCCATTTACGACAAACCCACAGCAAGTATAATACTCAATGGAGAAAAGCTGAAAGCCTTCCCACTAAAATCTGGAATAAGACAAGGATGCCCACTCTCACCACTGTTATTCAACACAGTATTGGAAGTCCTAGCCACAGCAATCAGACAAACAAAAGAAATAAAAGGCATCCAAATAGAAAGAGAAGACGTAAAACTGTCACTGTATGTACATGACATGATACTATATATAGAAAACCCCAACGACTCAACCCCAAAATTACTTGAGCTGATCAACAAATTCAGCAAAGTAGCAGGATAATATTAGAAATATTATATATACAATGAAATATTAGAAAAATACCAAAATATTTTACCTTTTTAAAACAGCACCCCAAAAAATCAAGTACCCAGGAATAAATCTGACCAAGGAGGTGAAAGACTTATAAGCAGAGAACTATAAAACATTAATCAAGGAGATCAAAGAAGATACAAAGAAATGGAAAGATATTCCATGCTCATGGGCCGGAAAATTTAATACTGTAGAAATGGCCATACTACAAATTCAGTGCAAACCCAATCAAAATTACCCATGACATTCTTCACAGAACTAAAACAAACAATCCAAAAATTTATATGGAACTACAAAAGACCCAGAATCACCAAAGCAATTCTGAGGAACAAAAACGAAGCAGGAGGCATAACTCTCCCAGACTTCAGGCAATATTATAGGGCCACAGTAATCAAGACAGTGTGGTACTGGTATCAAAACAGACATAGGACCAATGGAACAGAACAGAGAACCCAGAAATAAACCCAGAGGCCTTTGGTCAACTGATCTTTGACAAAGGAGGCAAGAACATAAAATGGGAAAAAGACAGTCTTTTCAGTAAGTATTGCTGGGAAACCTGGACAGCTGCATGCACATCAATGAAACCAGAACACACTCTCATACCATGCACAAAAGTAAACTCTAAATGGCTTAAAGACTTAAATATAAGACAAGACAGCATTAAACTCCTGGAAGAAAACATTGGGAAAACATTCTCTGACATCAACCTTACAAATGTTTTCTCAGGTCAGTCTCCCAAAGCAACAGAAATCAAAGCAAAGATAAACCAATGGGACCTAACCAAGCTGACAAGCTTTTGCACAGCAAAGGAAACCAAAAAGAAAACGAAAAGACAGCTTACAGAATGGGAGAAAATTGTTTCAAATGATGCAACTGACAAGGGCTTAATCTCTAAAATATACAAACAACTGATGCAGCTCAACCACAAAAAAGCCAACAACCCCATTGAAAAATGGGCAAAGGACCTGAATAGACATTTCTCCAGAGAAGATATGCAGATGGCCAACAAGCACATGAAAAAATGCTCAACATCTCTGATGATTAGAGAAATGCAAAACAAAACTACCATGAGACACAACCTCACACCCGTCAGAATGGCCATCATTAATAAGTCCACAAACAACAAATGCTGGAGGTGATGTGAAGAAAAGGGAACCCTGCTGCACTGTTGGTGGGAATGTAAGCTGGTATAACCACTACGGAAAACGGTGTGGAGGTACCTTAGAAAACTATACACTGAACTACCATATGACCCAGCAATCCCACTCTTGGGCATATATCTGGACAAAAATTTCCTTGAAAAAGACACTTGCACACGCATGTTTACTGCAGCACTATTCACGATAGCCAAGACATGGAAAAACCCAAATGTCCATCGACAGATAATTGGATTAGGAAGATGTGGTATATATACACAATGGAATACTACTCAGCCATAAAAAGAATAAAATAATGCCATTTGCAGCAACATGGATGGAATTAGAGACCCTCATACTGAGTGAAGTAAGTCAAAAGAAGAAAAACAAATACCATATGATATCACTTATATCTGGAACCTAATATACTGCACAAATGAACCTTTCTACAGAAAAGAAAATCACGGACTTGGAGAACAGACTTGTGGTTGCCAAGAGGGTGAGGGAGGGAGTGGGATGGGATGGGAGTCTGAGGTTAACAGTTGTAGACTATTGCCTTTGGGATGGAAAAGCAAGGAGAACCGGCTGTGCAGCATCGGGAACTATGTCTAATCACTTGTGATGAATCTATATATGTATGTGTAACTGGGTCACCATGCTGTGCAGTTGGAAAATTGACAGAAATCTGTAAACTAGCTATAATGGAAAAAAATTTAAAAATAAAAAGAAAAACAAAGGGTTAATTATAAGGGAACCCCCCCATAAAGCTATCAGCTGATTTCTCTACAGAAACACTCCAGGCCAGAAGAGAGTGGCAAGACATATTCAAAATTCTAAAAAGGAAAAACCTGTGGCCTAGAATAATCTATCCAGCAATATTATCATTTAAAATAGAAGGAGAAATAAAGTATTTCTCCAACAAACAAAAACTAAAAGAATACAGCAAAACTAAACCCAAATATTAAATACTAACTGAAAGGTCCCCTCTAAGCAGAAAAGATCCAAGAAGATAAAGGATGGAGGAAATCACAATTGGAAAGTAATCACTTAAGCCAGTATACAGATCTAAACGGGGGGGGGGGGGGACCCCATTTGTAACAGCAACAATCAACACAAGGAACAGCAAATGGATAAACATGAAGATGTAAAAAGAAGGACTTCAAAATCATAAAATGTGGGGATGGAAAGTAAGAAAATCTAGACTCTTTTTTTTTTTTTTAGAATGTGTTTGAGCTTATATGACTATCAAGCTAAAGCAAGCAGATATAGGAAGGGGTTAACGTACTTGAAAACCAGAGCAACCACAAATCTAAACTAAACGGTACATTCACAAAAACTAAAGAGGACACAAGCATTAAAACAAAAGGAAATGATCCAACCAAAAAAATGAAAGGCACAAAGGAAAAACACAGAATCAACTGGAAAACAAGGTTTGAAATGGCAATAAATACATATTTATCAATAATTACCTTAAATGTCAAGGGACTCAATGCTCCAATCAAAAGACATAGAGGGGTGGACTGGATAATAAAACAAGAGCCTACAATACACTGCCTGCAAGAGATCCACCTTAGGGATATGGAGACATAAACTGAAAGTAAAGCAATGGAAAAGATATTTCATGCAAATGGAAAAGACAGGAAAGCAGGAGTTGCAATACTCTTATCAGACAAACTAGACTTTAAAACAAAGGCCATAAAAAAGTCAAATAAGGACACTACTCAATGATAAATGGATCAATTCAAGACGAGGACATTACATTTGTCAATATATATGACCCTAATAGAGGAGCACCCAAATATATACAACAAATACTGACATAAAAGGATAAATTGATGGGATTACACCCCACTCATACCAAAGGACAGATCCTCTAGAGAGAAAATCAACAAGGCAACAGATCCTAAATGACACAATAGAACTGTTAGACCTACTGATGTTTTTAGGATACTGTATCAAAAAAAAAAACAAAAACAACAGAACATACATTTTTTTTCTTCAAGTGCACATGGGACATTCTAAAGGACTGACCACGTACTGGGGCACAAAAATGGACTTCAACAATTTTTTTTTGTCTTTTTGTTATTTTAGGGCTGCACCCAAGGCACGTGAAGGTTCCCAGGCTAGGGGTCCAACAGGAGCTGTAGCCGCCGGCCTATGCCAGAGCCACAGCAACATGGGATCCGAGCCGTGTCTGTGACCTACACCACAGCTCATGGCAATGCCAGATCCTTAACCTGCTGAGCAAGGTCAGGGATCAAACCCACAACCCCATGGTTCCTAGTCAGATTCATTAACCACTGCTCGATGACGGGAACTCCTCAACAAATTCAAGAGTACAGAACTTTCTTTCTTTTTTTTTTTTTTTTGCTTTTTAGGGCCATATCCGAGGTATATCGAGGCTCCCAGGCAAGGGGTCAAATCGGAGCTACAGCTGCCGGCCACAGCCACACTGGATCCAAGCCACATCTGTGACCTACATCACAGTTCATGACAATGCCGGATCCCTGACCCACTGAGCAAGGCCAGGGATGGAACCCTCATCCTCATGGATACTAGTCAGGTTCCTTACCACTGAGCCACACTGGGAGCTCCTAGAAAAATTTCAGGCATCCTCTCTGACCACAATAGCATGAGACTAGAAATCAACCAAAAATTTATATGGAACCATAAAAGACCCAGAATTGCCAAAACAATCCTGAGGAACAAAAACCAAGCAGGAGTCATAACTCTCTCAGACTTCAGACAATATTACAAAGCTACAGTAATCAAGACAGTGTGGTACTGGTACAAAAACAGACCTATGGACCAATGGAACAGAATAGAGAACCCAGAAATAAACCCAGACACCTATGGTCAATTAATCTTTGACAAAGGAGGCAAGAATATTAAATGGGAAAAAGACAGTCTCTTCAGCAAGTGATGCTGGGATAACTGAACAGCTGCACGTAATCAAGGAAACTAGACCACACCCACACACCATGCACAAAAATAAACTCAAAATGGCTTAAAGACTTAAACATAAGACACCATAAAAATCCTAGACCCGAACATAGGCAAAATATTCTCTGACATAAACCATGCAAATGTTTTCTTTGGTCATTTCTCCAAGGCCACAGAAATAAAAACAAAAACAAACCAATGGGGCCTACTCAAACTTAAAAGCTTTTGCACAGCAAAGGAAACCATTAAAAAAAAAAAAAGACAACCCACAGAATGGGAGAAAACAGTTGCAAACGATGCAACCAACAAGAGCTTAATTTCCAAAATATACAAACAACTCATGTAAGTCAACAGCAAAAAACAAATCATTCAATTGAAAAATGGGCAGAGGACCTAAATAGACATTTCTCCAAAGAAGACATATGGATGGCCAACAAGCACATGAAAAAATGCTCAACACATCACTAATTGTTAGAGAAATGCAATCAAAACTACAATGAGGCACTACCTCACGCTGGAAGAATGGCCATCATTAATAAGTCTACAGGAGTTCCCTTCATGGAGCAGCAGAAATGAATCCAACTAGGAACCATGAGGTTGCAGGTTCGATCCCCAGCCTCACTCAGTGGGTTAAGGATCTGGCATTGCCATGAGCTGTGGTGTACGTCGCAGATGCAGCTTGGATCTGGCATTGCTGTGGTTGTGGTGTAGGCTAGCAGCTGCAACTCTGATTAGAACCCTGGCCTGGGAACTTCCATATGCCATGGGTGCCGCCCTAAAAAAAAAAAAAAGTCTACAAATAACAAATGCTGGAGAAAGTGTGGAGAAAAGGGAACCCTTCTGCAGTGTTGTCGGGAACATAAATTGGTACAACCCCTATGTAAAACAGTATGGAGGTACCTCAGAAAACTAAATATAGAACTACCATAGGATCCAGCAATCCCACTCTTGGGCATATATCTGAACAAAAATACAATTCAAAAAGATACATGCACCCCTATATTCACTGCAGCACTATTCACAATAGCCGGGTCATGAAAATAATTTAAATGTCCATCAACAGACGAATGGATTAAGATGTGGTACACACATGGAGTTCCCGTTGTGGCTCAGTGGTTAACGAATCCGACTAGGAACCATGAGGTTGCGGGTTCGATCCCTAGCATTGCTCAGTGGGTTAAGGATCCGGCGTTGCCGTGAGTTGTGGTGTAGGTCGCAGACGTGGCAGACGCAGCTCGGATCCTGCATTGCTGTGGCTGTGGCGTAGGCCAGTGGCTACAGCTCTGATTAGACCCCTAGCCTGGGAACCTCCATATGCTGCGGGTGCGGCCCTAGAAAAGCAAAAAGACCAAAAAAAAAAAAAAGATGTGGTACACACAATGGAATACCACTCAGCCATACAAAAGAAAAAAAGAATGCCATTTGCAGTACCATGGATGCAACCAGAGATTCTCATACTAAGTGAAGTAAGTTAGAAAAAGAAAGACAAATACTGTAGATCACTTATATGTGGAACCTAAAATTTGGCACAAACGAACCTATCTGCAGAACAGAAAACAGACTCATGGACATAGAGAACAGACTTGTGGCTGAAAAGAGGAAGGGAGTGGGATGGACTGAGAGTTTGGGGTTAGTGGATGTAAACTATTACATTTAGAATGGATAAGCAATGAGGTCCTGCTGTATAGTGGAGGGAACTATATCCAATCACTTGTGATAAAACACAATAGAATATGAGAAAAAAAATGTATATATGTGTATAACTGGGTCACTCTGCTGTACAGCAAAGATGGACAAAACACTGTAATTCAACTATAATAAAAAATTAAAAAAAAAAAAAAAGATGTGGGGAGTTCCCATCGTGGCTCAGCAGTAACAAACCTGACTAGTATCCACGAGGACATGGGTTTGATCCCTGGGCTCACTCAGTGGGTTAAGGATCAGCAATGCCATGCCCTGTGGTGTAGGTTGCAGTCACGGCTCAGATCTAGTGTTGCTGTGGCTGTGGTGTGTCGGCTGGCAGGTACAGCTCCGACGGGACTCCTAGCCTGGGAACCTCCATATACCTCAGGTGTGGCCCTAAAAAAGACAAAAAAAAAAGAAGAAAAGAAATGTCTTTGTAGGGCATGGGTTACCTGCACAGTGGGATTTCTAAGGTGGTCCATCAAGAGATCAGGCTCTCATTTCCCCACTTGTAACAGGCGATGAAATTCTAGCCTCCCTGAGGCTGTGTTCCTCAAACTCCTTACTACCCCAGGGCTGTGAGAAGCCACAGGATAGAAAAACTGCATTTCAAAGGGAAAAAATTAAAAGTTTGAAAAAAAGATGTGATACATATATATATTGGACTATTACTCTGCCATAGAAAAGAAGTTACACCATTTCCAGCAACATGGTTGGAACCAGAGTTTATAAGAGTAAATGAAGTCAGACAGAAAGACACCATATGATATCACATATGTAGACTCTAAAAAAAGTTACAAATGAACTTATTTACAAACAGAAAACAGATTTACAGACTTCAAAAACAAATGGTTACCTAAGAGGACAGGTGGGAAAGAGGGAGGGGTGGATTTGGGGTTTGGGACTGGCATATTCCCAGTACTGTATATGGAGTGGATGGGCAACAGGGACCTGCTGTATAGCACAGGGAACACTATCCCCCAATATTCTGTGATAATTTAGACAGGAAAAGAATGTGCAAAAAAATGCAAATGTATATATGTATAATGAATCACTGTTGTACAACAGAAATGATCACAACATTGTAAATCAGCTATATTTCAATAAAACTTTTTTTTAAGGAAGCTATCTAAATATAACCTGGAGGCAGAGAAAACAGGATTTGCTGCCAGATTAGATATGGATTATGAGAGGCGTCAAGGCTGACCCCAGCTATTTGGCCTGAAAAATCGAACAATCAAGTCACCACCATCTCCGATATGAAGATCAGGGGCCAGGGGATTGAGGAGAGAGCTGGGGATAGTTTTGGATGTACTAGATTGGAGATGGCTAGTAAGATCCAAGTGCAGCTTCTGAGTAGAAAGACAGACATAAAGAAAGCCTGGACAGCATAGGCTGTAACTGTGGCTGGGATCTGATCTCTGGCCCAGGAACTCCATATGCCGCTGGGCAGCCAAAAAAGAAAAAAAAGAGAGAGAGAGAGCAAGAAAGAGAGAGCCTGGAGGTCAGAGGAGAAATCTGAGCTAGAGAAATAAGTGTGCATCTTCAGGATACTGATGGTATGATACCAAATTAGATCATCAGAGGAATGGTAATAGATGAAAAGTGAGGTCCACAGAAAGCCTTAGAAAACTCCCAACTCCCACTGGGACAGTTGGAAATGTTAGCCAATGTTTATAGAGGTCAAGGAGCCGAGGAGGAACCAGCAAAGGAGACTGGGAAGGAGCAGCCAATGACGTAGGAAAAAAATTCAGGAGAGAATAGTTATTTAAAAGCCAAGAATGATGGGAGTTCCCGTTGTGGTGCAGCGGGATCGAATCCGCTGAGGTTGAGGGTTAAATCTCTGATCTTGCTCAGTGGGTTAAGGATCCGGCGTTGCAGTGAACTGTGGTATAGGTCGCAGACACGGCTTGGAACCAACGTTGCTGTGACGTAGGCTGGCAGCTATAGGTCCAGTTCGACCCCTAGCTTGGAAACCTCCATATGCCTAGGGTGTGGCCCTAAAATGCAAAATAAATAAACAAATAAATAAAAGCCAAGAATGATGAACTGTCTCAAATGCCAGTGATGGGTCAAGTAAGGTGAAGACTGAAAAAAGACTTACAGCGGGCAGGTAGGTAGGTATGAGGGAAAAGGTAGCACCAGGCCAGGTGGCAGGAAACCATGTATCTTGTAAACAGTGAGGGTCCAGGAAAGACAAAGAAAAGCGGGAACCTCCAGAATGGCAGGAAACCACATATTTGGGGTGTTAAGTGTCCTGGAGGCAGACAAAGAATGATGGGTAAAGGCACGAATCTGCAGAATCGAAATGTCACCTGTTGCACATCATGACCTCATTATAACAAAATGAGCCTTGCAAATAAGAAGTTCCCGCGATGGAGATACGCCGTGTTACTTCCAATCAAGGCTAAATTAAGGACAAAAATCCTCTTCCCTTTGGGAAAGTGGAGCAGGAATGAAAATCAGGGGATATGAACCCCGAACCCTTCCTTCCTATGAGTTTTCGCCCATTCATTTGCATGCCCCTCAGAACTATCCTGCCAACGACATGCAGTGCAGCTGCTCACCTGTCCGCCCTCCCCCCACCAAGATGTATTCTCATTTAAATAAATCCTCACTTCCTCAATTTCCATCTCGTTTCTGAATTCCTTCTGTGAGGAGACAAAGTACCTTTCCAAGGAAACAAAACCACCAGGTGCCACAACAGGAAGGTCACTACAGGTGTGCATGAGAGTAGTACTAGTGGACTGTCCAAAGCCTGAATGGTATGCGTTTAAGCTGTAGCAGAAGGTAACAAGCGATGACGCAGAAGAGAAAGGAGGCAATTAAGGCCCTGGAGTAGATGAGAAGGCTTGGGGTCTAGGTGGCCTTTGCTAGAAGTCAAGGTCCACACACAGCGATGGAGAAGGTAGACTGCATAGGCAGACACGGCGGGGTGGGGTCGAAGTTCTTACTGACTGCACGTGTTTTCTGAGAGCAACAGGAAGCAAAGCCAACAGGTGAGATGAGGATGGGGGAGGTACTGCCAAAGGTTTGCAGCAAAAGAAGCAGGAAAGCTTTATGTTCTTTCTTCACCTTGCTCCCGGGAAGCACAAGGTCCCAGGACCACACAGCCTCGGGTTCTAGGAAAAATGGCTTCCCTAACTTTAAAGGCCTAGCTTTGTACTTCCTACCAGGGCAAATCACTCCAGTCAGAGTGTCAGCTTCTGCATTTGTAATGCCTGACCACCTGAGAGAATGTTCTGGAGAAACCAGGGAATAACTCCTTAACACAGTATCAGCTACATCCAGGATGTAGAGATTCCAGCCAATCTCAAAGCACTTTACAGACTTTTTTTTTTTTTTTGGTCTGCGGGGAACCTGTAGGAGGGGGACAAGAAAAGTTTTTCCTCCTATTTTTGTGTAAGAGCGCAAGGAGGCACTTCACAGTAGTAACCCAAACGCACAGAACTAGCAAGTGCTGAAGCCAGCACTGACTACGTACTCTGCTCCCTCTTTCATCTGCACCGTATTGTACAGTTTAAAAGCATTTCCACAAATATACGTTTCACCGGGGTTTGCAACACATCTGTGGGGCCCAAAGTCACAGAGCCAATGTTAAATCCAAGTCTTCCAACTGTCAACAGCCCCGTGAGTGCTTAGTGCAAACGGCTACTACTGGGTCGTGCAACCCGTGCAAGGGACCGGGGCGGGGGGGTGGGGGGGGACGCCTTGGGACCGGTCTTCAGAGGAACCTGATAGGCGGGGTGAGGCGCGGGGACTCGGCTGTGGAAGCCGACAGAGGGGCGGCACGGACTGGGCTCTGTGAGGAATTAGAGAGGAAGGCCCGCCACAGTTCGGGGCCAGAAAGCTGGGTCGACGGTCGCTTACCGGCCACCTCGCCTGGGGTTCCCCAAAGCGACCTGGCAGACCTTAGTTGGAACACTGGCCCCGCCTGCAGAGGAGCCGAAGAATCAGCACACCCACTAGCAGAAGCGTTCGTCAGGCAGGTGTGGAGACTCTGACCGGCCCTTCCCGAAAAGGGGCAGAAAGCGAGAGGTAGAGGGCAAGGACCGGCCGGGAGGTTCTGCATTACCTTCTCGATTCTGCCCAAGAAGAGCTCCTTGGCGAAAGCTCGGCTAGGCGGGCTGGTGCGCAGCAGACGCCGGCTCTCAGCGAAGGCCACGAGGGCGCGGCAAGAGCGCGCCACCGCCGCCGAGCGCAGCAAGAGCCCGCAGCCGCTCATGACACCGGAGGTCGATTTCGTAGGTGCAGCTGCAGTTACGGCCTTTCCAGCGCCTCAGTCACGTGTTCCGAGCTCGCGCCGCCCTATGACGCCACCGGCCGGCGCCGCTCCCGCCGGCCGCTTTTGCGCCTGCTCGACCAGCGGCTTTGGGCAGAGGGCGGGGCCGCCGTTGGTTTGACGGATTCGCTTCTCCCACGGCGGTGCTGGCTAGCGGTGGCCTTGCGTCACCGAACAGTGGCGGCTGATGGCTAAGTGCCTAGTCTCGGAGACGTAGCAACCTAAGCGCTGGCCCAGCTGCCTCTACTTGCCTCCGTCTCGCCAACTGTGGCAACGAGGACGTTTTGAAACTAAAAAGCCGGGGTTGGGGAAGATGCAGGTCTCGGGAGGGAGCTCACAATCTTGAGTTACGTTCCTTGTTTTAAGTGGATGGTTGATTCCTGGGGATTCGTTTGGTTTGCTTCATAGCTTATACGTATGTCATATGCATATTATTTTGGTGGAGGAGTCAGAGGGAAAGGAAAGGGGTGTTGTACCATAGAGAGGTCTACGGTCCCTGGGAAGCGCCGTCCTGAAAGGGCGGGAGGGGAGGGCCGGCACCCGGGGCCGGCGCTGCCTGGAAGGGCCTCCCTCACCTCCCCCTGTGCCTGCGCCCAGACCGGCGCTCTTAGCCCCGGCTCAGAAATGCTTTCTGCCCCCGTCCTTCAGCTCACCGCGCTCTGCCTGGCCTAAAAGACGGTGGACTTGTTTAGGCAAAGACTTGGTGACACAGCATCAGAGGGAAAAGAGCTCAAACACGTTCTCGGTTGCAAAATACCTCGTACTTAGAGGCATCTTCTGCAACGTGTTATCTATTATGTCTTTATCGTTTTAAGGCGTGTCACCTGACTTCATCACTGGTTAGTATTTGCAGGTTTCAGCATTCAACTTCACAAGGCAACATTTGGTAACCATTGCTTCTGTGAATTAACCCCGCCGGCAAAACAAAGGAAAAGTGAATAGTGCTGGGATTTAAGTTTCAGCTGGTATGCACTTTGGCCACAGTTTGTACAGTCAAATCAGTTAGGTAATCCGATCCTGTGTCAGATCCTCTTAAGTGTCCCAACTGAAGGGCTCAAGGTAAGCCTGCAGTTGTCACCAGTGCATTTCCTGCTGAGAGAGTTGACTGAACCTTACTGTCCAGAGATCTTTGTAGAGCGGAGTCCTCAAAGAATAATTTTAGTTCATACACTAAATTATATTGTCCACTATTACATGTATTTGTCCCCCTTTGGGTACATGACTTATTATGGAAACATGGAGTTGCTGGCTTGTTGAAAGCCACAAAAGTGAGGAGGTGTTATGGGTTGAACAGTGTTCTGCCAAAATCCATTTGTTGAAGTCCTAATGCCAGTACCTCAATGCACAGTCAGCCTGAGCTGATAGAGAATAAAGTTTGCTCGCCAGTAAAGCTCAATGCCTATCAGACCACACTTTGGTTTTCTAAGCAGAGACTTCTCTCAGCTCTGTTATCCACTTTTGTTCTCTTATCATTTCTACCCGGCCTGCCTCCCAGAGGGCCTCACTTGTATCGTCACACATGATCATGGGAATGGAGCGCAGGAAAAAATCCTCTCTGCATCGTTCCTGGATGTTGTAAATACAGGTTACAGGACCACAGAGACTTGACATTAAGTCAACAATTATTGATAGTTGTTGTGTCTGTTCTCTTTAAAGGAAAATTGCTCCTCCTAATTACTTAATAGAACTTGGCATTTACTTGAATTCATTTTTTCCAGTTGTAATTTGCAGGAGAGAGAACCAGGTAAAACTCATCTGAGGACCTAATTTTGTATTTTCCCTGCAATACACTGTAGTGAATAGTTTTTTTTTCCCCTTTACCCCTCAAAGATCCATATTCTCTTGCTGCCAGATTTTAGTACATAAACTGTAAGTGCCCAGCACTGCCCTCCAAACAGCTCCCGTCTTAGCTGCTGCCTACAAAAGGCTGACAGCAATGGGTTTTCAGGATATCCAGCCAAAGGTGTCAGGCATTTGGGATTGGATTCTAGGTCACGGAGAAAGGGCCACTTGGGGTGCCATTTACTAAGAAATATTCCTTAAAATAAAGGCTGGTCCCACCAAATGTGGGTGAGTAAGTACTTCCTGAACTTGGACACAAAGTCCAGGTAAGTGTAGGAATCGAGCTTGTAAGATAGAGCAGCCTCTGGTCACCAACACTTTCTGTGGATGAAGAATCTTTTCAAAAGGAATAAAAGTGTATTGTAAACATACATTATAGATATATTATGCTAGCTCCTTTTTTTTTTTTTTTTTTGGCACACCTGCATGTGGAAGTAACTGGGCCACGGATTGAACCCATGCCACAGCAGTGACCACAGCCACTGCAGTGACAATGCCATGGACCCTTAACACACTGTGCCACCAGTGCACTCCAAAACCACGGAATTCTCAATAGGCTCAGGGACTGGAAACCCCAGGGCCTCTTGAGATGGGAGTAAAGGATGGCTGAAATGGGAAATATTGGATAAAAGGTTATTGAGAAGCAGTTAACCAGGTTCCTTTTCCAAGAATGCACTTGCAGGCAACTGCCCCTCCTCTACCCCAGCCTCAATCTGAAAATTTATTCCTCAGAAAAAGTTAAAAAAGAGAAGAGAGAGAGTAGTCTTTAGACAGTCGTTCAGTTGAAGGCATGGGATTATGCTGAAAATGGGCAAATTCAGCAATTGTATGTGAACTAAAATTTGAAATCTCCCCAAATTCCTGCTGTGGCACAGCTGGTTAAGAATCCAACTGTTGCTGTCACTGTGGAGGAATGGGTTTTAATCCCTGGCCTGAAAACTTCCAGGTGCTGCAAGCACAGCCATTTAAAAAAAAAAAAAAAAAGTTGAGGTCTCCCAGCCCTTTTTACTCACTTATCTCTTGCCTTTAGGGCAGAAGATTGGAAGGCCTTTCTCTGGGGAGTCAGACTCCAGAGCAAATAAAGACCTAAAGATAATGTTACTGGGAATTCCCCAGCCAGTTGGCCAGCCAGATCACCATTTAAAATAAGATTCACCAGCAGCAGTTCCTGACACTCCCCAAGCTCTGAGACAGCTTTTCAGCCCCCAACTCTCAGTTATAAGCATTTGACCAAGAATTTTAAAATCTAAGTACCTCCAGCATGGAAGATAAAGAGCAAAACAAACTCTAAAAAACAAACTCTACTGGAAGTAAACAAAGGTTCTGCAAGGAAAATATAACATTCAAAGCCCTATCAATTCTTCAGAGAGATAGGAGAAGTTCTGTACCCATGAAACAAGAACTGGATACTCCGAAAAAAAATATACAGATAATTAGAGGCAAAAAAAAGCTATGTAATACAAAAAAATGAGATAAGTGAAAACTTCCATTAAAGAGTTGGATGTAAATGGAGGGAATCTCCCAGAAAGTGTAGGAGAAAAATCTAAGGACTAGTCCACTGAATGAATAAAAGTGTTTCCAAAAAGACTGGGGTGGGGGAGGGAAAGTTGTCAATGACATAATTCAAGGAGATTTCTCAGGACTGAGAGGTACAAGTTTCCACACTAAAAGGGCCCATCAAGTAGTAAGGGCAATGAATGAAAACAGACTCAAACCAGGGAATATTATTCTGGATTTTAGAATGCTGGGGACCGGAGTTCCCATCATGGATCAGGGAGTTCCCGTCGTGGCTCAGTGGAAACAAATCCAACTGTAAGAAATTGGTTTAGCACGGAAAGAGGGGAGAAAGAAACGAGCAGGGGATACATGCAAAAGGTGGCGATCATGATTTATTGGAGAATTTGTCTCCTGGGCGAGGTTCTGTGACTCTCCGGCATGGAGTCAAGGAAGTTGCTCCCGGGTTGGGGAGCACAGGGGTTTTTAAGCCTTGTTGGTTCCGGGTCTGGATCCGGGTTGTGCCTTTGCCAAATTAGGCAAGGGACCACCGTGTCCCTAGGTGATTGGTCGGGGGGCAGGCGTTTGGGGGCTTTCTGGGTAGGTGTGGCTTCGATCGTCCGTTGGCAGGGGTGGGGCTGGCGGCCTATCTTCCCGCGCAGGCTTGTCCGTTCCTCATGGGATCTGTTTGCTATGAGGGGTCTCTTTGCCATTTGGGGGGCCGCTACCCGTCCCCGCCGGCCTAACACCAGCTAGGAACCATGAGGTTGCGAGTTCGATCCCTGGCCTCACTCAGTGGGTTAAGGATCCGGTGGTGCCGTGAACTGTGGTGTAGTTCACAGACGCGGCTCGGATCCCATGTTGCTGTGGCTCTGACATAGGCCGGCAGCTACAGCTCCCATTAGACCCCTAGCCTGGGAACCTCCACGTGCCACAGGTGTGGCCCTAAATTGACAAAAGACAGAAAAGAAAAAAAAAATAGAATGCTGGGGACCAAGAGGAGATACCACAGGGGAAAAGAAGTCTACGGGAATACATTAGAAATCATAACGGCTTCATATTTCTTACTAGGAACACTGGGAGCTAGGATAGAATGACTGAGGCCATCAACATTCTGAAATTTTTTTTCTCCAAAAAGTAATTTTCAACCTAGAATTTATACTCAGTGAGTCAAAGGTGGAAGTAGAGAAAAGACATACAGAGGCTCAAATAATTTACCTCCCACACGTGCTCCAGGAAGCCACTGGAGCATGTGCTTGCTCCAAGCAAAGGAATAAACCAAGAAAGAATATGTAATCCCCAGAAAACAAGTCTCCAAAACAGAAGGGGGTGGAGGGGCCCCCAGGCCGGTGTGGGGGGAGGGGTGTCACAGAGGGCAAACTACTGACATTTAAGAAGATTCAAACATTTCAACTCAGTGTCATGCTCTATCTGCAGTCACCTATGAAAGTAAACAGAAACTAAACGTTATCGATGGGATCCAGCAAGATGGAGTAAATAATGATATAACGTAAGCCTTGGCACTGAAGCCTGGGAACTCTTTTAACCAGTGTTTTGCCAAGAACTTCCCACCCGGCGGCGTGCAGGTGCGCTGAGGCTGCTGGCAGGAAAGCCTGGCTAGGTGCATACTGCAAAGACAGCAGCTCGCGAACCTGGAAGAAGTGTCGCCGCGGCGCCCTCTATCGACCGAGAGAAACCTGACGCCAGGCGGCAGAGGAGGGAGACACAGGCCCAGATCCCAGAGTCCTGCAAAACGGGGTGGGGGCGGGGCCGATAAACAATAAGGGGAGACCGTGTGTGAGGAAGCCAAGTGCAGGACACGTCATGTTTTCTTCACCTATGTTTTGATTATTTTAAAGTCTACTCCAAGGCATTTAAAAAAATGACATTGCAAGTGTGGACTTTTCAAAACTTTTTTGTTTTGAATGAATATCTATATAGATAGATAGATATAGCTGTTGATCCTATATATTAACTCTATGCTCAATCATTTTGCTAAATTCCCTTGTTCTTCATAGCTTTTTTCATTGATTCCTTTGGATTTTCCAGATATGCCATTACCTGCTTAAATAATTTACCTCTTGCAATTTTCATGCCTCTGTGTCTGTGTTGGCTAAAACTTTCACTGCAATGCTAAACAAAGTGAAGACAGTGGTGGTCCTTGTCTCTTTTCTGAATTTCATGGAAGGTGTTCACTGTTTCTCCATTAAATAAAATTCTGGGTTTGGGATGGAAGTCCATACACTCTATCTTGCTAACAAATTATCCATCTATTAAGTGCCTAGGTATCAGGAATGGGTCTGAATTTTGTGGAAGGCTTTTTGGCAACCATGAAAATGATCATATGATTTTTTTTCTCACTTCAATTTTTTTTTTTTGTCTTTTTGTCAGTTTAGGGCCACACCTGTGGCATGTGGAGGTTCCCAGGCTAGGGGTCTAACAGGAGCTACAGCTGCCTGGCTACACCAGAGCCACAGCAACGTGGGATCTGAGCTGCGTCTGCGACCTATACCACAGCTCACGGCAACGCTGGATCCTTAACCCACTGAGCGAGGCCAGGGATCGAACCTGCAACCTCATGGTTCCTAGTCGGATTCGTTTCCACTGAGCCATGATGGGAACTCCTCAATTCAACTTAAATGATGGATTATCTTAATGGATTTCCTATTACTGAACCATTCTTGCATTCCTGAAATAAACCCATACTTGATCATGAAGTACAGCTGACTCTTTAAAATCATGAGTTTGAACTACGAGGGTCCACTTATGCTCGGATATTTTTCAGTAGTAAATACTACAGTACAACTCAGTCTGAGGTTGGTTGACTCTTTGGATGTAGAGGAACTTTGGGTATAGAGGGCCAAATATAACTTAAAGATGGATTAACCTCCACATTGTTTAATGGTCTGAACATTTGTTTCCATTTAATGTGTTGTTAGATGTTTGCTTTTATTCACAATTTGGCTTCTGTTGCCTGCAGTTTTGTACTTATGCAACATTTAAGTTTAGAAAACATTGCTTTAGTCACTTTGTAACAAGAATTTATACGTTTTCCTTCCACTGCTGTGATCTGAAACAGTTTAAATAGCATTGAGATTATCTGATATTTGAAGGTTTGGAAGAATTCCTCTATGAAAGCATATGGACCTGGAAGATTGATTATTTTTTCTGTTTCTCTTACGGGAATTTGACTGTTTTAAATCTCTTGTCTTTCCTGAGGTCAGTCTTGGCTAATTACCAATTTTGCCTAGGTTTTTCAAATTTATTTGCATAAAGTTGCTCCGAGAGGCACTGCTTTAAAAATTTTCCTTCATTACAATAGCTACTTCCCTCTTACCATTTCTTATTCTGTGTATCTGTGCTTTCTTTTCATCTTAATTGGGTGAGCTACAGATCTGTCAGCTTTATTTTCAAAGAACCAGTCTTTTGATTTATGTTTCACTATTTCTGTTTTCTAGTCAATTTTTTTTTGCTTTTTCTTATTGTTTCTTCTTTGTTTACTTTGTTGCTCTGTTTCTCACTTTGAATTTGATTTATTTCAATTTTCATGTTTATTGATGTAATTTTCCTTAGATTATTCCCTTAATTGTAACAGATTCTAATATAAAGTGTTATCATATTTAAAGAAATTCTAGAGTTCCCTGGTGTCCCCGTGGGTTAAAGATCAGGAGCTGTCAGATTTCCCTTTGTGGTGCAGCGGAAATGAATCCAGCTAGGAACAATGAGGTTGTGGGTTTGACCCTCGGCCTCGCTTAGTGGGTTAAGGATCTGGCATTGCCATAAACTGTGGTTTAGGTAGCAGGCATGGCTTGGATCCTGCGTTGCTGTGGCTGTGGTGTAGGCTGGCAGCCATAGCTCAATTCAACCCCCAGCCTGGGAACCTCCATATGCCACACTGTGTGGCCCTAAAAAGGAAAAAAAAAAAGAAAAAAGATCAGGAGTTGTCACTGCTGTGGCACAGGTTCCATTCCTGGCCGTGGAACCTCCATATGCCAGAGGCATGGCCAAAAAAATAAATAAACGAATGAATGAATGAATAAACAGGGGATCTAAACACATTTATATTTACTGATGCAACCAGTATGTTTGCTTTCTTTCTGTGCTACTTTATGTCATAAGGTTACTGTATTACGTTCTCCTCTCTCTTCCCTCACCCTTTATGTTTAGTTGTGTGCCTGTATTTGGGAAGGTTTGTATTTGTGTTCTAGTAGTTACCCTTCTAACATCACCTTCACATCATGCCCTCAGCCCCCCTTCTCAGCCTTCTGCTCCTTGGCTTCACCAGGTTTAAGTAAGCACCATCTGACTCTCATCTATTAATAACCCAGCAGTGAATAAAGTTATTCTGTTCTTCCCCGTCTGTCTTCCTTCTTTTCTCATTCATTCCTTTTTTTCTATTTTTATGTAACATTGCACAGTATTCTTCCATCCTTATCCCCCCTTCCAGTTTAGTCCTACGTCTATAAGTAAATACAATGCAGAGTTCATCACTGGTCCTTTGCCAGTATTTCTCAAATCTCTTGGTAGGGTGGTTTGTCCTGGAACAGAGTCCTTAGAAAGGGCTCAGAAGGAGCCTATCCACCACATTCTTGTTTGCGGTGCCTCCCCTACACCTGCAATACCTGGGAGTCAGCTTGGCTGGACGTAAAATCCTTGGTACATGACTGTTCTTTCTTGAGGCTCTTTGACATGATGTTCCTCTGTCATCTGGATTTGTGTGTTATTTTGAAGAATCTGATGCCAGTATGATTTTTTTCTTTCTTTGTATTTGACTTTATTTCACCGGAGAATTTCTCATCTTCAAAGTGCAATAATTTTACTACGCTATGTCTCTCAGTGATGATAATTCTGGTTAGTTTTTTCCCCAAGGACAGTGTGAAACCTTCTAGGATGCAGGGTCAGGTTTTATTTATTACATTAAAATATTTAAATTACTTTTAAACTTACTTTTAGTTCTATTTCACTGTTTTGTTTCTTGCTCCAGGGACTTCAATTACACGTATGTTGGATAGTCTTTTTCCATCTGCTAGCATCTCTGCTTTCTCTTTAATCTCAACTACATCCTGATTTTGGAATTATTTTCAGAGGTCCTTTAATTTCCATCCTCTATGTCTAGTTCTATATATTTTCACTTATATTTTGTCTCCTTTGGGCACCTAAGATAATTTTATATATATGTTTTTCAATTCTTTTTTTTTTTTTTTTTAATAGCTGCACCCATGGTATATGGAAGTTCTGGGCTCCGGGTTGAATCAAAGCTGCAACTGCAACCTCCGCCATAGCTGTGGCAATGTCAGATCCTTTAACCCACTGTGCCAGGTGGGGGACTGAACCCTTACCTCTGCATCAACCAGAGCTGCTGCAGTTGGATTCTTAACCCACTGTGGCACAGTGGGAACTCCTTCAATTCTTTTCTTGAATTTAGGGTGTTCTCACTGCCCATCTTATTTGTCCATTTTTATTCTGAGCTTCTGAGTTTATGCTTTGTGGTGTTCTGTCATGTTATTGGTAGTTTAATTATATTTAATGACAGTGTTGGATTACTCCTGCTTTTGACTTTTTATCCTGTATGTGTGTATATGTATTTTTAATTGCTAAAAAGTTTTTCATTGCCTTCATTAAAGAACCTTTATATTGGATTTTCCAGAACCAACAACCACAGCGATGCTACAGAGAAGGGCTGCGGTTTGGGTGGTTTACTTGATTTTTCAGTCCAATACTGTGCTGTTTTTTTTTTGTTTTTTTTTCTGCCACAGTGAATTGCAGCTCCTATAATGAAAGACACTCTGGTTTTGTGATTCTCTGACAGTACCCTATTGAACAGGATCCTTTGCTGCTTCTTCCTTTACCTTCGTCAGGTGTTTCCCTCTTCTCCCGAAGCCGGGCTTTTTGCACCTCTGGTCTCATAACTTCCAAGTCTTCTCCTTTCACTTCTCAAGTGGCCATTGCTCTCACCCACCAGCTCCTGCTTCCCTCCCAGGGTCAGTCTGTCCTGGAGGCTGTGAACCATAGCCAATGTTATCTGTTTCCTATACTCTGCGGTACTCACCTCGACCTCTCTTCTGGTATGTGAGTCCGTGTCGACTCTGCTAGTCTGAGATGTTGATTTTCCCACTGACCTCTCACCGAAATATGTGACTTTTGCTCTTTCCTGGTTACACGATGGGTCTGGGCCATATGTAGTTTTATTTCTTCTTTTTCTGAACAGTTCACGGGAAGGGGGAAGAGACTCCAATTTACCGGCTTCCATTACCTGCTGCCATTTTTACTTTAGACTGCTTTCTTCTCCAGGGACCCCCTGGAAGACGATGCCTGAGGAGCGTTCAACCCTACCTTTCAGATTTAAGTGGGACTCTGTCCGTACAGGACACTCGTCATGTTGTGGAGCTGTGGGTGGAGCTGGTTAGGAAAGACAGAAAGGGAAGGAGGCATTTTCCTCAAAGGGCCTGAAAAGTCACCAAGGCACATGTTAGAAATGGGGCTAAGTACGTGTCACAACATCCCTGTCCCCGGTCAGCCCCTGTGTCTTTACTACAGACGCACTCTGTGTCAAAAGGGGAGATGGGTTCCCATGGGCGGTGAGCATAGAACTGAATATGCCCAATGAGAGGCAGCTCAGGTGATGCGTGGCTACCCAGGGCCACCAAAGTAGCATCTATGTTCATTCCAGGTATTCAACACTGAAGTCAGACTCAGGGGGGTCCAACTTCCCCAGGCCCCTGGTCCCGACCAGAGTCACCAAATCCGCCCAGAAACTCTACCACTGCCTTCTACCTGCTCCTTATTCACCAAAGTAACACCATCTGCACGGCAAGTACATCAGGGGATGGGTCGGTATGCAAACATCATAAACTGTGGAATCTTTAACAACAACATTAGGCTATGTTAATTAAGAGAAAAAGGAAATACAGTTTAAGCATGTAAGCTTCTGCACACTGTATGCTGTAGAATGCAAGACTTTCACCACCACATGCGTTTAAGAAACTCAGTACGAACTATCTTGCAGAGATTCACAACACACGTCATACTTCTAAGAAGCTCTGAGACGTCCTGCAGGACAGAGATGTTTTGACAATCTGACCGGATGTCTCCCAGATGGTTTTGATTGTGAAACTCTTTTTTTCATAAGGGGCAACGAATAGCATTTACAAACGTCTGGGACACATCGAAGATGTAAACTACGAAACTGAGAAAGACGAGCAAACACAGGGTAGAAAGGAAGGAGACCAAACACTCAATTATAACTATTTTTCGGTGGCTTATTTCCTCCCAGCTTTTCATGATTTTACTCTTTCCATACACTCTGAATGGTAAAACGTATCTGATGAAGTTAAAATACAATGATTAAAAGCCTCCAGCCACTGTCCAAATAACTCCTTGAATCAGCAAGGAAGAGCCAGGCCCCGGCCTCTCCCCAGCCCTCTGTCTCTGACATCACTGTGGAACCCAAAGGGCATCGTGCATTTCAGCACCAAGTCTGCTTCTCTGGGGGCTGATAGTCATCTGTTCCTAGCAGATGCATTTACTGAAGTCCTCCGTTGTGCCACACGTTGGGATTACAGTTATGCGTGTGCAAGCCCACCACTGCCCTGACCTCGTGAATATACGCTGAATATATAACTGTGGACGCAGAGTTACCAACATGGCTCAGTGGAAACGAATCCAAATAGTATCCATAAGGATGCAGGTTCAATCCCTGACCTCGTTCAGTGGGTTAAGAATCCGGCGTTGCCATGAGCTGTGGTGTAGCTCGCAGACATGGCTCAGATTCTGCGTTGCTATGGCTGTGGCTGTGGCTGGCAGCTGTAGCTCTGATTGGACCCCTAGCCCGGGAACCTCCAAATGCCGTGGGTGTGGCCCTAAAAACAAAAAACAAAACAAAGAAAACTGCAGACGCATCTCAGAGTGGGCAGTGGCCGCGCTGAACCTTGACAGAGGAAACAGAAGCGAACTCAACAAAGATGCAGGGATGAGCATCCCACCTTTGGAAGGCAGGGGGAGGGTTCGATTGGCTGGAATGAAAGGGGACAGAAAGGTTAAGGGGGAGGCCAGAGCCAGGCCAGGCAGGCCTCACAAAACCCAGCCATGTCAAGGGTTTTGTGTTATTTCATTTTTAATCCTGAGAATGACAGGAAGCAACTGACACGACTTCAAGCAGGCAGTACCTTTAAAAGACACTTGTGGTGCCAGTGGAGACTGGGGCTGATGGACCCATGGTGGAGGCTGGGAGTCCGGGTACCAAGCCCTACTCCGGGTGACAGACAGACCGTGGCCTGATGGCGGGTGAGAGGTGTGAAAAGAAATGGGGAGATTCAAGAACACAAGGAAGCTAAAAGTCAGAAGGGCCTGGCCAAAGAATGAACCTGGAGAGTCAGGGAAAGGGCAGGTGTCCAGAACAATTACTAAACTCTGGTTTGTACCACTCACAAGGATGCCCATTCACCAACACGGGGGGCCCAACGCTGCGCGTGTGTGCATGTGTGTGTGTGCATGCGTTGAGTGTGCAACCACGAATTTGGTGTGGAGAAAGGGTTTGAAGTGCGACTGAAAGAACCAAGGCACGTGGGGCTTTGAAGCAGAGGTCTGGGCTTTGGATTCAAATTTGGGGATTGTGGTAGGAACACAGGAAGCTGGTGCAGCTGTGGGCTTGCGCGGCACTGCTGAGAAGCAGAAAGGAGGAAAGGGCTTTCTGTCATCTGGAGACCGAGACTTCTCAGCCCCATGGGGGCTATCAGCCTGCACAGGAGGCAGCGGAGGAAGAAGGGAGCGTGGGGCCAAGAGGCCATGTGTTTCAAGAAGGGTCGTGAGAACAGTGTGGAAAGCTGCTGAGGGGTCGAGTGGAAGAACACGGTCAGTGAGCAGTAACTGCTCCCGGAGAAGTTGCGCTGCATCACCTGTGTCCCCAGCTAGACTTCTCAGCGCAAGAACAGGGCTGAGCAAACAACAGTCCATCAATTTCTGATGACAGTGACAATTTACTCACGCTGATCTCAGTCAGTGGTTTTGCTGTGACCCTCACCCCCTTCCAAATATCAATGCACCTTCAGATGCATCTTGACAAGACCAGTCCTGGGCTGGTCACTGTACACAGAGAAAGAGATCGGATGCATCCTTCGCCGCCCCCAGAAGCTCATAGTCTGGTGAGGGAGACAAACACAAAACCCAGAGAGTTGTCACACGGAAGCACCGGCTTAGCAGCTCAGCCACAGCGAGTAGCAGGTGGCGGGCAGCCCTGTAGGGGACGGCATTCACTGCTGAACCTGACCTAAGTATTTCAGCGAGTTCTGGGAAGCAGCTTCACTGCTCAGAGCCCTGTGCGTCTGGGAGATGGCTGGCTCCCAGCCAAAGGCACCCGAGAACATCTTCCCACAGGAATTACCTCTCTATGAAGGATGCGCCACAGCTGGCTTTGGCCACTGCCATTAACCTCCTGTTTGCTGCAAATTAGATTTACCCAGTTTTACCTCATTTTACACTACATACTGAGACTTGAAAGAGCATCCTCTGGAACTGAATTTGGTTCAAGAAGATACACAGGACATGCCCGCCACGTTCCCACAGAACGTCTGCTTCCAGGACAATCACCTTCCACAATAACCTAACTTCCACATCAGGCTAAGCACTACCTGGAAAAGTGGGCAGCTGTGATCTCATAAAATAACCTCTTGAAGCATCTGGGGACTGGGTCATTGGGTGCTCCCACCCCACAGGTCAGGCCCAGTCCTCCTCAACCCTTCATAGGATCCACCCTCTCTCCAGCTCAAGGAAAGTACAGTCGCCGACTGAAAGTTGCTAGAAATTATAAATATCTTTGAAACCTTCTCCCTGGGCCTGTGTTGCAGTATGTACCTTTATCCTAAGTTGTATCCTCAAGTCAACGCCTTCCCGGAAAAAGCCCACGGCAGCGTGACGAGGAACAGGTACACTTGACAGCTGGAGTCTCTCTCTGCCTGGCCAAGAGGGAAACTGCTGGACTCCTCAGAAAAAGTAAGAACGCGAGAGTTTTAAAGGATTTATTTGATATCTCCACACGATCACAGCTATGGTTTTACATCAATAGTGTCTGTTACTACTCACACACAGAATGCATATTAATAAAAGCCCTCCTCTCCTTCCCGGAGTTACATCTCAGGAGCTGGGCTTCCTGTGAGCGAGGTGTCCCCTGAAATCTGAACAGCCTGCATTCAAGACCCAGTCCTAGCCGTGTCAAACGACTCGAAGGTGAGGACTGAGCTCCAGAAGACACGTCCTGCAGGTGGTCTCAGCGGGACCACAGGCAGGTCACGCCCACGCGCATGCGGGGCACACATCGCGAGGCTCTGAATTTCTGTGCCACTCACCACCCCCACCTCATGCCCATTCATTCTGCAACCTGCTTCCTGGATTACTGCTGTTGAATTTAAAATACTTACAAAATGACTGTTATCCAGGCAGGAAGGGTGATGATACTGTACAATGGTACTGTAAGATGCATGCTTACCTGTAGAGACAGCCTCGTAAGGTGCTGAGACAACACCGAAGGTCACGTTTAAGTATCTGATGACTTTTCAGTTCATCTTAAAGAGAACCCAGAGGCTTCTGCCGCATGCAGTGCAGGATGGAGAAATCGCTCTACACTGGATGACTGAAGACGTTTTTAAGCAAGACATGCACATTGTATTAGGATGAACTTTATTTTTACATTGTTGTACAATCCATTCGTAAACTTAAAAAAAAATACAAATACATGATTTAATTGTCCCAGAAAAGATTTTTGTGATGCTACCAGCTTCTTCCTCTAAGGGTCTCCTGCTGACATCATTTGTGACCTGGGCGTATCGCCCCATGTGCCCACCTGTGTCCTGACAATGAGGAAGGATGACACACAGCCTGCTGGTGCTCAGCCTCCTGCCTCCTGTCGGGGGGCAGGGCAGGGGTGGGCACAGGTGCCTACTGCTGTGACCCTGGGACGGGCTGGGATCCAGAGAACAGTCCCATGAAAGCTGCATGGGTGCACCAGCCTGTCAGAAGCGTTCGTGTCCCAAGCATGACTGGGGCAGCCTGGCTCCAGCCTCCTCTGCAGAACAGCGTACCTTCTGGAAACACCTGTCCCACAGTAAGTTTGTAAACGAAACGCATGGAATGATGAAGCCTAACTGACTGGAACCCAGCAGAGCAGGGAGCTGGAAACATGGGGAGAAACTGCCCCCTTCACAGGCCCGGCCCTGAGGACCCAGTGGGGCCCCAGGACAGGCCGGTGACAGCTTGGAGGAGGGGGTCCTGAGCGGCCTGTGGAGCACCCCCCCCAACCCCCCACCCAGTTCTGTCCTCTCTCCTCAGTGACCACCCTGCAGAAAGGGCGCCCTAGTGCCAAACACCTGCCTGCATCTTTTCTGGAACAACCTGGGGTTTACAGTTAGATCCTACGATTGGTACAGAGGGTGAAGAAAAGCCGACATATTTAATATGTTACCACTTTACTTCAACTATTTGTCAACAGTAACACTGATAGTTTGCAAATACACAATACACAGAGTGTGGCCTCGCGCGCCTGGCGGCGGAGGACATGCAGCACAATTCGACTCTTCCTTGTCAGAACAACACCCTTTCAACCGCAAGACAGAGAACGCCTTGGGGAGCCCGGCTCTGGAGGGAAACCGAGGGGTTCGGGGTCAGGGGAACCAGGGAGCCTTCCCCCAGCCCGGCCTGGACCCAATCCGACACGCTGTGCTTGGGCTTTCCCTCCCCCTGAGCGGATGCCCGAGAGGGACGGGGCTGGGGGGGCGGGGAGGTAAAGGCTGGCAGGATGAAGTCACACTTCTTTCAAGAAAGGAAACAAAGGCTAAGCTCTACATTGCTGTATTCATTCTCTGTGGAGATGAACAAAGTGCTCGGTTGCAGATCTGCTGGTTTGGTGACCATGATGACAGACAAGGGGGTGGGGTGGGCTCCCCGCTGCCGTCCCGCCGCCGCTGCAGGGTCCCGCGCCAGCTTCGCCCTTTCTGAAAGGGCTCCCGCCGGCCACGTGCCGCGGGCCGTCCTGGGTCCCGGCTTAGGAGCACTGCACCGGCGGCTGCCGAGGCTCGAAAGGCTGAAACTACAAAGTACGGCCCATGGGTGACTCGGGCTGAGAACCGGGCGCATGGGGCGCCGGCCCAGGGGGAGCGCGGGGTGTCACCACAACACGGAAGCGACAAGAGCACAGTCACGTGACACCCGAGGCCGCTTGGGCGGCCGGGCCCTCGTCGGCGGGGTCACAGTCATGACACATGGTCGTGCTAGCACATGGCCACATGGAATCACGCCGATCACGGCTACCACTCAGAAAAAAAAGCGGGAAACACACACACCGCCCTGGGCGCTAAACGCTAACATCAGCCTTCAGGTTCCGGAGCGGCAGCACTTGGAAACGGCATGAGGAAGCTTATGGAGCTGGGGAGACGAGGATGAGCTGGTCGTTTTCATGTTGGAGATGAACACTTCTGCCGTGGATGTGGGGGGTCCCACTCAGACCCACTCTCAATGAGTGTGCGTTAACGCAAATGCACATAAAGGAAATATGGATCATGGAAATTCACAGTTATTGCAGCCATTAAAGTGTCTAAGAATCTGTGTCACCGATAATCTCAGACAACCAGTTCCTAACCAGTTGCCCCGAGTTGCTACTGTAGAGTTTACTGCATTTTATCTATTTGCTTACCTGAAATAACAGAGCGGTTATAATACTGATTACTTAGGATAGGATTCTGTTAATAAAATAAGGATTTATACAAAGCAATATCGGACTTTGAAAACAGTTAGATGCTATGTTACTTGGCACAGTTAGTAATGATCGCGTAGAGATTTCGGCCAGTCCTGGGGGGGGGGACTTTTCTTTTTATGAAAATAGGGAACTATCTGAGTTTGTCCATAGCATTTAAGTTTTTGGTTTACTCTCTCACACATCTGCCTAAGGTACTGCCTCCCTATCAGGTAAGTGGGGCTCCTTGTAAAGTCTATATTGCTAATTTTGTGGACTGACACATTTTGCCTTTCACACACAGACACTACCTATACAGTATATATATATATATATATTTATATTTATATATTTATATATTTATATTATATAAAGTTTACTTACGTATTTTCATCAACCATATCAGGTCTACTTAATTTTTGCCCATTGTCAATAAAAGAGCAATAATGCAGCACGTTTGGGGTTTTTTGTTTGGTTCTGTCTCTGGCTTTGTGTGTCGCTTCTTCTCTTCCTAGGCTGGGATCTCATATGCGTGGACAACGAAGGGGCAGAGAGCTGGGGCTGCGTGGGGTCGGGGTGGGGGTGGGGGGCAGCTCAACGTCTCCTTGGTCGGCGGCACCGACTCAAGGCAGATGGTGGCCGAGGCCCACGTCTCGGGGCTGAGGTGGACAGAGGCCAGGGCCCCACGGCTAAATCAGACCAGGAGCTTTGTTCCCTATGACACAGGCCCCCGGGGCTCGGGGTTTCCATCTGGGCAGGGGAGCGGAGGGGACAGGCAGAAACAGAAAGTGCGCTGGGTCTGCCAAGCCCGGGCGCGCCTCTGTGTGATGTGCACTTGTTCCGGGGGTCCTAGACCCCCGCCCCGGCTGTCTACACGATTGTGCTGATGCCGCTGGATTTGGCCTTACTGCTGGTGGGGGGCGGCGGGGCAGGGGGCTGCCCGTGGTGGTGCGCTGCGTGGCCCATGTGGCCGGTGTGGGCCGAGGGCAGCGGTGGGTGGCTGTGCGCGTGGACCCCGTAGGGGGGGTGCCCGCCGTGGGGGCCGTGGTGGTACTGGTGTGCGTGCTGGACGTGCTGGGGTGGATGGTAGTGGTGGTGGTGGTGGTAGGGAGGCGGGTTCTGCTGCATGTGGCAGTACTGGCCATGGTGCCCGTGCACCGGGGCCTGCAGGGCACCCTCCGTGGGCCCCTGCGGGTGGCCGGCCGTGGGGTGCTGCGGGTGGGCCAGGCCCGGTGGGTGAGGGGGTGGCTGGGAGGGGGCCGAGGGCAGGTGGGCCTGGGGAGGGGGCTTCCCTCTCTTACTCCCAAATAAGGAGCCCAGGAGGGAGGAGGAGTTGGGCAGGGCCTGGTGTGGGCGAGATGGACACTCCCGTGTTGATGCAGCTCTCCGGCGCATGTGAGGACTGCTAATGATGGACCCCTAAAAAGGAAATTCATAGAAACCAAAATTAAAAGAGCTTAAAGTACTTATGTCAGAATGATTCTTAAAAAATGGAAAAAAAAAGTGCACCCACTGACTGCTAAGCCTGAGTTCAACTCGCTGGTCTCAGCGGCCGCAGGTGAGGCTGGACCCAGCCGCCGCCTCCTCACACTAACACGCAGGCTGGCTAGGGGTCCTGAGAGGGGGCCCTCCGGGGAGCAACGTGGGGGGGACCCCCTCTGTGGTCGGCAGCTGCAGCAGCTCCAGGCTGACCTCCGCTCTTGGCCTGACGAGCACCTGCCCTGGAGGTGCCCTGAGCCCTCAGATGTGAACCGTGTGTTTGGGAGCATGTGTGAGCGGCGTGTGCTGGGGGTTGGGCGGGCGTGTGCGAGCGGGGAAGGAGCTCTCAGCGCTCCTGGTTCCTCTCAGTGGGTCCGAGGGCGTGTGCTCTGCCTGGGTGGGGCCCGAGGTTTCTGAGGAGGTGGTGAGAGGGACAGGAGGGGCTTGGGACTCCTTGTCCTGGGTGGGTGGGGGCTGCCTGGACCTTTCCCTGCAGCTACCTACTGCAAACCAAACACGGAAAATAAGGAAATGAAAAGATCTGCAAGCCGAGGTTAAGATGTGAACAGGAAGAGATGGCTGGAGGATGAATGAAATCTCATGAAATCCACACTGAGTTCTCTTTCTCACGGCTCTCCTCCTCCCCCGAGCTAGCTGAGCAAGTTCATGGTGCCCTGACTGCAGACACACAGCAATCGAAACTCCAGGAAGGCAGCGATGGGATGGCAGACGGTGGAAGGTACCACCTCCCGCCCAGGAGCAGCGCTGCGGGTGGGCGGGCGGGCCAGGGGGTCGTTGGGAAGCCAGGATGTTAACCATGCTTGGGACCAGGGGACGGGGTTAAGCAGAGACCAAAACACAACATCCAAGACCACACCGCCCCCCCAATTCCAGCCCAAACAAGCACTGAGGGCAAAGGCGACTCTAAGGGGGCTGGCATGCACGGGGCGAGGCAGGCGGGGCGGGGCTGTGCCTCTGTGCAGAAGGGGAAGGAAGAGCAAAAAAAAAAAAAAAAGACAACAGGTATATATCAGGGACAGGAGGCGACACACGACAGCCAGCTGGATGGGGCTTCCTACTTACTTCCACATTGCTCTCTAGCGATCCCGCACTGCTGCGACGCCCTCGCTTCCCTGCCCAGAACATGCAATACCACAGGTTAGACGCGACACGAGGCCGGATGCTGCCACCTGGCTCAGGTACGGCCATGGCCGCAGCCCAGGGAAGCCGGTGGCAGGGCAGTGACGAGTTAGAAAGATAAGGGGTTCTTAAAAAGCAAAAAAAAAAAAAAAAACTCTCTTTCAATCAGCCCAACTTTAGCTCCCTCTCCTGGACCAGGAGTCTGCGGGGAGGAGCCTCTGGGTGGCCTGGGGGTGGGCATAGACCTGGCTGACCCACGCTCCAGGGGGGCCTCGGCTGCAGGATGGACACGAGGGCAGCTCCTCCTGCAGCTGAGGAGACAGGTGTGGCCCCATGACCCTGACACTCGGTGGATTTCACAGACGTATGTAGGTACATACGCGCGAACACACACCTGTAGGGGGGCCGGTGGCTGGGAGGCCAAGCTCCCTGTCCTCTCTCGTGCTAGAGAAGAGGTGCCCGTGCCTCTGGGGCCCAGTGCTTGGTTTGTGCAGTGTTTGGCCAGAGGGTGGAGCAGGGGTGGGGGCTGCTGGGATTCCCTCCCAGTCCAGGGCCTGGAGTCCTGCGTCCACTCTGCGGGCACCGTCCCTGGGACGCCCTGCACACTCCCCAGCCCTGAGCTCTCATTGCTGATGCCTCTGTCCCCAGCGTGTGGCGCACGGTGGCCGCTCAATACGTGTTGGCTGTGTCCGAAGTGGTGGAGTCATTCTCTTGGTTCCGGATGCCCAGGGCCCACCCTGGCCTCTGCAGGCCCTTCGAGGACTTCTCTGTGGATTTCTGCAAGACAGCGAGTCTGTCGGGAACGATGGTGCCCAAGCCTGGGGGTCCGGGTTCCAGCCCGCTCTCTAGGGGCAGGGAAGGGGCCTGCATGATGTTCTTCCAGCTTCCATCTGTGCAGCCCTGGCCGAGCCCAGGAACACAGGACAGGTGGCCCTCCATCCATGCCAAGGAGGTGATGAAGGCTCTGGTCAATGGCCTGACTGGCTCAATTCTCACAGGCTCACCCTGGGTCTGGCCGTCCACCCCAGGCTGGAAATCTTGGCCACGTCACACCATCTTCTCATTTGGACCCGAGCCTGGGAGACGGAAGGGGTGCCTTGTGCCGCCCTGTGGCCTACACCCTGACCCATGCTGGGTGGAGAGGGTGTGTCTATGGATGCTGTGGGCCTCATGGCGGCACCCAAGGCTGCCTGGGACAGGCCCTCGGGCCTGGGCACTCAATAGCAGGCCCCAGGAGTGGGGCCCGGAGCCTTCTTCCTCGCCTGCTGATCCCCAAGCTGAGCTCTGCTGGGAGGATGCACCCAAGTCCAGGCTGGACCCTACACGTGTGAGATGGCCTCTGAGCCCACTCAGGACTGGGTCACACCGTGGATGAGGTTGCTGAGGAGCATGGAGAACCCTGTGGGCACAGGCCCTCGTGCCCAGCAGAAGACGACCATCTTTCTGCTGGTGTCACAGGGGGAGCTGATCTGGCCTTCCTCCCTTCTGTCCCAACAAAGTGGCCCGGGGACACAGAGCAGAATTCGAGTCCAGCCTCCAGGAGGCTCTACAGCTGCAGGGGTGACCCCATCGGGCACTCCGTGGACTCTGTCTCAATTTCCACATCTGGGAAATAGGCATGGCCCTCGCTCCCCCGGGGTGGCTGTGCTCAGACCCCTGCCGCCTTTGGGGTTTTTAAACCAGCCCACTAGCCCTTCCAAGGCTGGGAGGACTCCTCTGAGGACCAGGGACAGAGGAAAGACAGTCTGGCCTGCCCATCCAGCAGTGCCCTCCAGCTGGCCTGCTTCTCCCAACAGGACAAGGCCAGGCCCGGAGCTGGGGGTGGGGGCTCCGGAGGCCGACAAACTGGAGTTAAGGAGCCCCGCCCCCCTCCTGCCCAATAAGGGCCAAGGCTCAGGTGAGCTGTAACTGATGTCCCCGAGTGCTTCTAAGAATCCATCTTTCCAGGTTCAGGTCAGCATGAGGTATAGGGTGTCCCTACAGACGTTGTCCACTCGCCAGTCCCAGGCACACCTCGGGACTCCTGGCCACTACAGACCCACGTGCAGGGATGCGCACACGCGCGCACCATCTACTAAAGGAGGCGGAGGTGCCGGGACAGAGCCTCATGTACCAGCCTCCCTCTCCCGAGCTGTTTCCAGGTACCTGCCCTGTCTCTGGATCCTGCAAAAGCCTCAGGGAGTCCAGCCCCAGCCAGCGCATGCATAGGACAGGGGCTCACGGGTGGCTCTTCACAGCCCTCCGGGCTTCCTGGCATTAGAACAGGAGGCAAGCAGGGCTGCCCAAAGGTCATGACCGTGAGTGATGATGAGGGCTGGGCAGATGTACTGCTCAGAGACACAGGTTGCACACTGCACCAGGCCCTGCACTCAGTGACTGTGCACATCGGCTCTCCCCGCTCCTTGCGGGGAACACTCGTCCCACCTGCAGCTGGGGCACCCCAGGCCCACAAGTATAGCTTGTGGCAGCCAGAGTGGCAGGCAGAGGGTGCAGGCCTCATAACGCGGCCCTGGACTCAATATCTGCACGGCACTTGGTTGGGCTCTGCTGGGGTGGCCATCCTGAGCCTGGCCCTCACCCCAGCAGAGGCAGCCCCTGGCCCACCAGCTGTTACAGATGCAGCGTCCATCACGGGGTGACAAGTGCTCCTTTGGACACTGCCCAGCTCTCTACCGACAGGCGCAGGACGAGGTGGGTATCTGGTTCTGCCATGGGTGATGGTGGTGAGGCGGATCCTGGGAGACGTCCCCTCCGTGGGGACTGGTATTGGGCAGCTCGGCTGGGGAGGGGCTGGGAAACTTCGGGGGCCCGTGCAGTGTCCCCAGCGGTTTGACTGATCTGGGGCAGGGGGCTGAGGCCCAGTCACATCTGTCCTTGTAGGTCTTGGATCTTGGGCTGGTGGGGTTCTGGTGCCACTGAAATGAGCAGCGGCCCGGCTGAAGGAAGATCGTGTGTTGAGACGTGAGCCTGGTCCCTCCCTCTGCGTGGAGCAAAGTCTGCTGCTGGTTCCTCCTGGGCTTTCAGACCATGACTGTGGTCAGGGCCCCAGGCTCAGGCTGGGCTGTGGCTGCTTCCCACTGTGTCGGCTGCTGGATGGATGTTTTCTCCTTCAGGGGCAGGTCTGGGTGGTACTTTCCCGAGGGGAGAGGCTGCCTCTTGTTGACAAGCTCATCAGGGCCAGGGGGCGGCTGGTGGGAGTGACTCTGCCTCTGGAGAGCTCCGCCCTGACCAAGTCCAAAGCTCACGATGCCAGCGATGGCATCTTCCTCTGAGGCCTCGGGGGCCTGCCCCGGAGTAGGGTCTTGGCAGTTGATCGCCAGGACTCAAACACACACCTTCTGTGCCTCCCACCCTTGAGTGCAGGGGCTCCTTCCTGGGAATCCTCTTCGCTGTGACTTGGGACCCCAAAAGGACTTGCTCCCTGGAGTCAACCCCCAAATAAAAATGGCAATGGAGATAATAAACGGAAATCAGCCAAACCTCGGGGCTCCACCCTCCCATGGCTGTGCACCTCGGCACGCGGCTCCCTCTGGCCCCTAAGCAGAGAGTGGACAGTTGAGGTCCTGACCACGGGTGCTGGTGTGGCTGTGGCTGTGACAGGCCGCGCTGAGAGCCACTGACACCTGAAGGGGCCGGACAGAGCCTGGCGAGGCCAGAGCCTGGTCCACTGCACAAACTCAAACACAGGCCCCAGGCCCCAGCCTGCAGGGGTCCTGAACGGTCCAGTTACGTTTAGCTGGGTAACGAGCCATGGAGAAAACCAGTGGTTCTCAACCACGGGCGATTCTGCCAACCAGGGGTGATTCTGCCCCCACAGAGGCACCCAGCAATTTGAGGGGACATTACTGATTGTCATGACGGGGGTATTGCTGGCGTCTATGGTAGAGGCCAGGGACACTGCTGAGCATCCTGCTCAGAGCGGCCCCCGCAGCCAGGAATTATCGGGGACAAGACGTCAGCAGAGCCGGGGTTGAGAAGCCCTGGTGGACTCTCATGCTGGCGATGCAGTTTGGATTCTCACCATGGGGAAAAAAAAAGACAAGACAGAAGCAAAGGAAAAAGTCCAACTCAAAAAAAAGGGAAAAAAAACCTTCTGGGAATGAAAAAGGCTGAGGGAGAGCGCTGCTGAGGTGGGAGGTGGGGGCAGGAGTGGGACAGCGTGGTGAGCGGGCTCTCCATGGGACCCAGAGCCGGTCTGCGGCGAGGCCTGCGGTGGCGCAGGGCAAACACCTGGGAGGGGAGGGGCCACTGGGCCCCTGGAGAGGAGGAGGCTGCTCTCAGCCTGGGAGGGTCTCCCCAGCAAAGCAGAGCCATGTCAGGCTCCTGGGATGGGGACATCCAAGGCCTCGAGGATGGGGGGCACTGCCAAGTGCCTCCATGCCTGGCTGCCTCCACTCCACTGAGGGCCCCCCAGGCTCCTCCCGGGAGAAGCTACCTGGCTAGACACATCTGGGGGTGCTGAGGAGCTGCTGGGGTGCACCCTTCACCCCACAGCTCCCCTGACAGTGCCGGCAGGCAAAGCAGGCTGGAGTGGCGCTGCCCCCACGCTGCCGAGGTCCGGCCATGCTGCCAGCAGAAGCTCCCCATCCCTGACGCGCTGGGCACCCCCCCCCCCCGCCAGGAGACCTGGGTGACTCACGGGGTGCTGCTGGCTTGCGGGGTAAGAGGCTGGCAGCAAATTAAACACACACAGAAACAAAGAAACACCGACAAAAATCACATGTCCGCTGAGGCTGTCCCCCTGACGTCCCCAAGCCCGGTGTGGCTGCCGACCCTGGGCTCCCGGGAAGGGGGTCCTCTGCGGGGGGAGCAAGACCATGGACAGTGGGACAGGGGGCCTCAGACGAGCTTCAAGGGCTTCACTCCATTTCATTCATCAGCATAAAACACAGGGACGGGGCAGCACGGGACACATCCATCAGCGGGCCCTGACTCGCTCCGTGTGAGAGCAGTTTTCAGAAAATGAGTAAAAGGTAAATATGCAAACAAATGAGCAAGGGAGAGTAGGGGACCCTCCTGGCTGTCCTGCCTTGACCGTTGGGCCTGTTTGCTTTTGCCTTTAGGTGTGACCTCTCTGCGTGGTCAGATGCTGCTGTGATTTGGGGACAGTCACCCAAGGGAGCTCTGCCTGAGCCCCTCCCGGCGAGTGGCCGGCTGCGTCCTGGGAGCACCGGATGGGCAGGCGGTGCCGGGCCCAGCTCTTACCCGCTTCTGAGAGGTCCCGCAGGGAGCTGCTGAGCGCGCTGCGCTTGAGGCCCTCACCGCTGGCGTAGCTGTCGTCCAGGCAGGCCCGGCTCAGCGTCCCACTGCCTGGCTCCTTCTTGAGGCTGGAGCACTGGGACATGCTGGGCCGCACGACACCCTTCTGCTTCTCCAGCTCCGCTGCAACAGAGGACGGGGGCCCCGGTGAGGGTGGCACGGCCCGTGGAGGGCAGCACAGAGGGCCTCAGAGCTCCGATGGGCCGGGTTGCCAGGAAAAGAGCAGGAGTGACAGCCACCTTAGATCAAGAGTGGAGGCTGGAGAGACCAGAGTGCCTGAGGTCTGCGGGGCTGACCTGGCCTGGCTGTGGATGGAGGCCGGAGGCGGGGACACTCATGCCTCCAGGAATGAGGCTGAGAGCTGGAGAAGCAGGAGCAGAATCAGCTTGGATGGCTCCTGCCCTGACGCCAGCAGGGGTCGGGCGAGGAAGACAAACACCAACCGTGACTAAGTGCAAAGGGGTCAGCTCCCCGACTTGGGGACTCTTGCACCACGGGGTGTCCAGGGTCTCACCCCGAGGCCTCTGCCCGGCCCTCCTTCCTCCTGCGGCCTGGGCGGGTCGGCTGCCTCATCACACGGCGGTGAAAAGGCGTGAAGAGGCTGGGGGCAACTCATCTCTGGGCTCAGAGACTCACTGCACCGCTGGCCACTGTCTTGGTCCCTGGTCTGGGGGTGTAGCGGGGGAAACGCCGAAGCCAGCAAGCCCCGAAGGCTGTGGGCACCGCCCCCCACCCGCCCCCTCCACTGTGACTCACTCTCTATCCTGTGCTTCTCCATCTCCTGCACCTCTGCAATGGACTCCCGCAGGTCGTCGGTGAATTTCTTCCGGTCTTGAGGATTGGGAGCATTGAAGTTTATTAGCACTTTGATGTCTGCTCCTGGGACGGCAGACGTGAGCCGGATGCCGTTGGGGTAATCTGCAAGGAGGCAGTGGGCCTGAGCAAGGGCCCTGCCACCAGGCTCCCGGCAGACGTGTCCCTCCAGGAAGGAAGGGTACCACGGCGCAGGTTGGAGGGGCCACCGGACAACCTGCAGCTCCCACCCGGTCCGTGCTGCTCCACGTGTAAGTTGGGGCCAGATATGGCTGATCAGAGGCAAAGCCAGGGCCCCCAATTTTGTGTCTGGGGAAGGCCATGGCACCTGGACCGTCTACTTCAGGGTCCTTGGTCGCTCTGCCTGATGCTTGAGACTGGCTTAGGAGCTGAGATGGAGGCGGTGTCCCGGCTGGGGGACAGTCTCATCAGTCATCGAGAACTATTCTGTTCTCTCCCGACTGGCCTCCAGACCCGCAGCCCCCAGGGAACACTGTGGGCGCTGACACCCAGACTCATCTTCCGTGTGGCGCCTCCTCCGAGCTCTCCGGGTCTTTGGGGCCTCGTGGTCCAGAAGCTTTTCCCCAGTGGTAATCGAGCATCACCATGGAGTGTGGGAAGGTGTCTGACCCATAACCCCACCCACCATGGCTCAGACCTGGGTAGGGGCTGGGAATGCCAGCACCTCGAGGCCTAAGCTGGTTTCCTAAATTCTGCAGCGGCCAGGGAGATGGGGGAGGGGGTGCAGACCCACGATCCCAAACCTCACCTCACGAGAGAGGCCAAGAACATCTAACTCTTCTGTGAAGATTTAAGTATTGGCTCAACAAATGAAAAAAAAAAAAAAAACTTCAAACCCAATATAATGTGACTGAGTTGGGACCCATGGGCTGCCGGTTTGAGGCAGGTCCCATGGGAAGGTCAGGGTTGGCTCTTGCCAGCACCAGCGTCCGGTGCCGAGGGCTGAGCCCTGGGAATGTAAAATGGATCCCGGAGCAGCCTCTGCTTGAGGACTGGGTCTGGTTGGGCTGCTGCTGGGGGATCACTGCTGCCACCACCCCTTCCAGGAGGGCCTGCTGGTTGGGACAGTGCAAGTGGCACTGGTGCCACCTGTGGAAACCAAGGCTGGCCTTCTGGGCTAGGGTGGGCGGACAGGCCAGAGGAGGGACGATGGTGTGTTCTGTACCCTGGGCTCCTCGTGGGCACCGAGAAAGGAGGGGTTGTGGGTGCCGGTCCCATTTAACACAGAGAAGAGAAGGGGTAGGCTGGGTGGCCCAGACTTGGGTCCCTGGCACTTTTCAACCTGCAGAAGGAAGTTGGACGGGGCGGGACTGTGGACCTGCTGGCCTTGGGCCCTTCCAGAACATGTGGGGCAGCAAGACCCCCCACCCACCCCAGGAGGACTGACTCAACCTGCAGCTTGAGGACCTCCAACAGGGAGCGGGCCACGAGAGGGAGGGGAAAAGGGAAGGGTGTGGGGTGAGAAGGGGCGAAATCAAAGGGAGCCGTGGGTGGGTGTGGCTGGGGGAGCCAGTCCCTTCCAGGCCCCCCACCCCGTGGCCCAGGCACACCAAAGGCCTGCTGGAACACCTCCTCCAGACCAGGGGCTGTCCTAGCCCTCATGTGCATGGGCTCACATCATCCCGGGCAAGGCGCCGCCATCACCTCATTGTGGACCAAGGGGATAGGGCCCAGACAGGTCAAGAAGCCGGGCTGCAAGGCTGCCAAGGCCACAGCGATCGACTCAGGGCTCTGCTCTTGACCTCTACAGTTCTTCAGGCATGACTATGACCTGCTTGTTGGTCCATATTTGCATATCACCGGGGCCACTTACTTGGTGCTTTCCTATCAATACTTTCATTAGATGAACTCACTCTGCCCTGAATTAAAACATCTCATCATCGGTAGGAAGTAACAGTGGAAGTAAACCCAGACAGCCCCACATACGACACTCAACTCTCCCTGGTCCCTGCCAGGAGGGACCAGGAGGGACGACCGGGAAGCGAGCACGGCGCTTCCTCTCTACGTACTGGGGGGGCCGCGAGAGGCCACCTCCTGCACCGTGGTGCAGGCCACCTGTGACAGGCCCGGGGACACACTTACACTGGTTCTCGAAGAGCAGGACCTGCATGCCGTACAGGGAGAAGGACTGTCGGAAGCTGTATGTCACCGAGTTCTTCTTCTTCTGGAAGATCTTGGTGACCTGGGGGCGGCCAGACAGAGGCTGAGCCATGGACCTGGGCTGCCTGGGAGCAGCCCTGAGCTCTCAGGATTCTAAGTGACCTGGTGCTGTCTGTGTTGGCCGGGCGACAACACTGCTGCAGTTAACAGTTCAGGAGGCCCTGGGGCCGGGCAAGAGCCGATACAGGGCGGGACGGTCACGCCTGATGTCCCCATGCACAGTCCCGAGGGCACTGTGAAACCTTGGTGGGATGAATTTGAGAGGAGGACACTGAGGCTACAGGTCTGAGTGACTTGCTCAAGGGGAGGACTTTTTTTTCCCTTCTTTTTTGGGGTGTACCTGTGGCATATAAAACTTACCAGGGTAGGGGGTCAAAGTGGAGCTGCAGCTGCTGGTCTACACCAGAGCCCTGGCACTGCGTTTGCAACTGCATTTGCAACCTACACTGCAGCTCATGGCAATGCTGGATCCTTAATCCACTGAATGGGGCCAGAGACTGAACCCGTATCCTCATGGATTCTATGTTGGGTTCTTAACTCACTGAGCCACAAGGGGAACTCCAAGGTCAGGGACCTTTTTTTTTCCTTTCTTTTGAGGGCCATACCTGAGGCATAAGAAAGTTCCCAGGGTAGGGGATCAAATCGGAGCTACAGCTGACGGCCTATGCCATAGCCACAGCAACACAGATTTGAGCCACATCTGTGACCTACACCACAGCTTATGGCAACGACGATCCTAAACCCACTGAGCAAGGCCAGGGATTGAACCTGTATCCTCATGGACATTATGCTGGGTTCTTAACCTGCTGAGTCACAATGGGAAGTCCAGGGTCAGGGAGTCTTCAAGGACTTGAACACCCATGTCAGGATTCCAAGCTCAGGAACCTGACAAAAGCAGCTGGTCCTCAATCAGGTAGAGATGGGGGACAGGCGCCTCGGTAGAACTCCAAAGGCGGGCCTCCCTGCTCCCTGCAGTACACGTTTATCCCCGTGGACTCGTATCCACGCTACCTGTTTGGGGGCAAGAGCTTCTCAACTTCCTTTTGGGGGGGCACATCTGCCATATTCAGTCCCCTGTGCTGGGGCTGAGACCCAGACCAACCAATGAGACAGCAGCACAGCCAGCTGGCCCAGTGACTGGCTCAAGGTCGGGATCAGGGAGCAACGAGACCTGTGCTCAGGGTCTCGGGAAGAGACTGCCCAGAGGCCAAGGGAGAGGAAGCCTGGAGCTGCCCAGGCCCACCTTCCCTTCTTGGGTGGAGCCTGTCTGAGGCAGAGCCATACCATCTAAGCCTCTGGGGCCACTTGGGCTCCGACACGAGCCAGCGGAGCCATTCTCCGATTAGCAGTTTGGGGAAGCTTCTGCCCAAGAGCTTTCCACGTGCATACATAGCCAGGTCCGCCCGGGCGCCTCTCCACCCCACACCCGGGACCACGTACCACCAGGAGGTCGTTGAAGAGGAAGATTTCTCGCTGGTGCAGCCCGAGCTTCTGGGGCTTGTTTGGGTCTGGGACCTCGAAGAGCCGGCAGTAGCAGACCAGGCGTCGGTGCGGCAGTGAGAGCACCTGCGTGGGTGGCCGTCAGCTATGAGCCCTGGGGCCCGGGCTCCTCACCCTGTCCCCCTGCTCCCCGGAGACTGCCTTCAGATGAGGAACTGGGTTTTACACACAGAACCCAGGCCTCCCCACCCTCAGCCCACCCTCCTAAAGGACCCTGGCCCCCACGATGCTTGGAAGAGCCTCGCCCTCCGCAGGCACACAGGGCCCACATCTGTGTGCCATTCTGAGCCGTGCTGGGGGTCAACTCTGAGGGCTCCATCTCAGCGACCTGCAGATGGACAGGGAGGGGACGTGGGCCCAGCCTAGTGCTCAGGGGTCAATGTCATCTGCAGCAAGAACGTTACAGAGGGGACATGGGGCTGGAGGGGTGGCAGACAAGGGAAGGTCACAGGAGCGTCGGGGATCTTGGTCCCTCCGCAGGGGACCTGGCTGCCCAGCGAAGGGTAAGGCAGACACGTGAGGAGCTGGCCACATGACGGGCAGTGGGCACACCTCCCCCTAGGTCCTGGCAGCACAGAGGGACCAGGGAGGCAGAGCGTGGGCTGGGTAGGGAGGGGGCCTCAAACCACCCCAGGGACATCGTTCCAGACTCAGGGTCTCAGGACATGGGGACCACACTCGGGTCTCTGAGTTCAACCAGACCCAGATGACAGGGGGAGAGACCACCTGCTTTGGGCACAGCCATCCCCACGTGGCTACACCCTGGGGCCCGCAGAGATCCCAGGCGGGGAAAATTGTGAAAACCAAATTTCTTATTGCTCCAGAAATTAACTCAGGCAGCCAGGACCGTGGCCCTGGGAGACGAGAGCTACGGCCAATTACATGAAGGATACACTGGCCCCGCAGGGTGGGGTCCAATGGAAGGTGACAGCAGAGGGTACTCACGCAGCCCAGCCCGTGGTGTAGGGATCCAATCTATGTGGAAAAACAGTAAACAAACAAAAAAGATGTTAATGTTCCAAAGGTGCACCTGGGCCCTGACGGAGTCTCTGGGTGACATCCGCCCCGAGTGGCCCCAGCAGGTTCTGAGGGGAAGCCCAGGTCCCAGGGAGCCACTCACTGGCTGTGGGTTCTCTTCCAACGGGACCCGGAGGAAATGGTTGTTACTCCCCAATATTAGGAGCCACTTAAAAGGCCCCAAACCTGACATAATTCACCAACCCTGCCTGGAAGGGACCAGGTTCCAAAAGGGTCAGGGCCACTGGCTGAAACTGAGCCCGTGGGTGCCCTGGGGTCACGGGGCGGAGGGACGAGTGCCCTGGGCCTCCCGTCAATGGAGATGGAGTCCCATCCCGAGGGTCACGAGGTCGGCGGCAGAAGCCTGGGCCTCCCTTGCTGGCCCCTCAACCGCCTTGGGGACAGGGGACCACCTACCGGCTTCTTCCCCACGATGAGCTTCTCCACCTTCTGCACCTGCGACACGTGGTCCTCGTTGGTCTTCAGCTCCCGCTTCCGGATCCTCTCGTAGATCCCGATCAGCATCTCCCGGGGAATGTCCTCACCGTCGTCCACGCCTGGCAGGGGACAATGGCCGGGCTCACCCCAATGTGCCAGGTTCCAAACCAAATCCAGACTGCCATCCCTCTGCCCGTTCCCAGCTGAACCAAAGGCCTCCAGACCCGCAGCTGCTGGACTTGTTCAGCTCATTATATATTTTCCCAGAACCTGCACCAGGGAACCAGGTCAGCACAGCCCCCGGGTGAGAGTGGACAGGCCAGGGCCACCTTCCAGCCGTGCTCAGAGGGCTGCTAGATCCTGACTGCCCCCCACCATGGGGGTCTCCATTCCACAGATGGGTGAGCCACTGCCTGGGAAGGGGCTGGGGTGCAGGGAGGCTGTGTAGACAGGGTTTGTCAGTTCAGGCTCCAAGAAGTCAGGTCCATGTCCTCAATTCAGCCCCCATCAGCCAGAGACTCTGTCTCCCTGAGCCAGGAGTCCTCACCTCTGTGACACAAGCCACCAAGAGTATGGTGACTCCAGGGGGAACAAGGACAGACTGTGGGGTGACCCCAAAGGGGAGCGGTGCCTGTGAAAGGCTGCTGTCCCAGTTCACTGGGACTCGAACCTGGGCTGCTCTGACCATGAGCTGTGCCCTCTCTGCTACACGGCCTGGAAAGTGCTGCCAGAAAGACCCAGACCTGCCCATGGGAGAGACGTGCGCCCTGTGCTGGGAGCCCAGACGGGGCAGGCAGGGGTGGGGGCGTGGGGGGCAGACTGAGCCCTCTGCTGGGCCACTGGGCACTGCCTGCCAGTCACAAATTCACACAGCTTCTGGTCCCGACTGCATCTGGGGGCTTTGTCCCCCAGGGAGCGACATCCGCTTAGCGTTGTTTTCAGGTGGCAGGAAATGGGAATTAACCCCCGTGCCCACTAACAGGAGACTGGCTGACCCACCCTCGCACGGGACCCCCAGGACGGGCATCGCTGTGCCCTGCAGAGCAACGAGGAGAGACAGTGGAGCGGAGTGGACCCCTGCCTTCGGTTTGCTGCAAGAAAAGGCGAGGTGCAAAGTAGAAGAGGACAAAACCAGTCGTGCATGTTAGCAGCACTCCAGCCAGGAGCTGTGGGCTGCACAGCGGGGCCTCAAAGCCAATGACTCAGGGGGGTGGGGGTGCGGTGACGGCAGGGATGGGAGGGGCCCTGCCGCGCACTTTCTTTGCTTTCTGCACTTGGAGTATTTTTTTAAGAGCAGCTTTAAGTTCATAGCAAATGAAGGGGAAAGCAGAGTTGCCATACACCCCTGGCTTCCCTCACATCAGCGAGGCACGTCTGCTACGACTGACAACCCTGCACGGACCCCACGCTGTCACCAGAACCCACAGTTCACGCCGGGGTTCCCTGCTGGTGGGGTCTGTCCTACGGGTCAGGAAAAACGTATAATGACACCTGTCCATCATGACATCACACAGAGTCCTCGCTGCCTAAACCCTCCGCGCTCCATTCCATCCCTTCCCCAACCCGTGGCAACGGTGGGTCTTTTCACTGTCTCCACAGCTCCAGCTCCCGCAGGACGTCCTGCAGTGGGAGTCGGGCTTTTCAGAGGGGTGTCTTTCTCTCAGCAATGCTCATCTTACTTTCCTCTGTCTTTTCATGGCTCGGTGGCTCATTTCCTTTCAGCGCTTACACTCCACTGTCCGGATGGACCCGTTTATCCATCTACTGAAGGACATCTCAGATGCTTCCAAGTTTTGCAGCTATGAGTGAAGCTGCCATCTCTGTGTGGACGTGAGTTGTCAGCTCATTTGGGTAAATACCAAGGAGGGTGTCTGCTGGGCCACTATCAGGTTCTTGAAGTATGTGAAGACAACATTCAGAATATAAATTTAAAAGTAAGTATCCAAAAAAAAAAAGAAAAGGAGTTCCCATCGTGGCTCAGCAGAAATGAATCCGACTAGGAACCATAATCTGACTAGGAACCATAAGGTTGTGGGTTCGATCCCCGGCCTTGCTCAGTGGGTTAAGGATCCGGTGTTGCTGTGAGCTATGGTGTAAGTTGCAGATGTAGCCTGGATTCTGCATTGCTGTGGCTGTGGTGTAGGCCGGCAGCTGTAGATCCGATTAGACCCCTAGACTGGGAACCTCCACATGCCGCAGGTGCAGCCCTAAAAACGACAAAAGACAAAAAAAAATAATAAGTATTGATGAAGCAAAATACTGCTTCTCTTGCTTCCACACTGGGGAGTGCTCCCCACTACCACCTATCCTTGAACTCCCAGAGGTCCCCCTGCTGCTGGACCCACTGGACAAACTGAGCGATTCCAGAGAAAACACGTGTCCAGTGTCTGTGAGGTGGGGACCTTTCCTCTAAAAAGAACAGGTGGACGTGTGCAGAGCGTAGAGTGCCAGCCTGGCTTTGGAAGACCAGGGTCCTGGGTCCCTGACACTCATTTGCTGTGTGACCGTGGGCAAGGGTCTTCCCTCTCTGAACCCTGGTTGCCCCTTCCGAAGTTCAAGAAAGACAGGGGTGAAAACCCTTTAGCTCCTGGCTTGAGAAAAAGAGGAGATTAGTGGCAACAGCCCAGCCTTGACAGACAGATTCAGTGGCTTACTCTCCTGCCCTGGGGACTGGAAACAAAGTCTGCTGGGACAGCGGGTGCAAGGCTCCATACGAACCGTGAAGCTTCTGACATGAGGGTGGCTCCTGGCAGGGGTCTGACCTGCAGCCCTGCCCTCCTGGAGTCTCTGTTCTCTGGGCTCATTTCTGTCTCCCCCGTACTTCTCACACAGGAGAGGCCCCACTTACGTGCATGCTGAAGCCGAAGAAGACAATCAGAGTCCCTAAAGCTCCCCGGGGTCACCAACGGCATGTGAACCCAGCCAGCCTAGTGCAGCTGCCTGCGTCAGGGGCCTGGGGCCATGTGGAGACCAGGTGACACCTGGCCCATGAGGAGAGGGGCTTGGGCTGATGGAGAAGAAGGAGGGGCGCAGCCCCCCTGTGCCATCAGTCCCTTGCCTGGTGGTCTGATTTGTCACTAACAAGGTTTCTGATCCCCAGTTTCAGGAACTACAGCTAAGACCTGACCTTTCTTGGGGCCCTCGTGGAGGGTACCCGAGCCGTCCTCTGCACGAGTGCCTGTTAGGGCGGTGCCCACCAGCAGGGGGCACCCCAGCATGGACCCTTGACAGGGAGAGGGGAAGAGAGCAGCCGGTTTTACAGAAATAATGGACGGGAGTTCCCATCGTGCTGCAGGGGTTAACGAATCCGACTAGGAACCATGAAGTTCCGGGTTTGATCCCTGGCCTCGCTCAGTGAGTTAAGGATCCGGCGTTGCCGTGAGCTGTGGTGTAGGTTGCAGACACGGCTTGGATCTGGCGCTGTTGTGGCTGTGGCGTAGGCCAGCAGCTGTAGCTCCGAATCAGCCCCTAGCCTGGGAACCTCCATATGCCGCAAGTGCAGCCCTAAAAAGCAAATGCAAAAAAAAAAGAAAGAAAGGACAAAGCAGAAAACTTAAATGGCTCAAAAAGCTCACCAGCTTTCTTGACTCGGACCAGCTTTCTTTGCTGTTATAAAATCATGATGCCACTTCTAAAGGGACCTCGGTTCTTTAGAGCTGGTGCTTCTCCCCCAAGAGGGCAGTGCCCCTCCTGCCAGAGGCTTGCCCATTCCTCTCCTGTCTGGCCATACCAGGAGGAGGCCCCCTCCTGCCACCCACCCCCTCAGCACCTGTCCCATGGGGGCACCTGCCAAGGAGGGAAGGGTGGCCTTGGCCCCGCGGCCCAGCCAGAAATAGCTCGGCTGGCATCACAGCGGTGCTGCCTTTCATTGCACTTGTTTTTGTCAGGAACGCCCAGACGTGGCAAATGCTGCTGGCTTCCCCTTTACAGTGACGACGTAAGATTCCTTTGTAAAATATAGATATTTAAGTAAGCAAACAAAAACCAAAAGGTGAGTCCTTTTCAAGAAGAGCACCAAGGTGGGGACGGCAGGCAGACGCTGTGAGGGTGGCAGCCATGGGGCGGGCAGTGCTGGTCCTACCCCTGCTCGGAGGCCCTGGACGCCCGGCACCCAGCCTGCAGTCTGGCTCCTCCCCGGCCCCCGCAACCAGGCCTCCAACCGCCGAGTCCAACTGGGCCCTGGACTCCTGCCGTGTAGCGTTTGCTCCTTTGGGGCCCTGCGCTCACCTTGGTCCCTCCCAGGGGTAAGCGGGTGCTGCTGCCCCGCGGGTCCCCCGTGGGGTGTGCTCAGAGGGCGACTGAGGATGGCGGAATGTCACGCCCCAGAGCTCACCTCGCAGGTTCTTGACGAAGTCCTCCAGCTTCATCTTGCGCTCCGGCTTGACGTTGGGGCTGTACATGTCCGTGTTGAGCAGGATGACGGCGAAGGCCAGGATGAAGATGGTATCCGGGTTCCGGAACTGCCGCACCACCCCGGGGTTGCAGATGCAGTAGCGCTGGCTGCGGAGAGGGGCTGCTTCAGCCGGGGAAGGGGCGCAGCCAGCCTGGCCTCGCACCGAGGCTGGCCACGGCCTCTGGCCACGGGGAGGACGCTTGTCCCAAGAGCTGGCCCTGACCGTCCACCGCTCCTTCTTACGTGGTTACGTCCTGCCCCCACCCCAGTTCAGCTGGCACAGGGCTGCTCCGGGCGTGAGAACCACACACCCCCCGTCTCGGTCGGAGCCGAGTTCTGGCCGGTAGGGGGTGAGCCCCTTCAAGGCTGTGCCTGGGAGACAGGCCTGTGCCCTTCACACTCTGCCTGCCTGGAACAGGGGTGTGATGGTGGGTGGCAGACCTGCCCCTGGGGACCTCAAGGTGACAAGAGGCCAGGCCTCCTCCACACCATTTCAGAGAGGGGATGTTAGCCAAGGCAACTGTGGTATCTCTGCTGCAACAGCTGGACAAACAGCCTTGCTAACACATTGCCTGCTCACTGTCACCTGCTCACTGTCCTCACTGCCTCCGATATGCCCCCTGCACCACCCCTCCACTTGTAGATGGGTGACCTTGTAGATGGGTGAGTGGGTGGGGAGGGATGGAGACGAGGAACCAGATGGGGCATTGTGACTGAGGCCCACAACTCGCGGGCAGCAGCCATCTGAACGCAAAGTGGGCTTCGATTCTGTCTTCCCTTTTAGGTGCCGCTCCCTCGAGGAAACCCTCCTGGATGGAAGTGTCTGAATGCTCCCCTCCCAGGGCCCGGGTTTCCCCCTCTGTGACCTTCCTTCTCTTGGCCCCACCACCAGCGCTGAGCCCAGTGGGCTGGGTCTTCCACGTGCAGCCTGAGGCACGGAGCCCCTATACAGCAGTGTGCACAGTGTCCTGGGGAAAGACAGTGCAGGGACAGCCCACCACAGGCTCTCTGGGTGGCAGGCGCTTGGCTAAGTGTGCTCACACGTCCTGGGTGGTTTAACCCTTCCACCCCAGGGTATGTGTCTTTATCATTCTCTCTACAGGAGAGGAAATGAGGCAGAGAGGTTAGGTAACCAGAGCAAGGTCACACTGCTGGTAATTTTGTTGTCAGAACCAAGCCCTCTCTATCACTGAGGGAGCGTCTCCTTGTGAATGCGCAGACAGACTCATGAACCAAGGATGTGGAGGAGCACAAAGATCCTCTAGGCCCTGGTTCCAGCGCTGACCACATAGCTCCTGGCATCCAGGACCCAGTGCCTGCTTGACGCCCACCCCACCTGCCCAGCCCTCACCTGAAGGCTTCAATCAACCGCTCCACCTTCTGGGCCTCGCCCTGGACCCGGATGTGCGCCTGGAACTTGCGGAGGGCTTCGTCCAGCTCCATGGCAGAAAAGTCCATCTCGTCCACCACGCAGCTGCAACGAGATACAAAGGCTTGGTCTGCGCCCCCTGCCCACCTTCCCGCCCCCACAGCAGGGGATGGAGCACAAGGGGGCAGCAGGGAGGCCCAAGTGCGAAGGCAGGAGCTGGGGAGGCCTGGGCCCTGCTGCCTCTGTGCCCAGGGCAACCCCTCACATCAAGGCTTTCCTGGGGGTCTTTGATGGGCTCTCAGTGGGTCCTTACCTGTTGACCCCACAAGGAAGGCAGAGCTGGTGAGGCTGCAGATAGCAAGTAAGTCTCACCATGGCCCCACCCCCAGCACAGCCTGCTCCTGCCTCCCATGGAGACCCCTGAACAGAGAGGGTGGGTCTGCACCAGGGACCCTTGCAGGAGGCTCTGGCACCCGGGGTACCTGTTTTTAACGAAGCTGTGACCACCCCGCTGGGGCTGCAGAGGCCTTGGCTGTGGGGCCTAACCCCTTCCCTGGGCTCCCCTCCGCTGGGGCGATGCTCTGGGCCACGGCCCGTGCGGGAAAGGTGGGGGTAAGGTGGGGGTGGGGACCCCATGGGACGATCTGCTGACCAGCATCCGAGTAGGATGCCTGGGTGGGGGGGGGTCCCGCTACTTCCTGAGGCTGCTGCTATTTTCTGATCCGAGGAGAACAATGTCCGGATTTCCTACAGGCCAGGAGAAGCTTGGAGGGGGCGTGGGGGAGCAGGGGTAGCTGTAGGGAGGGGGCTGGACGGCCTTGGGTCCTATCTATTCACTGAGGAGCTGTCTGCTTTCCTTGGATGGTTCCTCCCTGGTCTGAGGGTGGGGCGCTAACCATAGAAACAGTGTGACCCCATCAGAGGTGGGGGTAGGGGAGAGCAGCCCAGGTGGCACAGATGCCACCCATGCCAGGCACTGCCAAAGCCCCAGTGGGCTCGCTGCCTCTGTGTTTGCCTGTGACTGAATGCTTGTGTATGCAGATGCGTGTGCACGTGATGGGGGGGTGCACCCAGCCCCTCTGTCCCCCAGCCTGGGTCTGCTCAGCTGCGAAACAGAGGCTGCAGCCGCTCCCGCCTCCTCCAGGGGAAGCCCAGAGGAGACAGGTGCGAGTGGCCAGGCTGCCTGCCCGCTGGGGGCTGAGCAGATGGGAGCCACCACCGTGGTTACTGAGGGTCAGTCTTTATCCAGTGTGGATTCCGCTCCTGGCTACTACCCGGGTCATGCATCCCACATGCAGCTGCCTGGGTCAGACATGTGCTCACAGCAGGCCTGGAGCTGTGCCCCGAGGGCAGGCAAAAGGGAGCAAGACACCAGTTTCCAGCCTGCATCTGCAGAAGGGGTTTTGATCCCCGACACCCACTCCAGGGGGCGAGGTGGCCTGGATGCAGGACCTGGCTAGTGAACACAGGTCCGAACATGATGCTTTCTTGGCAGAAGTCTTAGGGACAATGCGGGATGTGGGAACCTTGCAGCCACGACTGCTCAAAACCGTCAGCCGTTCCCAGGGAGCTGGGAACCCACTTTTCTGCAGGTTTCTCCACAACTCAGGGCCTACAGTTGCCAGCCTCGCCAGACCATCACCCCCATCTCCCACCAGGACAGGGAAGAGGAGGGGACAGAACTCAGGCCGGAGCCTCTCCTGCTGTCCCTGCAGGAGGTCAGCACAGAGGCACCAGGCCAGGGAAAGGGCTAGCCCCGCTGGACAGGCTGGAGGTGCCAGGGTGCTCGCCCACTCATGTGCTGGCGGGGGTTTGCACGTGTCTGGGAACCAGAGGAGAGGAGGCAAGGCATGGGTCCCAGCAGCAGGAGTGCCTAGCGGCACGTGTCTGCACTTCTCCAGCCTGACTCACTCAAGCACGTCGCGGTTGAACTGCTTCTGCCGGTTGCCCAGGAACTCCCCGATCATCTGGCGGCTCAGGCCCTTGCGCTGCAGCAGGAAGTGGGCCACCCCCACCGGTGTGTCGGGCACGAAGCCTCGCTCGATGAGGTACTGGATGCCCTTCTCAGGCTTCCTGGGAGGACAAGAGACAGACTCAGCCGGGCGCCCAGCCCCACCCCAGCCCTTGTCCCTCTCCCCCTGTGTAGCACCCTGTCCTGTACCACCCTGAGCCCACAGCTCAGGGGAACCGGGACTGCCCGGGCCCCGCACCCAGGCTGGCCCAGCCCAGGAGGAGGGGCCGGCGCGGCCCCCTGGACAGCACATGCTGGCCACCCGAGAACAATCTCTGACACTGCTGAGCACGTGCTCTGTGCCTTAGTGTCTGAGGACCCTACACATCCGACTCCCTCGGTTCCTACACTACTCTGTGGGGCCAGCATGCTCCTCGCCTGTGCTGTTTAAGAGCTGGACAGCCGTGACCTCGCTAAGGCTGTGACTGCCCTTGTTGTGGGACCTGTGTGCCACGTTAATGCAGCTGGCCACCTGGAAAGATGCACGGGTTGAGCACCGTGACAGTTTAGGATTGACCTTGATCCACAGCAGAGGAGACGGAGGCACAGCCAGGAGGGTGGGGTGGGGCTGGCCCCGCAGGGCTGAGTGTCCACCTGCACCGGGGCCAGCAGCCCCATCCTCCCTGTGGCCCTGCACCATGATGCCTGCTCCACACACGGGACCCGTGGAGGAGGCGTCCTCCTCTGACAAACCCAGAGCCTTGGACGGGCCTGAGGGGCTGCAGAGCCCTGGGTACACCCAGCACCCTGCCTCGTGCCCCGGCTGGCAGAGGTAGGTCGGTGCTCTGCTGTGCTGTGGGCGTGGAGGGGAGGGCAGCGTCCGCCGGCCAAGCTGTTCCCGCTGACAGCAGGCCCCACAGATGCTGTATTTCCATGGCAGGCCAACCTCTCTCTGGCTGAGAGGAGACCCTGCTGTTTTCTTTTCTTTTGACTGCACCCACAGCACACGGAAGTTCCCAGGCCAGCGACTGAACCTGCCCACGGCAGTGACCTGAGCCACAGCAGTGACAACGCTCGATCCTTAATCTGCTGAGCCATCAAGAACTCTGACCCTGCTATTTTCACCCCAGGCAGCCATACACCTCCGCCTTACACTCGGGAGCTCAGCAGGTGAATGAGTGACTGCCGGCGGCTGGGTTCTGGGACGGAAGTGGTGACCAAGTGGTCCCGCCCCCCACGTCCCCGTTCCTCCCACGACTCTCGCCTCTCCAGCCAAGAACTGCCTCATCGCCCCCACAGGACCCCAACCCACACGTGCGCCCATCCCCCACCGCCATGGTAGCCCAGAGACATGCTTTCTTTGACCCACACCCAGTAACGAAAAGAATTCCAGTTAGTGGGCAGCGCTTAGAAATTGGGAAACGGTGTGCATGCCCGTCTGGACTGGAGGGTCACAGGGCCTCCCCAACTCCGGTGCCGTCACCCACCCACGCGGTCTGTCTGGCCCCTGAGGCTCTGACCTGGCGCGCTGGTCGGCCCAGCCTCCTCTTGCTGCCCAGGGGTGGCTGCTTCCTGCTCTGTCCAGCCGCCCCCGCTCGTGTTCCCGCTGACGTCAGGCAGCATCAGGCATGTCCAGGGCCCCCTCCAGGAGCCCGCAGGCCAGCAGGAAGGGCAGGCTGTGTTGGGGCCATGGGTGAGGACAGTGACCTCCCTGACCACAATCAGCCACTGCCCCGGACACCATGGATGTGGGTCCCCTGCCGCAGGACTGTGCTGGCCCCATCTGCTCTCAGCAGCGCAGGGAAGCCCTACCTGCTCAGGTGTGCTCTGCCAGGTGGGGTCCTGGATCCAAGGGTGCCATTAGAGGGCCCCGAGCTGACTGGAGGAGCCTGCGTGTCCTGTGGACGTGTCACACACAATGGCATGCTGCCGCCCACCCACCTCCTCTCGGGCTGAGGATGTGAGTGAGGCGGGGCCTGTGCAGCTGTGAGAACCCCACGGCACCCGGAGGCCCCATGCAAAGGAGCCGCAGCTCATCAGGTCCCGAGTAAGCCTTGATGAGTGGAGCCCTGGCCAACGCGCAGGGGACACAGCAGGGTGGGGAAACTCACTTGGCTGTGGCAAAGCCCACCCTCACCGAGCAAACTGGGTCCCCGGGCTGCCTCCAGGCCGGGCGGCAGTGGGGCTCAGTCCCCAGTCTCCGCCTTCCCTTCATGAACTAGATGTCGAACCTGGAAGAGATGCCAGCTGGGGCCCGGATGACTGCAGCCTCAGGGGCCAGCAGGGGCCCAGCACGCACGGCGCACGCCCAGCAGGAGAAACAGCGAGCTGTGTCCAGGATGGGGCCTGCGGGACTTGGGGAAGGGCTGCCTTGGCCTGTGTCTCCAGGACTCTGCTCTAAAACCTTCAGGGCCTCCCAGGCCACACGACAAGTTCTGCTCCCTGCTCTTCATCCACTTCTTTTTTTTTTTTTCAGGGCTGCACCCACAAAATATGTCAGATCCCAGGTTGGGGAGTCAAATCGGAGCTGCAGCTGCCGGCATATGCCACCACCACAGCAACTCGGGATCCGAGCCCCATCTGTGACCTACACCACAGCTCATGGCAACTCCAGATCCTTAACCCACTGAACAAAGCCAGGGATCGAACCCGCGACCTCATGGTTACTAGTTGGATTTGTTTCGGCTGAGCCACGACGGAAACTCCTTCATCTACTTCATTCCCTCCAGAAGTTCACTGCGTGCCTCCTCTGGGCCAGTGCACTGCTGGCACACCTGTGGTCTGAAGTCCCTGCCTTGAACATGTACACCCTGCCTGGAGCACGATAGGGAGGGAGGTGAACTCCAGGAGAGAGGGACACTTGCAGGCATGGCTCAAATCCAGCTCCACCCTCTGGCTAGGTGATCTAGGGCAAGCCACTTAACCTCTCTGTGCCTCAGCCTCAGTGCACAGTGCACGCAGCAGAGCTATTGTGAAGAGTAAATGAGTTAGTGTCTCTGAGCCCTCACAAAACACTGTTGCTTCTACGGCTTTAAGAAAAGGGTGAGCACCAGGCAGAGTGACACCAAGGGGAAGCCGCAGTGATGCAGGAGGCGTGGCCTTTAGCTGGATGGGGCAGAGAGGGACAGTCCAGCAGGGCCTCCCTGGGGAGGTGGCACTGAACCTGGAGCCAGGAAGGGGGTCCCTGGGCACAGGAACAAACAACACAAAAGCCTTCCCGGACACATGACAACACGCAGCCTAGAAAGGCCGAGTAACTGTGACCCAGCCTGTCCAGCCAGGGAGAGAGCCGGCCTTTTTACCCCTTTGCTCTAAGACACCCCTAGAGTTCCACGCCAGGCCCCACACTCCCACCAGAGCAGCAAACCCACTTTGGCCACCTTGGAGCCAGACCTCCCCACCGCTCCAGATGGCCCCAACTCCCCTTTCTCTAGCCTTTCTGACCACCACCCTCTGGGACACGGCATCAGTGAGCTGCAGAGGCTACCCTTTCACTGTCTATAACTGACCCACTTCTGCATCCGGGCCGCTGGACCCCCCCGATCTGCAGGGCCAGCAAGCAGCCTTGGCTGTCCTCAGGGGCTAGCTGGCAGGCTTTTCTCGCCTCGGCTGTGAAGAGCCAGCATGTGCGGGGCCACAGCAGGGCTTCCTGCTCTGGCATCTCTTGTCCTTGGCTGCGAGTCGTCAGTGTGCAAGCTCTGGGCCTTGTGAGGGTTACGAGGCCGGCTCTGTACCCAAGGACCATCCACTTGCTGGAATGCTCTTCTCCCAGCAGGGCCTGGACAGGCCACGACGGGCTGCTATAGCTGAAAAGACGTGGACAAGGGTGCCTGCCCGGCACCTCCCTCCCGGGCACCCAGCCGGCCTCCGGATTTCCCACACACCCCCGCCTCGAGCTCCGGCCCCAGGCCCTGCAGGCTGACCACAGTTCCAGCCTGGTCGGTCAGAGCCCTGCTGACCCCAGAGATAGGCTTCCCGCTGGGCTACCATGAGGCTGGACCACAAGCCCAGACTGCTGGCTGCCCTTCTGCCCTGGTATGGGGACCACAGGGCATGGCCAAGAGATGCCCTCAGGCCCACGAACCAGGGAGTCCTCTTTGACTGGATTCCCACCCTGCACCGTGGAGACAGGCCTGACTAACAGAGATCAACACAAGGGTCTGTGCAGACACCCGCAGGGCCCGAGGGTCCTCCGAGGTGGGGAGCGGTCAAGCTATCCACGTGCTGCCCTCAGACTGGCTGAGGGGGCAGCTGCGCTCACCAAGTTTAGCACTCAGAGAATCCCACATGCCTGCAAGTGCCCTTCAACTCGGGAATCCAGACTCGAACCCCTCCAACATCCGGCAGAGAAGCAGCCATCTTCTAGCTGCTCACACAGCTCCAGGGCCAGCAAGCTCGTCACCTGCTCACACTGCTTATTTTAACCAGCTCTGATTTTTCTCTTTTTTTTTTGTCTTTTTGCCTTTTCTAGGGCCGCACTCACGCCACGCGGAGGTTCCCAGGCTAGGGGTCTAATTGGAGCTATAGCCGCCGGCCTACACCACTGCCACTGCAACACGGGATCCAAGCCACGTCTGCGACCTACACCACAGCTCACGGCAACGCCGGATCCTTAACGCACTGAGCGAGGCCAGGCATCGAACCCGCAACCTCATGGTTCCTAGTCGAATTCGTTAACCACTGAGCCACAACAGGAACTCCAGCTCTGATTTTTTTTTTTTCCTCTTATTTCGGCTGTACTTGCATTACAGGAAGTTCCCAGGCCAGGGATCAAATTCGAGCTGCAGCTGCCAGCCTATGACAAGCTGTGGCAACAGCAGATCCTTAACCTATTGTACCAGGCCGGGGATCGAACCCAGACCTCAGCAGCGACCTGAGCCACTGAACAGACAGTGCAGGAACCTTAACCCACTGCGCCATGATGGGAAATCCCCTATCCATCTCTGAATTCTACAAAGTTCTTTCCGATATTAGAAATCCAAGCTGGAGTTCCCGTCATGGCTCAGCGGTTAAACGAATCCAACTAGGAACGATGAGGTTGCAGGTTCAATCCCTGGCCTCGCTCAGCGGGTTAAGGATCCGGTGTTGCCGTGAGCTGTGGTGTAGGTCGCAGACGCGGCTTGGATCCCACGTTGCTGTGGCTGTGGTGTAGGTCGGTGGCTACAGCTCCGATTAGACCCCTAGCCTGAGAACCTCCATATGCTGTGGGTGCGGCCCTAGAAAAGACAAAAAGACAAAACAAACAAACAGAAAAACAAGAAATCCAAGCTTAACATGGTACCCAGGGTCTTCTTAGCACTTAACCCAGAGAGAAGGTGGAAGAAATACACTCTGCCCCTTCTACACTGTTGGACTGTAAACTGGTGCAGCCACTATGGAAAAAACAGTATGGAGGTTCTTTAAAAAACTAAGAACCGGGTTACCACATGATCCAGCAGTCTCACTCTTGGGTGCATATCCAGAAAAAAACAAAAACTCTAATTAAAAAAGATACACGTGGAGTTCCCGTCGTGGCTCAGTGGTTAACGAATCCGACTAGGAACCATGAGGTTGCAGGTTCGATCCCTGGCCTCGCTCAGTGGGTTAAGGATCCGGTGTTGCCGTGAGCTGTGGTGTAGGTCGCAGACGCGGCTTGGATCCCGCGTTGATGTGGCTGTGGCAATAGGCCGGAGGCTACAGCTCCAATTAGACCCCTAGCCTGGGAACCTCCATATGTCACAAGTGCGGCCCTAGAAAAGGCCAAAAAAAAAAAAAAAAGATACATGCACCCCAGCGTTCACAGCAGCACTGCTGACAATAGCCAGGACATGGAGACAACCCAAGTGCCCATCAACAGGCTTGAGAAGATGTGTTGTATATGCACGATGGAATACTACTCAGTCATAAAGAAAGAATGAATAGGATTTCCTATTGTGGCTCAGAAATAACAAACCCGACTAGTTTCCATGAGGATGCAGGTTTGATCCCTGACCTTGCTCAGTGAGTTAAAGATTGACATTGCTGTGAGCTATGGTATAGGTCGCAGATGTGGCTTGGATCTGGCGTCACTGTGGCCATGATGTTGGCCAGCAGTTGCAGCTCTGTTTTGACTCCTAGCCTGAGAACTTCCATATGCTATGGGCTGTGGCCCTAATAGCAAAAAGAAAAGAAAAAAAAAAAGAAGTAAAAGAAATAATGCCATTTGCAGCCATGTGTGGGTAGATCTAGAAAATATTTCACTTAGTCAAAGACAAATACTGTACGATATTTCTTAAAGTGTAGATTCTAAAAGATACAAATGGATTTACATACAGAATAGAAACAAACTCACAGACAAAGCAAATAAACTCATAGTTGCCAAGGGGAGAAGGACGGAGGGAGAAATTAGGAGTATGGAATTAATGGAAACTACGACTATATGTAAAACAGACAAGCGACAGGGATTTACTGTAAAGCCCAGAGGATTGTATTTAACATGCTGTGCTAACCTGTAATGGAATATAATCTGGAAAAAAATAAATGGATCACTTTGCTGAACAGCTGAAACCAATATAATACTGGACATCACCTATACCTCAATTTGAAAAGAACTACCCTCTGGCACAGCTGGATGCCTGGTGGGGCCAGCCTGGCACTGCCCTCCTCCCTGAGACACTTGGCAGTTGCCCCCCCAGACCTGGGACAGGGCCAGGGACCCCCCCAGGGCTCTGAGGGCAGCATCGGCCACCAGCCAAGGGGTGGCTCATGTCAAGGGGAACAGGACCCCAATCTCCAAGACCCAAATCAAACTACTCCCAAGAGGACCAGTCACTTGACCTGTCAGCATCACTGGCCACGGACATGGTACCGCTTGGGGGCTGGCACTTCCGGTTCCGCAGCAGCCATACTGCACAGGTCACCGTAAGGACTTGGTGAGATGCTGCACACAAGGGGCTCAGTGCTGGCTGGCACATTACTCGTGTGCCCAGACTGGCTGTCACTGTGCTTTTTTCACTGGTTACAACAAACACGTTACATGCAGAGCCAGCAGATCAGGAGCCCAACACCAGCTCTGTGCTGACCGCACTGCTGCCTGAGCCCCCGGCCTGCTGACCCCCGGGGATGTTGCAAGGGTGGTACCTTGGGGCACCCCAGTCTGGCCACAGGGCTCCCTGGCCCCTCCCATAGGCAGTGGGCCCCAGGCGGGCACTGAGTGGAGGAAGCCCTGCCTCCGGACACAGGACCTGGGCCCAGTCAACAGCTCTGAGCCTAAGCAGGGGCCCCGAGGCACCTGCATACATGCTCCCCAGACATGTGGTGTTCACTCCTTTCTGAGGGCCCTGGGAGAACAGTGGTCCAGAGGTGGGAGAAGGCTGGCCTAGCACACTGTGACAAAACTCCCCTGGGCTCTGGGCACCTGCGCCTAGGCCAGAGGGCGAGAGGGAGGGGCGTGAAGAAGGGGAGCAGGGCACGGCAAGGGCTGTACCTCAGCAGTGTCTGGGCGCAGGAGCAGGCGACTCCCTGGGCATCACGTGACAGGCCGGAGGAGGTCCTACCCAGATGGGGGGCACAGAACTGGCTTCTGCCACTGTAATGGCCCCGGGACCGCTGCTCCAGGGCTGGCTGGCCTCCCCCAGCATGTGGCTCTGTACCTGGGCTCTCAGAGTACACATGTGGCCCAGTGAGCAGTGGCGTGTGCAGAGCTACTCACGAGGCAGCAGTCCCTGCACTGGGTTTTAAAAAGGGGTCAGCAGCTGGATGATGGAGGTGTGAATCCCAGCCCAGCCACCAACCAGCCATGTGACCCCAGGCGGGCTGCCCGGTGTCTCGGTTCACCAGTCTGCAAGGTGGGTTAGTACCAACCCACTCCCCACGGTCTCCTGGGAAACACAATGTCAGCACATTTAGGCATCACCACCCCTGGGTTTCAGGCTGCTCTGCCAGAGGTCAGGACAGCTGCATCCACAAGCACCCTCGATGGCAGCTCCGGGCAGGCTCTTGATTTGTCTCTAACCCTCACCAGGCCCCAGGGTCGGGGGGCGTTCAGGAAACACACACCCAGTTTCCAGGCACGGCTGGTGAGGCTCAGGGCACTTCACGGAGCAGTCCCTGCTGTGCAGCAGAGGTGGGGCTGAAACCCCTCTCCCCACGGCTCCCAGACCCCGCCCTGCCCCCAATGCTGTGAGCCAGATGTGTGGCCCCGGAGCCTGGGAAGGGCGGGTGCTGGGAGGCACATCTGGGTGCCAGGCGATGGGACACCTCCTCCCGCCAGCCTGTGCACTTTCTCAGGTTTCCTTTGCTTTGTTTTTCCTCCCTTCCCCAGCTGGCTGGCATGCTCTCCGGCTTTAGAGACGTCATTCAGACCCTCCACATACCCTTCGGCTGGTGGGGTGGGGGAGCGCTGTACTGGAAAGTTCCCTCCTGGGAGCGGGTGGGAACCAAGAGCTGTTTGGAAGGCAGCCTGGGCCTTGGGTGACAGTGGGGGCTGGGAGTGGGGGAGATGGAGGGGAGAGAGACCCACGGGGACCAGAGGGGGGCGGTGGAGAGGTAGGGGCCAAGAGGGGGTGCAGGGCGGGGAAGAGAAGGGACAGAGGTATGAAGGTAGGACCTTCTGAGGATGGACCTGGCCTCGGGCAGCAGGCTGCTCACTGTCCACCAACACTTCCGCCCTCGGTCATCCTGGGCCGCGGCTGCAGTGCCCCCTCAGGGACAACCAGCTCCAGCTCCACCTGTCTCCCTAGAGGCCTTGGCTTCCACCCACTTGGGTTGGACCACCAGCCCCTCTGGGCCTGGTGAGGCTCAGGGGAGACAGCTGGGGGCACAGGTCAGGAAAAGCTGCACATCTGTGTGAGGAATGGGTCTCTGGAAAAGCAACTTCTCCTTCCGTCCCCGACGACCCGAGACAGAAAACCACGGTGGGCAGGGAGGAGGCAGTGCCTGCCACTTTCACTGCCGGCTTCCCGCTTCCATCTGCCCGACACTGCTCAGAGCTGCCTGCCGCCCACCCACCCTGTGCTCTAGGCCTGCGCTGCCCATCGGAGAGCTCTGTACCAAGGGACTGTCCCGCATCCATGCTGCCAGGGATGCAGCCACCACCAAGCATGTGTGGCTGGTGGGCACCTACGCTACGGCTCACAGCCCGAGGAGCTGGACCGATGATAGTTACCATTTCTTTATTTATTTATTTAGCATGTGGAGGTTCCTAGGCTAGGGGTCAAATTGGAGCTACGGCTGCCGGCCTACGCCACAGCTGCAGCAACGCAAGATCTGAGATGCATCTGTGACCTACACCACAGCTCACAGCAACGCCGGATCCTTAACCCACTGAGTGAGGCCAGGGATCGAACCCGCAACCTCATGGTTCCTGGTTGGATTCGTTAACCACTGCGCCACGATGGGAACTCCCTGAAGTTAGTTACCTTTAATTGCAATTTAAACACCACCTGTGGCCGGACTGCACCGTCTGTCTCTCAACGTGTAAAGGGGTGGGGTCCCCCGGCTGGAGGGGCTCAAAGCCCACCAGGGTTTTCATGGTCTTAACAAGATGATTCTATAAACCCTGTGGAGGAATAACTACCAGTAAGAGCCAAGGCCACTTTTACAAGAGGGATTCTGCCCTAATAAGAAAACATCAAACTTAAAGTCCGACGGTGGCAGAGGAACAAAGAGACCCTCTATCCACTAGCATGGAGCTTCAAGAAGATCCTTACTCTGTTCACGGACAAGCCCCAGGGTCCTAACACAGGGCCTGCAGTGCAACAGGTGTACAACAAATATTTGCCAAGTGAACAAAAGGGTCACAGACCCTGTTCACTGAGGAATTAGATGGGATTTCAAGTCAACATAGAAAGGACCTATTCAATAAACTGCTTGGAGTCAATGGGCAAATGCACACAGAATAACAAAAGCTTCACTTCTCACCTTGTACCACTGTCCAAACCAAATGCTCAGAATCCTAACGGATCAGTGTACAGCTAGACTATGAAAGTCCTGGAGAAAATACTTTAAAACTCTATTATGACCTGGGCCAGAGTCTTTTAAAATAAAACACTAAAAACAAATTAATAAGCTAAAAAGACGTGGATGAACTGACTAGTTAAAATTTAAAACATCCCATTCAGCACGCTGATGGTAGTAACGCTGTATCGCGTATTTGGAAGTTACTAGGAGTAGATTTTAACAGCTTTCATCACAAGGAGGAAAAACTGGTAAACCGCGTGTGGTAATGGATGATTCAGACTTATTGCGGTAAAGATTCTGCAGTGTATACAAATATTGAATCATTATGCTGTATACCTGAAACTAATGTCTTATATGTCAATTTTATTTCAATAAAAAATACAAAAAATTAGTGACTTCTGTTAGAATGAAAAAGCATAAACAACATTAAAAGATGTATAATTAAAAAAACCACTGAATCGTACCATTTATAAGGGTATTTTACGGTATATGAATTCTATCTCAGAAGAAAAAAGGACCAAAAAAAAAATGATGGACAGGAAGAAAATATTTGTAACTGCAAAGGACTAGTATTCACGTATATAAAGAACTGTTAAATTAAAATGACAACTAACAGAAAAATGGGTAAAAAATATGAACGGGCATTTTATAGAAGATAAAAACTAAATGGCTACAAGGCACACATATGGGTGCTCTATCTTAGAAGCGGGCAGACAAACCCAAATCCTAACAAATGAGACACTATTTCTAGGCTTTGACAGGTGGTGGGAGAGCACACTGACGCTGTCCAGTGTGTGGGGAATAGGAACGCTTGGATCCAGCCACAGTTTCTATTTCAATGAGCAATGTGCCACGTGAGGCTCCCAAGCCCCCAGCTCTGCTCCCCAGAGGCTCTCAGGAGCAGCCAGGAAGGGCAGATCCATGCTCCCTGCCGTATTGGTGCTAATCATGAAAACGGAGCATGGATAGGTACAACACATGGACCCCACGCAGCAGCACTGGAACTTGATGGTCCACAGCACCGACAGGGATGGTCTCCAACAGCCACAGTGTGCACGGCCCTGGGCCCAGGTAATGTCAGCAGGGGGCCAGAGAGAGCCTGGCACTGTTCTGAACGCTCTACACACACGCTCATTTCCTGCACACCCTGCAAGGTGGATGCCCCTAAGCTCAGTACCATCCTGCGGGCATGGCCTCAGTGGCAGAGGCTGCACTGCCCAAGGATGGCCAGAGGGACATGCAAAGCCTATCTGGCCTGGAGCTGTGCTCCAAACCTCATGTGTGCAGAAACAGACCTGGGGTGGGGGGGTGTGCTCCAGACTGGCAGCACAGGGGATGGCATCTGCTCCAGGCTACATTCTCTAAGGAGAGCAGAGAGCATGTTCACGCATCACAGGTCTAACTAAAGACCGACGGAGCCAGAAAGACGCCACAGACACCAAAGCCACTTGGTTGAAGGAGACAGCTGTTCTGGCCTCCTCTGACCCATTCAGCTGGGACCCCCACATCAGGACACCACGTCTCCCAGGGACGAGGGGAGCTCAGGAGCTGAGCGCCCCCAGGCTGTCCCAGCCTCCCCCCAGGAGGGCCCAAGATGATCCGGGAGCTGGCCGTGGCCAGAGGCAGGTGGGGACAGACCTTTGGGTCAGAGCTCAGGATGGGCTTGACAGCACATGACCCTCCCTGCCCAGGGCACTGTTCTGGCCTCGGATTGCGTGACACTGAGTTTGGTCCTCACGTGCAGATGGAAGTCTCAGGAGACAACACCCCTAACACCTCTGACAGGTCCAAGATTCTTAGGTCTGAGCTGATCAAGAACCAATGAGCCCGGGCCCTGGTGGCTCCCATATGAATGCTCAGTCCCTAACTCGCTTCCTGGCACAGGCCTGAGTTCCCCAGACAGCACTGGCACTTGCATCAGGAATGGCTCAGAAGTGTTCCCAAGTCTCTCCCCGTCTAGAAGAGGAAGCAGAGAGCAGGGAAGTTCAGCAGCTATGTGCCAGAACCACCAGGCGGACCAGCCATGTCCCCTACACGTCCCCAACCCTGGAGGAGCCAGCACCGGGCTGGCATATGATGACCCCAAATCTGGAGGCCTTATGGATGGAAATGATGAGAAACTGGAGGTTTAATAACCAGAGCCGCCAGCGTCCCTTCCCAGGGAGTGCTCAGGCCTCCTCCCCCTCCACTAGCTATTTTCAGCCACGCTAAGAATAGTCTGCTTTAAATACCAGTCTCCAGCTTAGATGTGCTCTCAGGAGTGCCCCACAGTACCTTTCCAGAACCCTAGCAGAGCGGCCACTCCATGGACCCAATTCACACATCTCCCAGAGGACATCAGGCCCACCTGAAGTGACTTCCCCGCTGGAAGGCCTGAGTCCAGCCGGCACTGACCCCCGCCACGCCCTTGCTCAAAGCCTTGAGTGCCCCATCGCCCGGGTAGTCAGCCTCCACAGAGCTCGCTCCCCAACCTGGGGCGCCCACCCCTCTGGTCCACTTGTCACCGAGCAGCCCCTCTTTCCGCCCGCACCAGGCTCCTGGGAAGAAGGCTGGCCTGGGGCCCCGTGGGCGGGGACTCACTTGTTGAAGAGGTTGAGGCCAATGCGGTAGTGCCGCTTGCGGATGACGTCATTGCTGAAGGCGGGCGAGTCCCAGCTGTTGCGGGTCTCCTTGTGGTAGGTCTGCTTGCTGAGCGTCTGCTCCCGCAGGCTGTCGCGGGACGAGGACTCCGAGCTGCAGTTGATGGTGTCGTTGGAGTTGGACGTGCTGTTGATGCTGTCGTTGTCCCCGTCCGAGTAGTCCGATTCGGACTTGCTCTGCCTGTTGGCTGAGCCGTTGATGGCCAGGTGGCTGTCCAGGGGCCTGGGAGGCCGGGGCCGCAGCTCTGGCTCCTCCCGGGGCAGGCCCTTGGGGGGCCCGTGGGGGCCGTGCTTGGGGCTGCCCTGTTGCCCGCCCAGGCCGCGCTCATAGGCACTCTGCCTCTTGAGCGAGCTGCGGTCCGAGCGGTCGCTGAGGTCCGCGGAGCTGTCGCTGGGCGGCTCGATGGTGAGCAGTGGGAGGTGCTCCCCACGTAGCCGTGGCTCCTGTGCCTCGAGCGATGGCGTGCTCCGGCAGCTCGTGTCCGTGTCCCCCTTGTTGTCCTTGTGGGCCAGGGCCCAGTAGTCCTGGGTGGCGCCACCAGCCCGTAGCCGCAGGTCCGACTCAGCGCTGGAGGGTCGGCACCCTGCTTGCGCGAGGGGCAGGGGCGGCGACAGCTCCTCCTCGTCTATATACAGGGTGACGTCGCTGTACGAGGCTGTCATCTCGTCCAGCTGGCGGTGCTCGGCTCCGTGCAGGGCCTGTGAAGGCTCGGTGTCCCGGGCCCGCCCCCCATCGGGAGCGGGGGCCTCCTCGGTGTGCAGGCTGCGGCAGTTGAGCGCATCGTCGATGGACTCAGCCAGTGACTTCACCTGCCGCGAGAAGGCGTCCTCCAGCTCAGTGATGGCGTCTGCGAAGTCGCCAGCCGGGGCGGGGGCCTTGAGAGCAGGTGGCTCGCCGAGGTCGCCACACTCGGCCGGCATCAGGGTCCCCAGTGGGGAGCCCTCATCGGTCACCGAGACCTGCTTGCCCTCAAAGTAGGAGCTATGCACTTTCTCGGGCCCCTCGAAGGAGAACTGCATCCTCATGTTGGACAGCACGATGCGGCGCGACATGCGGTTCTCGGACATGGAGCTGCGCAGGCGCTCGAAGTTCTTGTTCATCTGGTACTGGCGGAAGGCCGTCTGGATGGTGCGGGCCGCATGGCGGGTCACGAGGCGGCCCCCATACTTCCGTTCTAGCATCTCCACCTGTGGGGCAGGAGAGGAGGGTGAGGGCGGCTCGGGGAGGCTCTGCATCCCTCCAACCCGGGGCTCTGGGGGTGCTGTGTCGGACACAGTCCCAAAGCCCAGGAAAGTAGAGAAACACTGCATTACAGATAAAGCAAGTGCATTCCCTGCAGGACTCTCAGGATCTTTAAAGAGGGATGGTCTCCCAAACTTCTTTGGCCATAGCAGCCTTGGGCAGGTGCAAGTTAAGAGACCTGCCCAAGACCCAAGCAGGCCCGGGGCACCGAGCACTGGCGGCAGCCCCCAGTCCCGCATCCTTCTGTGGCATCAGCGTTTGCACCTGAGCCTGCTCTTGTTAGCGGCCCTTCTCAAAGCCTTGGACCCTGCAGCTCCCGAGTCCCATCAGACCTACCTCGCAGGACAGTGGTGGGCACGGGTGAGACCCTCAGCACGTGCTGGCACGAGGAGGCGGGGCTACAAGACCCTCGACCGCATTCCCGGGAAGTAGCGACAGCGTGTGGGGTCCCCAAGTCCCTTCCCTGTACAGATGGGGAAGCTGAGGCCCAGAGAAGAGACCCAACATGCTCTGGAACAACAGGGCCAGGCTGTGGGCGGTTGTGGAGACCGGGACTCCCGTGTGTCACGTGGGCCTGTGAAGTCCTAGGCACACGCTGGCCCCAGGACCCGGCACAGCCTGGTCTTCGGAACCAAAGAAAATCCAGGATAAAGGACTGGCTGGTCCGCCAGACCGAACGCTTGGGCAGAGTGACACTGACGGGGGCTGAGAGGCCTCAGGTCCTCAGGAGAGAGTCGGCCGCGACGGGGGCAGAGTGCCACACCCACATGCCGAGGCCCCTGCTGTTGGCTCCGTGGAGGACCACGCCCACGCTGGTGCAGGCAGACAAGGTCCCCACCCTGGACGGGCTCAGCCGTCCAGAGCAGACAGAGACACACGCGTAACTAAACAAAGCCAAACAGACGCTGAGCACATCCAGGCCACGGCTGAGTCGGGGTGGGGGCTGCTCGGAGCTGCCTGGGGGTGGCGGGAAGAGAGGAAGGGGCTCAGTGTGGGTCCTGGTCCCCCAAGTCCCCAGTGGCCTCTCACCTCTCCAGGAAGAGGCAGTGTACGGCTCAGCGAGCCCACCCATCTCAGGGACGCCAGCTCCTGGCAAACGCGGACGTGTTGGCTCTGTAGGGCCCACAGGAGGGGAGCGGTCGGCCGGGCAGAGTGGGCCCCTCACAGGAGTGGAGTGGGGGGCGCCGGGGAGGTTGAGGATCAAAACGACTTTTCAAAGCCTGGCGGGGCCCAGAGTCAGCCAGGGCGGGTCTGTTTTTTCTCTCGCCCTGAAGTTACTGAACAGCATCCAAAGAGATGACCTCACTTCCACATCTGTAAGCCGGTTTTCTGTTTTCTGGGTTTGGCGCAGAGCTCTGAAAGCCCATGGGGCCGATAAAGGGTCCATGGCTGAGTTCCGGGAAGCCCTCCCCTCTCTACCCTCCAAGGCCTGTGGTCCTGGGCCCCTTATCAGCCTTAGACAGGGAAGGACCCATTAGCTCCAAGGCCCCCTCTCTCCTGCTGACTCTGGATTGCACAGAGCAGGCAGCAACACTGTGCTTGAGACCCGATCCTCAGATCCTGGCAGGGGAGGAGGGACTTGGGACGGGAGGCAGGGGGGTCCTGTGTTTCGTCATCAAAGCCCCCTAGGCCCTGGTTCCTGGCCTTTCCCGGGGCACACACGGACCCAGGCCTGCTCTTCCTCAGCCTCTCAGCCCTCACCGTGGTCATTCTTCCTTCTGGGCCAGAACTGACCTGAGGCCCAGTCTGAAGGCTCACTGGGGACACAGGAGGGAATCCCATCAGTGTGTGATCACCTGCTGTCTGTCACCCTCACCTGGCACAGCAATATTTCATCTGCAGAGGGGCCCGGGATCCCCCCTCTTAGAGAGATGACAGGACCAGGAGCCAAGAGGGTCACCCTCCCACGAAGCAGAACCACTACCTCTGGGACTTGAGCCTCCTGCTCTGACAGGAAACTGCTGGGAGATGCAGAGGCCAGAGGCCCGGCAGGAAAACACACGACCTCCCACTGGGCTCCTTTCACTAAACTGGGGCTTGGTTCCCCTAGACTCTAATCCCACATGGAGTCGGGCACCCTGCTTTCCTCTGGAAATGAAATCTGTCCTGTTCCTATTGTTGCCTCGACTGCCAGGAAGCTCAGCAGAGTCAAATGCTCGCGGACGCTCAGTGGCCCTTACTGTCCCCTCTTTCTGGCCTTCCTTTCTGCCAAGCTTGTTCTGCCTCTGCCTTTTGCACCTGCTGTTCCCCCTTTTCCCGGAAGGCCCCTTCCTCGGCACCCGATCCTCACACCACACTGGAGAGGTTTCCCACGCTCCACCCAATGCTGCCATCTCCACACTCAACTCCCCTCCCCTCTCTCATCAACCCTGGAGTTTCGTCACCTTCTGAAATGAAACCAGGTGTCTCTGGTCACCTCCTGGACCACAGTGTCAGCTCAAGGGCAGGGACCACATCCCGTCCCCTGATGGCCCCCTCAGCACCCAGCCCAGGCTCCGGAGCTTGGTGGGCTCTGGTCTAACGCACATGCGATGAAAATGAACAGCTGTGGCCACATTACGGCCGCAGAAGCATATGATTACCTCCACGAAGTTCGAACCTTTCTCGCTTCTATTTTAATGGTTCTGCTGCAGACATCTGTTACTATAAACTGTTCCCGATTCACTTTGGATCTGGGTGTGACTGACACATGGAACAGAGGCTCCTGTTGTGGGCCTGGCCCTGGTCATTTGCTTCAGGCTCTGGTCACTTGCCAGCATCCTGTCAGTCCCAGCTCACAGGTAGACAGATAAAGATCAAGTCAAGGTCACAGGGCTGTCCAAGGTTACAGGGCAGCACCGAGCACAGGGAGAGGGGCTGGTAGGGACTCTGCTGGGGGAAGACCACCCTGGGCCATACCCACACTGCTCCCTGAAGCAGCCCAGGGCCACACCAGGCCCACACCAGGCCCAGACCTCTGCTCCATAACAGATAAACGAGAGGACCAGAGAGCAAAGAGGGTTCAGGGCATGGCAGACGTGGGGCAGGGACAGGGAACAAGGCGACTTCTGCAGCCTGGGGGCTGAGGGGCCACCGGGAAGTGTCCTGGGGCTGGGCAGGGGCAGAAGTGGCAGGCCAGGTTCAGTGCTAGGAGCAGGGGACAGGCCACAGGCCAGCCCAGACCTGCAGGCCTGCACAGTTGCTTCTGGCAACCTGGAGGTCCTCCTGAAGGAACTTACCATCAGAGCGTCACACAAGAATTCTTATTAAAGTGCCTACTATGCGTCTGCACTCTGAGGGGCTGGGAGAGAACTCTCTGCACCTCCCCCCCACCTCCCCAAGGCCAGGCTGCAGCCCTGAAACTCCCTTGCTCTGCACACAGGTGCTGACCCCACTGTGGGCGCTGAGGCCCCGGGGAGGACGCACAGGCTGCAAGGAGGCAGTTTCCTACGTGAGAACAGCGCTGCAAGCTGGGAGGGGTGCGACAGCAGCCTGGCCTCGCTGGCGGGGGACTGGCTTGTTCTTCTTCTCAGAGCGCGTGCTCTTACTGCTGTGAACTGACACCCACCCTCTTCCCCTGCAGACCCCCTATGGTCCAGGCCTTTCATGACCCCAGAACTTCAGTGGCTGCCATATAACCTGTGTGCACTGGTGGCATCAGAAGCTCCTGGAGCCCAACCATTCCAGCTCCTCCCTCCGCACCGGTCCTGAAAGCCCGTCGGGAGGAGCCAGCCGGGGCTTGGCCTGAGTCCAAGGCCATGCTGGTGGAGAATAGCACCCACCCCAGCTGTCCATGGCACGGGACCCCTGCAGCCTCAGGCAGTTCGGCCCGAGGCCATGCAGGCATTGCCGCCTCGCCACCCTCCCTGCAGCCCGTGCCTACCTGCTTGTCCTGCAGGTCGGAGGAGAGCTCATAGCTCTCGGAGAGGGACCTCGAGCGCTTGATGGCCTCCTCCTCGGCCTGCTTGCGCAGGATGGAGGTCGAGTGCTGCAGCTTGGGCCTCCGCGTGCGCTGCTGCTGCCCGGGCGGCCCTGAGTACAGCCCATAGGCACCCCCCGACGTGTGCTCGTAGTGGTCCGGGCTCAGGCTGGAGCCGGGCGCCAGCGGGCCCTGGTGGTATGCGGCGGGGCTGTCCAGCGACGTGCCCGTCTCGCTGCTGGGGGCCTCGCCCTCGACGCTACAAAGAGACAGGGACAGGCCTGCTATGAGTGGGACGCCAGGACCCAGGACCCCACAGGTGCTGGACGGGGTTGGGGGCAGCCCACCGTGTTCCCCCTCGCCCTCAGACAGCTAGCTGGTCACCACGGGCAGCCAGGGGCCTGTGGCGACCCTCTGCTCTGCGCCTTCTTAAGGCTCACCTCCCCTTGGGGAGTTTCCGCTTTCTCTGGACAACTGGCCACCTTCTCACAGCTGATGTGCCTCCCTGATAGCTTTGCTCACTGTCTGTCCCCTATACGAGAACGTTAGCGCCATCGGCTCACTGAGGACCCCAGCGCCTCCAGCAGGCCTGGCACAGGGCAGGTGTTTGGTGACACTTACTGACCCAGAGGGGTTCCGTTCTCTTGCTCCCTCACCATCACCTCCTAGACCGAGTAAACCACCCAGTTCGTATTAAAAATAATAATAATAATAATTAACAAAAGTGACTCTTTGCTGCGCACCTCCTGGGGGTCCGCGTTGTGCTAGAGTTGGTTATGGGCTGAACTGGTCCCCACCGGCCAACATGTGTGTATCTCAAGCCCCAACCCCCCAGTGCCTCAGAACGTGTCTGTATTTGGAGATGGTTGTTAAAGAGGTAATTAAGTTAGACGAGGTCATTAGGGACTTAATCAATCTGCCTAGAAGGAAAGGCCAATAGGACAGATACACACACACACACACACACACACACACACACACACACACACGGTAGAGTGAGGGCGTGGGGAGAGGACATTCGTCCATACACCCAGGAAGCCTCTGTAGGAACCAGCCCTGTCCACACCTTATCTGGGGCTCCCAGGCTCCTGAACCATGGCGAACACACCGCTGTGTTCAGGCTGACAGTCTGTGGTGCTCGCTAGCGCCAGCTTGGAAACGAACACAGAGCTGTCTGGGCGTTTTCTCTAGAACCAGTCTGCAGAGGACAGATTATTAACCCCCTTTCCAGACGAGGAAGCCGAGGCCCGGGTCGCACAGGCAGAACGTAAGCCAGTGGGAATTTAAGCCCAAGACGGGGGCTCCCCACCTGCTCCGCCCTCAGCCCTTGGGACGTGCACAATCCTCACGTGCCAGGTGGGGGCGGGCTGGGGGACAGAGAGGGATGGCTTATTCATGCCAAACTCATGACCCCGGAAGACCTAGGCCACAGAGCAAAAAGAGAAATGCAACCGAGCTTCCGGCAGCTTCTGGCAGCCTCTCCAGTGGCGCCTGCCATTCCCCTGGCTCTGCAGGAAACCACTCCGATCCCCGGGGTCAGGGCGGGCGGGGGAGGGGGGTCTTCAGAAAGTGGCCCTGCAGAGGGAAGGGCACATGGATGCCTGCCGGCTACAGTCCTTCTTCCTGGACCCGTCTTCAGAGCGGTGGAAACGCCCTGCATTCAACAGCCTCTGCTCCCATGGTTCCCATGGGTCACAGGGCCTGGCAGGGTGCCGCCGCCCAGCGTGGCTGCCTCCCGGGGGAGGGGCACAGCAAAGGGCCCTGGAGCCAGCACACCCAGGCTGAGGCAGCTGCCCTGGAGGCCGGTCCCACCCCAGCCCGCCCTGGCTGCAAAGCCCTGCACGTGCCATCCTGAGGAGCTCTAAGAATAGCTCAGGCCTTCCGCTCCAGCCCTCAGGGACACGCAGCGGGTCTCCTGTGGCAAAGGCCATCCCAGCCTGCTGCCCAGGGGCTGCAGCAGGACTAGGGTCCTTCTGCTGGTAAAAGCCCTGGGAACTGGCTTCAGTGTGGCTGCAGTGTGGCTGAGTCGGGGTGGGTCGCCCGCATGTCAAGGCCTGTCCCCGTCTGTAACACGGGTGGGCTGCACTACGTGCTCTGGGACCACCACCCCTGGCGTCCCTCCTGCCACCAATCACCCTGCAGCAGCCTCCCTGGGCCCCGAGGGTCTGTGCTGGGCACAGGGATGGGCAGAGCTCCAAAGCCTGCCATTCTCCCTCAATGGACAGCTGGGTGGGACAGAAAGGGGCCTAGGTGGGACCTGCAGGCGGTGGATGCCCCGGGCCCCCACCCGCCACGTCTCCCACGGACCACCTCTGCACACACGCACCCCCATCCCCCCGCACCACACTGCTCAGGGGCCAGATCTGTCTTTCTAAGCAAGCGGCTGACACAGAACGGTGTCCTTGAGAAGACGCAGCCGGACTCAGCTCACGAGGATTTTAAACAGTCTCTGAACCTGGAATCTGCAGAGGCCACGGAGACCAAGGGTGGGATCGGAGCGGGAAACCCCTTTGAACCTCACGGGCCACTGCTGCCAGGGAGTTGAGGGGGCGACCCACTCCCAGCGGCCCCTGGGACAAAGGGGCATGTCCACCTTTCAGTGGCAGGGGGTTTAACCCTTTACCTGGCCCAAGCTCACCTGGCCTCAGAGACTGAACAGGTATAAGGGGACCCTCCCCCACAGCAGATTGGGCCAATCTGTGCAAATGGCACCCTTGAATTGCGCCATGTGGCAGCACTTTCACACCCCAAAACAAGACCAACTTCAAACCGCCCCAATAAGAAATGGCCAGGCCACCCTTCTGCAACCCACACGACACATTGTCCTCCGATAAACAGGCGGATAGAGTGAGCACAGTCCGGAGACCAAGACCCGCCGTGGGCCAGAGAACATCCCCCTGCCTGGTGCCGAACAAGCTACACAACATTAGACACTAAGAATCTCCTTAATCTGAGCCAAACCACCGGGTGACACAAAAACAAGGTTTAAAGAGAAAATGCCTAGGGTTGACAAGTATGCGCAGCAACAGGCACTCTTGGGAGGACCGTCTGGCCTGACTTTTCCAGAGCAGCCCCCCTCGACCTTAGCAACAAGCTTGAATTCTACAGATTCCTGCCACGCCCCGGCCGAACCCACGGAGACGTTCACTCACACCTGGAGCCCGTGGCGCCAAGCCCCTGCGTCCCCATTAGCGCTGGGCTCTGCCCTGCTCCTGGGGGAAGGGGCACTGTCTGATGCGCAGAACAGCCACCCCCAGCTGGAGGCCGACCACAGGCAGCTGCCGGGATGCAAATTCTTGGTGGACTTTCGGGGCTCGGCCAACCGGCCTTGCCCACCTCTGCCTCCACGGTGCTCGCCCACCGGAGCAAATACCTCGCCACCTGGGCCCTCGGGAAGCTCCTCCCAAAGCCGTGCCCACCAGCTGAATGGGAAATGTCACAGTCAGTCCTCAACTGCCCGCAACTGCGATTCCTGCGCACCAGGCACCCGGCCACATACCCATCCAGGCTGGGCAGGCACCTGTGCTAAGTCCCTGCCATCCTCTGGCGGTTTAGAGTTTCTGTGATGTTCCAGGACTGCTAGGGGAGCTGCCAGCACTCTCCTGGCACAGCACCCTCTCCTCTAGAGATGCACACAGGGAACTAGGACCGACACGCAAAGATGGAAGTGTGACGGGGGCGCCTGGGGTGAGTGCCAGCCCCTCAGCGCTCCTGCCCCGCCAAGACAGACTCTCACAGGGGTCCTCAGCAGAGGGGGTGTGGGTGGCCCTCTCCCAGGGTCCTCTGGCCTTGGGCCGGCGGGTGAGCTGGGAGCCTAGGGACGGGCTGTGTCCTGCAGAGCTTCAGGGCCCTCGCTGTGGCCTTCACCGGCTGGGCGCAGGCCCCACTTCCACGACCTAATGGTAAGGCGGTGTCCCTGGGTCCCACCTGCAGGCCCGACCACTATTTGCATAGCCTGAGGAGCCCTGGGTCGCAGGCACCTGGCTCCCTCAGTGATGACAGCTAGGTAGGGTCTGGGGAACTGGCCCAGAGGTGCCGCTAGCTGACATCTGCCTCATTGCTCAGGCCTGGGCACTGGCAGGAGGACCCAGACTGGGTGCTGGACAAAGGGTGCTGGGCAGGGTAACCAGCCCTCACCCTGGCCCCTCCTCTTAGCCGGGGCCTGGACCTAAGAGGGTGGGAGTCGAGGCTGGGGACCTTAAACAAGTAAAATGAGGGCTAATGTTGTGCTTTGCTTATGGGATTTCTTAAGTGTTAAAAGCCACAAGGAGGCATGGAGACAGAATTTAATGCCTCCCCTTCCCCTTCTTGTATATTACACTTTTAGATAGAAAGGCGCAGAACAGAAAACATTTGTTTTGAAGGAGGAACATCAGGACAGCTGCAAGAGCAAAGCATCGGACACGAAGACGTCTGCAAAGACGAACCACATCCCGCCCTCACTTTTCCTATAAAGGGCTCTGCTGAAAGCCCTCCAGGAGTTTGGGTTTTTTAAGGCACAAGCCACCTGTCTGCTTGCACCTCCCTGCAGTATAAACCTTTCCCTGCTGGTACTGCTAGCTTCACTGCGCCTCTGGCACGCAGACTCAGGTTCGGTGACATAAGAGCAAGGAATTCCACTATAGTGTTGTTCCTAATTACAAATACTTGGAAATAATATAAATGCCTGTCAACAAGGGACTGACTTAAATTAGTTATATATCAATGTAATAGAAACAATACAAAAAGGGGGAAGATCTGGCTTGGTGGCTGTACTTACGAGAAAGGCTAGGGGATCCTTTTGGGTGACATGAGTTTAACATAAGCTGAGAAGCCAGTTACTAAGCGAGTGAAAAGCCAGCAGCAGAACCAGTGCTGCTGTCCACTTTAGGTACGAGACCACAGCGGAAGGCGTCCGGAGCCCTAGAGCTGGTTCTCAAGCCTGGGGCGTGCGCCTGTCCCCACCAGCCCCGGGCAGACACCACTAATTTACCACAGGCTCCCTTCCACAGATCTGCCAGCACTGCTCGCCCTGGGCGTGGGAGTGAGCGGGTGCCCCGTCTGCCAACCCCAACTACAGCACGACGCCCCCTCCCACCAAGGGCTGGGATGCTGGGCCAGGAGGACAGCGGCCAGGGAGGATATGAGGCCCACTGTCTGACAGGCAGAGGACAGAGCACGTTATTCCTACAGACAGAACCTCGAACCACGTCACCCGGCGGAACACGCTCACGTGGTTAGGGCTGCTCTGGAGGTGATGAGCTTCCCTGACACTGGAGGCGTGCAAGCAGCAGCAGCTCAGCGCCTGTCAGGAGGTGGGGCGGAAGGACACCTGTGCTGGCTAGAAGCCACTGTCACCTGCACCCCACTGTACTTTACTTGCGTTTCCTGGACTCTGAGGCCACCCTTAGGGCTCAGCTCAAATCCCCCTTCCTCAACAAGGCCACCTCTGTCTGCTGCAGCCCCCACCCTGGACTCGTGGTCACTGTTACCTGGAAATTACCTGGACGAGCGTGTGTGTGTGGTCCACCCACCCTCCTAGGAGTCCTGTTCTGTGAGGTCTGGGTCCCTGAAAGCACCTGCTCCAGCAAAGACAGGGACCTAAGGCTGGCTCCTTCCCAAGCTGTACCCGTGCATGACAGGGACCCAGAGGCGAGGCTGGCCTGGTGTGTGCTGCAGAATATATATATACGTGTGTGTGTGTGTGTGTGTTGTCTGTGTGTGTGTGTGTGTGTGGCGGTGGGGGGGGGTGCTGGAGAGTGGGGCGGGGGGCTGCAGAGCAGGGGGGCTGCAAAGGAGCGGGGGCTGGAGAGCATCAGGCTAGAGCTGTACCCGGAGGAAAAGGTGTCCACACTCGGCCCCAGTGGCCCTGGCCCTGCCCCAGTCGGCCTAGGGACTCCAAGCTCTGAGTCACTGAGTTACCCGGGCTCTTCCTCGCCCCAGTCCAGCTTTCCAAACGCGCCTCCTTGCACTAAGGCTGGACTGTGTTACTTCTACGTGGGAAATCGGCTGGATCACTACAGAACAGTCTCTGGGGCTCCAACCGCCAAAGGATGACGGAAACCACAGAAGAAGAGAGAACGCATTCTGAAGTCTCTGCCTCTCTGCCAAGCTAGGGGGCTGGAAGGGCTCCTTGCTGTGGCCTCTGAGCCAGATGTCTGGGTTAGAATCCCTGGACAGCTGTGACCACGGGCAGGAACCCCTCTGTGCCTCAGTCCCTTTCCTATGAAATGGGGATGATCCGAGTGCCAGCATCACACGGCTGTGGTGAGGTCTGCCAGAGTCGGTACAGGTCAAGTACTTCAGAGCTGCCTGGCTCATCAAAAGTGCATTCTGATAGCTGTGTCCACTTATTCCTTGACTGAGAGGGCCTGGCTGCACGTGGCAGCAGTTAAAGCAGGAGGGGCAGATGGGTGGGAACCCAGTCAGGACCACCCACCCTGCCTGCTGCAGGGCCTCCCCTTGTACCAGTACGCGCCTCCACGGTGAGCCAGGGATGCTGGTGACAGGCTCCCGGGGAGGGCAGGAGAGAGACCCGAGCCCACGGCCGACACCACATCCTGACTGGAGCCGCGGAGTGAGTCAGGGCAGGGGGCCCTCAGTCTCTCAGGCCACGGATGTCTCTAATTATGGCCTGTGAAGTCATGGATGACTTTTCTTCAGAAAAATGTTAGTCAAAGGAGGTTCTGGGCAGACGCAGGACCCGCTGTTCACCCCCAGCACTGGTGAAGCTGATGACGGTAATAATAACTAATGCCTGCACAGTCAGCAGTGTTCTGAGCTGTACATGTAGCCTGTTTAGTCCTCCCAACCCACTTAAAGGCACAGAGAGGTTGGGCCCATGCCTAAGGTCACACAGCTCATGATTGAAATCAGAACCCAGGCAGTTTCATTTCAGAGCCCACACACTTACCCCCGGTGCTACTGTAACTTGTCAGACTCTCTCTATCTCTCTCTGCCTCTGTCTGTCTGACACACACACACACACACACACACACAAACACACACACGGGTTTGGGTTATGCAGCGGCATCTCCCTCATAGACCTCCTGGTATGAGTGCTGTGCTTAGTATTTAAACTGTGTGGCCTGTAACACCCAACCACCATCCTTAGGAACCAGAAGGCAGTGAGGCCACTGTCCCTTCTACTGATGAAGAACCTGGGGCTGGTGGAGCTGAGTCACTGGGCCAAGGCTGCCCTGCAGGGAACCTGAGACGAGGCGGGTACACCCTTCGCCTGGCAGCCCAGAGGAAGAGCATGCAGTCAGCACACCAGGGGCAGGGCTGGGGTTCAAGGGGGTCTTGGGGTCATGCACGGTCACAAGATAAGCCAGCCTGGGCTGCATGGTCCCAGCTATGATCATAGCACACAGGAAAGCCACTCACGTCAGAAAGAGTTGGGCCCCACAGAGGGAAAGCAGTCTGCAGGCCTGCCTGGGGTCAAATGACCATGCCAGAACCTCCCTCTGGGCTGCCGGCCACCTGCACAGGCCCAAGCTGCACAGCCTCCCAAAACACATAGGCCCCTCACACCTCCGGCCCCGTGGCCTCCCCCACACCCTGCTTTCAGTTTCCGATTTCCAGAACGGGAGACCAGGCCAGAGACAAGTAGTGCCCAGTCCTCACAAGCTCCCTCTGGGGCTCTTCGGCCAAGGCCATGTTAACAGAGGTTTATCACCCAGAACAGGGAGGGGGTGGTCTTGCTCTGTGCCAGTTCCTGGGGGAGGGATGTCAACAGAGCAGGCCAGCGTCTGGAGGGGAAGGGAGGGTGGGAAGGAGCTGGTGGCCATGTCCTCACCTTGGGACTGGGGTGAGGGCAGCACAGGCATTCCAGCAGGGTCTGGGACCGCTGAGGCCTGCGGTGGGTCACAACACACATACACTCCCCCGGCCCCACCTGGGAGCCCCAGCACAGACTAAGTGCAAGTGTCTAATCCCTGCAGTGACCCCCATCGAGAAGGCACAGCTCCCCCGACTCTGCAGGTGGGATCATGGAGGCTCGGGGTTCAGGGCTCGCCCAGGGTTGCAGGGCTCGGAGCAGAGGCAGCACTCAAGTGCGTGTCATTCTCCCAGCGTCTCGACTCTGACGCGAGCCTGGGCCTGGAGGCAGCCCCCGTGGGGCAGGGCACGAGGACACAGAAGGATGGATTAGAAGGGAGGCATGAGTGTGAACAGGGGTCACAGAGTGGGAAGCAGCACGAGGTGGGCAGAAAGAGCCCAGGGTCTTGGGGAGACTGTCCCCATGCTGGTCATCCCCACCCTCCCCCTGGCCTGGGCACAGCAGCATCGCCAGGGAGGCTGAGAGCTTACAGCCTGGACCACGGTTGATAAGCGGTCCCTAGAAAGGATGGATGCCTGGCTGGCAACGGAAGGGACTTATGGAGCCCGAGGGATACCTCCAAGCCTTGTCTCTCCCGGGGGGAGGAGCTGGGGACCTCCGAGACTGAGGCCTGGTGATGCTGGGCATCTCCTCTGGGGGGCAGGCCAGGTGAACGTGAGCTAGAAGGACCTGGCCAGGGGCTGGTAGGTGGCGGTGGAGGAAGCACATCCCAGCCTTCAGGAATCAGGGGAAATCCAGGGAGGGTGGACAGAGGGGTAGCATGGGCGAGACTACAGGGAGTGCCGGGACCTCTAGACACTGCCTGGGCCTCAGACGAGGGGCTGGGGGAGCTGCAGCCACACCCACCTAAACGTCCAAAGGACTTCTGGCTGGAAGCATCGTAAGCAAAATGAGGGAGGTGACGAGCTTTCTAGACGATCTGGAGGCAGCCCTGCACGCTTGGCGGGGGTCGCAGAGTCAGCAGGGTCTACAGGCATCACAGAGGAACCAAATACACCCCGAGTCCAGCCCCAGGCACTTCCCCCTTGCTGCAGGCTCAGCTGAGCTCCTGCACCTCCCCCCCACCCCATCCCCAACCCCATCTGGAGAGCGACCTAATCCTTCCAGCTGTTCCGGCCAATGATCCAAGGGCCACTCTTGGCAACTCTTCCTCACACCCGACTCCCCGTCTGTCAGCAAGTTAGGCTGCTCCACCTTCAGAGCAGCACCAGCATCTCACCACTTGGCCTGCCCAGCAGCAGCCCGGTCCGCAAGCCCCTGCGCCGTCACTGCATTACCGAGCCTCTCCAGTGGGCTCATCCGGCCACACCCTCACCCCCCTGCATTCAGCAGCTGGGGTCCTGCTGAAACACAACTGACCCTCCTCCATTCAACTGGGACCAAGCTCCTCCGCTGCCCCCCCCCCCCGCCCGCTTGGCCACACCCCACCTGCTGGCCTCTGGTTGTGCCTCCACACTCCAGATAGGGCTCCTAACCTCAGGGCCTTTGCACGTGCTTTCCCTCTGCCTGTGTCTTTCCCCAGACATCCCCCTGGCTCGCTCCCTCGCCTCCCTCAGGTGTCTGCTCAAAGGCTGTCTCAGTGAGGACCCCCTCCCCCTGCCTCCCCCACCGCATCGCTCTGCAGCATGATGCCACCACCGTACCGCCATCTGTGCGGATGTCCGTCCCGCGAGGTCTGAGCCCCAGAACAGTGTCTGTGACACAGGAGGTGCACAAATTCCGAACTACTCCTACCAAGACGGGGAAGCCTTTTAAAACAAACAAACAAACAAACAAACCCAGACTCCTGAAGGCTGCTCTGTTTGCCACGCGGACCGTAAGGTCTGCAGGTATGGGACCCGAGCCAAGGTGGGCACCGACTTACAACCAACAGCTCCAGCCAAGCTGGCTGGGTTGCCCCTCCGGTGAGGTTTCAGATCCTGGGTGGGCACAGCGGTACAGAGAGCCACAGAGATCCCAGACACGACCAACTTTACAATCTCAGCATAGAAAATCCACGTAAACACAACTTGGAATTGTCCAGGAACAAGTTTTTAAAAGGAATGCTGGAAGCTCATCTACCTCCTTGCCCCTAACCACGGGCTTGTAAGGAAAAAGACCCCCACCTGCCAGGCAGACAGACCTTCTTCAGGAGATGGTGGCCAGGTGATGGATACGAGGTAACTCTGAGAAGCAGGAGACTCTCGGAAGACCTAGAGTGTAGGGCCCCCAAACCGGGTTGGCCTCTAGACTTACTTGGGAGACCAGCAGCCTATTCCTGCCTGAGTTCCAGGATCCCGAGAACTTGAGAACTCAAAGAGTCAGCCAACAGTGTGGCCCTGGAAACAGCTTTGAAAAGAACCCCAGGGGGAGTTCCTGTAGTGGTGCAGTGGAACAAATCCGACTAGGAACCATGAGGTTTTGGGTTTGATCCCTGGCCTTGCTCAGTGGGTTAAGGATCCGGCGTTGCCATGAGCTGTGGTATAGGTCACAGACGTGGCTCAGATCTGGCGTTGCTGTGGCTGTGGCGTAGGCTGGCAGCTGTAACTCCGATTAGACCCCTAGTCTGGGAACCTCCATGTGTTGCGGTGCAGCCCTAAAAAGACAAAAAAAAAAAGAAAAGAAAGAAAAAAGAACCCCAGGTGGCAGTGATCTGTGACCTGCCTGAAAGCCAAGAGGCCAAGAAAGCCCCTCCAACAGACACAGAGGAAACTGAGGCCCTGCCCAGCCCTCTCCCCTCCCGCTGCCCCACAGCCCTGCCTCCGGAGCCTCCCTCCCCACAGGCAAGGCGCACACCCCAGGGACCAGCACACGTGGCTCTATTTGGCCTACACAGAGCAGTCACCATCTTCTTTTTCTTTCTGAAGTCGGAACTAGGTATGTTTACTAGAAAGCCAGATTTCCGGCTTTTAGAAAACGAAAATCAGAAGAGAATGCATTCCCACGTGGCCTCCATCATGAAGCTGAGCAGCAGCCGCCTGCCTGGTGCCGGGCGCCCGGGCCTGCTGCGCTGGGGTCGAGGGCAGAGCCACAGCCACACGTCCAGGTGCCAAAGGTGTGACTTCCCCTGGCTGGCCTGACTTGGTTTCCCACCAGGAAAATGGCCTCACTTCCCCCGGCTGTGCACACAGCAAGTGTCTGGCCTCCAAACCGGGCCCAGCCGGGGGCCCCCGGCCACAGTGGCCTGACAGCTCCGGTCCCCACTGGCCCCCACAGGACACGGTGTCCCCAGGCAGGAGCCTAAGGATGCAGCCTGACCCAGCTCCCTTACTGAGACTTAATACGTAGCTACGTAGCTAGCTTACTACAGGGTTTTGTTTTTGTTTTTTAAAAAAAGATTTTAAAATCTCAGTTTCAATCTCTCTTGAGATTTACTCTGGTCTTATTCACCAAACTATGGACGAGGCAGCCGGGCTGCACGGGGACCACAATGTGAATCAAAACAAGCCACCCCCGGGGGGGTGGGGAGCTGATGTCTGCCCCCTCCCAGGACCCCCAGAGCCCCCCTCCCCAGGCTGGTCGCTTCGTTCCGTGAACATGTGCTGAAGCCAACTATGGGGCAGACCTGGTCAGGGCCAAGGACACAGGGGACACAGACGATGACGATGGCTTGCGTTAGGAAGTGATGGGGGTGCGTCGGGCGCTGCAGGCCGGCGAGCAGAGCATGAGCCCCCGGAGCCAGAGGCGGGAAGGCTGCCTGGGAGGCCCATGCCATCTGCCGGGACCCCAGGAGGAGCAGCAGAGGTGGGGGTCCACCGCGTGCACAAGACACGCAGGACCTGCGTGGGGGGTACAGGAACCAGAACGTTCAGGTCCTTGCAAGGCTTGTCAGGGAGGGTGCACTTGACCCCAGAGTCAGGGCAAGGCCGAGGAAGGGTCCAGGATTTAACTGGCGTGGGACGGACGGCGGCGGCACTCCAGAAAGGCAACCCCAAGGCAGAGCGCAGGCCTTCCTTCCCCCAGTCACTGCCTCTGCCTCCCCACATCCTTCCCCTGTGGTGACTCTGGGGGGACAACAGGGCCTGAGCAGGCCATGACAGTGGGATGGAGAGAAGGGGACAGTGACAGGCCAGAACGTGAGAGAGCCATGGGGGAACGGACACGTGTCCTTGGGACCTGGATGCCACACTGATGCTGACGCTGGGGAGGCTGAGGACCAGGTGTGTGTGTGGGGTGGGGGCAGGGCTGGGCAGAAGCCCGTGTAACTCAGGACGGTGGCTGAGAGGAGGAGGAGACGGGTGGCAGCTGAAGGGGCTCTGGGCAAGAGACCAGGCACCTCTGAATAGTGACAGGGGAGGGGCCTGGGAGGAGCTACGGGAGGAAAGGGACCCCTGGGTGGGCAGGCAGGGCTGCAGCCAGGTAGGAGCTCCCTCACCCCACCCCAGGGGCTCTGTTTCTCCCTGACAGGCAAGGAGGGGTCAGTGGGCTGCCCAGGGCCTGGCGTAACCGCCACCACCAGCAAGCTGGCACTCAGGCAGGGCCAATTTCGGAAGCCCAAGGTCTGAAGTAGGCAAATCAAGAGGTGGGGTTCGCTTCGACCTGTTTCCGGCCACAGGGAGGGTCCACAGCTCCTACACAGGCCCCAGGCCTCCGGCTCCCCGGCCCTTGGCTCTTGACTGGCAGACCCCTGGTGGTCCCTGAGCCTGGAACAGCCCCTCTCCGGCAGGCCAGCCCCCACCTTCCCAGCCTACGGGCCACCACCTCGGGGAAAGATGTCAACTGGGCTCCACCTCACGGGCTGCAGCAGTGTCTCTAAGGACGGGCACAGAGACCTCCAGAAGTGGCTTGCATTTCATATAAAAATATAGGACTCTGAACAATGAACTTCTCACAGCGGGAGGCTATTTTTAGAGCTCTGCTCACGGCACCAGCGCTCAGCACTCCCTTGCTTGTCAGCTGCTGTCGGGAGATGGAGGAGGCGCGGGGTCGCGGGCTGCCAGCACAGCAGGCCAGGGAGGCCCAAGCTGTGCACACGGCCCCGCGAGGCACCCACCACCCTGAGGTGTGCTGACAACGTGAGCCTCCACCCAGGGCCGCAGCCCTACCTGAGCCCCAGCTTCCCAGCTGCACGGCAGGGGCAAGGCATGGAGTCGGGAACATGGTGCCCTGGAGAGGACCCCGCAGACGGCTGCTGTCCAGGCTTTCTGCATGGGAACTGATCGCGGGGTGGGGGGCAGCGTCCTTCCTCAGACAGGTCTGTGGTCACCAGCGCACAGCCAGAGGAAAGGAAAAAAAGTCCACGGCCACAGCCAGGCTCTCACCCTTTCCTGTCGGCATGTCTCCAAATCGCCTTTCTGGCCCCGGGGTGGGTGGGGGGCGGCAGCTCTAGCCTTCCCAGTGCAGGCCTCGCCCCCAAACATAAAGGCCCCCTGCAGGGGCCTGGCTGGACCTCTTCAAGGCTCCGCGAGGGTCAGAGGTCAGCCCCAGGAGCCTGCAATCAGGTCTCCTCATCCGTTTACAACTTTGGGGGCCCCCAGTGGAGAGAGCTGAGGGTCCCGGCTGTGTACAAACATGGTGCCTAGTGCCGGGCTCGGGAGGACCCTCGAGGCATGTGGATGCCAGTGCAGGGTGTCCTCCCGGGGCTCAGGACACGGCAAATTGGGGCAGGAGGGAAGGCAAAGGGTGTCGTACCAGTGCCAGCTCCTTGCACCCCCACTGCATGCACTGCATGGGGCTCTTCAGGGCAGGCTGGGTACCTGACTGCCTTTTCTCCTGCATCCTGGGCTCCGGCAGGAGGAGGGGGCTGTGTGCTGCCCTGCCCCTTGCTCAGGGTCCCGGGCTGAGGACAGGGCAGGCACAAGCAGGAGCTCAGTGAGCATTTGCTGAATGAGCAAACACGTGATGCTACCAGCAGCTAAGGGGCCCAAACGAACCTGGGAAAGAGCATCAGTCATTCATTCAACACACACAGAGAAGACGGCGAGGCCCACTGGATGATCGGGTCCAGAACTGCAGAGCTGTGTGCCCAGCACACCCTTCCCGCCTCCCCTCCGAAACCCATGTCGGCTCAGAGCCTCTCTGGACCAGGGGCGGTAAGCCCTGAACCTTTTCCCTTTGGGACCCTTGGGCGGCGCCCTCACCTGTCTGTCCAGGCATTTGAGCTGGGTCACCTCGATCACTTCCATGAGCCCATAGCTGGGCTCTCCCCACACTTAACACTGATTTACAGGTGGGCACCAAGGCCTGGAGGGTAGAGAGACTCATCGGTGCCACACCTGATACACAGCGGCAACAGAGCCTATGACTCTGGACCTGTGTCCATGGCCGCTCCCTGGCCCTGCAGCCAGGCCTCGGCGACACCAAACTGCAGACACCTGTGGGTTTCTCGGAGGTACAGATGTGTGGTATGCACGCACAGCGCTGCTCCCCATGCCTCAGGGCACAAAGGAATGGGCTGTGTGCAGCCCAGCTCGGGGACACCCTGACCCAGCTCCCCTGGGCCTACCTCTCACTGCTCTGGGAGGCCTGCTGGCCAGCACCGACGGCGCCTCGGGCGGGAGGCAGGAGCGTAGACTCCTTCCACAGGCAGCAAATGTGTGTTCTGCCTTGGGCTGAGAGCCAGCTGGGGAGAGCCATGCTGTTCAGGGTGGGGGCCGTTGAGCCCAGCCAGGGCCTCTGCCCAGAGAGGTGCCACTCACATGCCATCACTGTCAGACCCAGAGTGGCCCTGACTTGTCTGGGGACCTCAGCCAGATCCTGAGGACCGAAGCAGTGAACTAGGGAACAGGCCTGAACCAAGAAGAAAAGTGGGCCTCAGACACCAGTCCTACAGCCCAGCGCAGGTCAGGCAGCCAGCCTTTCCAGAAAGGCTGTGAAACGGCCCTTTATTCTCCCGTTGGCCAGCTCGGCCCCTGGGCCTCCCCTCCCCCAAGCGACGGTTGGCTGGGAGGCCTGGTGCCCACCCCCTCTCCTCACATGGGCACCTGAGAAGGCAGAGCTCCCCGGGAGACGAGGGTCCCATGGTGGGGGGGGGGGTTCCTATGGGCGGCTGGGGACCGGGTCTTGGGGCCCACATGCCTTCTTGATAACAGACGGGGAGTTCCCACTGTGGCACAATAGGACTGGTGGTGTCTCTGTGGCACTGAGATATAGGTTCAATCTCCAGGCCGGCATAGTGGGGCACAGTGGTTAACAATCCAACGCTGCCGCAGCTGTGGCTTGAATCTGATCCCTGGCCTGGGAACTAACTCCATATGCCACGGGGTGATCAAAAAAGCAAAAAGCAAAAAAAGGAAAACAAATCCGATGGAGCTGGGGGGCAGCCGCACTCGCCGGCTGGCAGGTGCCCGCCCATCACCACAGCCCTCACCACTCCCTGCAGCCCACCACCTCTGGCCGCCCCGCTCCCTTACACCCCTCACAACGCACCTCTGGCCGCCCCGCTCCCTTACACCCCTCACAACGCACCTCTGGCCGCCCCGCTCCCTTACACCCCT